>OY288252.1:68643022-69243022 GCA_958450325.1 Agrostemma githago | reverse complement strand
GCTCACTCTAAATAACTATCCAACTAACTGACTATCCAACTAACTAACTAACTCTCTGTTAGAATATATGCAAGTTAGTTAGAGAGTTAGTTAACAAAGTTAGTTAGTAAGAGTTTGTTAACTAACTATATACAGATGACATATAATTGCAAGTGTAACAAACTAACTCTCGAACGGAGTATATTCTAACGATATGTACGTAGTTAGTCTTTTGAAAGACGGTGTAAGATGTTAGTCCTGACTCTTGACTCAAGTCATTATGTTTGTCGTCTAAGGATAAAAAAACATACCTTAAATTGTTAGTTGGGACAGTAAGAGTAGAATCCTTGTCGTGATAGTACTGTAAGTCGCTTAAGTCGAGATCAAACACGTTCAGTTTTCTGTTCTGAAAAGCCGCGACAATGACTTGGACTATGCCAGTTAACAAAGTGGTATCACCCTTGACCTTGACATATAATGGAGAAGCGAGCAAGAACGACAGAGTGGCCAAAAACATGAGGACGACAGGGACTCCAAACCCGATCATCCAACCCAAGTGCTCTTGAATGTACACAATCACGGTTAAGGCTATGATAATTGAGACACAGGAAAACATGTAGTACCAGTTAAGGAATATCTCTAAATTTCGCTTATTCTTTGTAGCGTTTCTTACATTCACTTGATCCGCACCAAATACCTGAGAGCAAGGACGGGTTCCACCACCCCCGATTGCCAACAGGATGAAACCGAAGACTAGGAAGGCGTACTGTCCGATTGTGGCAGACGGGCAGTTATTGTTTGTCGTGCTGTCGCATTGTGCAGGCTTTGCATTAGGCAGAATTGTTGTCATCCATATAACAATCATCCCCTGTTTCAACCAAGTTTATAAGCGAGTTTAATTATTGACATCGTTAACATCAGAGCCTTAATCCCAAAAATATTCGAGTTACACATTGTTACACACTTACACCCACTCTGGACTTTGGACTAACTTAGTTGAGTTAGTTCGAGTTATTATTTTAATGAAACTATACTAGCTCAACTTGACGTACAAATATTTTGAACCGATTATATATTTTCAAGATTATTTTGTTTACGAATTATACCACCGGGCCACCACCACATACGATTGGTTGGCTTGTGGGCCATTTTTTAACTTTAGCTAATGAAAATGACAAAATAAGTGACTTTCATGTTATCTGTCCATTTTTTAACTTTAGCTATGGAACTTACCTAGTTACTTTTAAGGGTTTTTTTGGGTGATAACAGAGACATGGTACTTGATCTTTTCAATAGGAAGATTATACAACCAGTTGTATATAGCTCTCTATACAGCTGGTTTTATGATTTTGAGCTTTATCACAAATGTTTCGAGTTTTGCTGTAAACTTTTTGAAATTTAGTGTAAAGTTGTCGAGTTAAATCACATAAATGTTAGCTAAAAAACTTACTCCGTACAACTTAGCTCAGAAACTCGTATAAGCTCAGTAAGTATATACAAAAGTTCAACAACTTTGTCGACCTTTTATATAAACATCATTTTTAAATGAGATTGTTTTTCCATTTTAGTGTAGTAAGATACTCCGTACGTCTCACATTCAGTAATCTGAGATGATATCATAATCGACATTCTTTAATATTGTATGAAAGATCAATCATACTAGTATGGAGTATTATAATACGGAGTACTCCCTCCGTACATCAATGATCTTCCCAGTTGATTATTATACCCCTCACATTCTAATAAAAGTGAGAAGAACTTAGTGGTATGGAGGGAGTACTAAATTAGTGATTTTTTTTTATTTGCAGAAATAGGTTATCTTATGAATTAGACCGTCTTACTCACTATCGAGTATCCATTCAATTTTGATTATTAATCCACCTTTGTTTTCGTTACAAAACCGAATGAAACATCCCACAATAAAATCATGTTATTTCCGTCCGAAAGTTTGATAGGAGATGACTACTCACGAGATTTTTTTATTTCCTCCTTTTTTTTATATCTTTCCAATTTCTTTTTTTGTCCACTTTTTTTCCGTTGGAGTAAAGTATTGGTTGATCAGCTCATCTCTCTTCCTATTTCATTTCTTTCCGTTTTGGTCATAATTTTTACCATACTATTACTATCTTCACTATTTAAAACACTTTACCCCTTGATGTTTTCCTATTTACACGCACGTATCATTCTACCCCAATATTTCTTAAATTTATCATTTTATATTCAATATAAAAAAATTGTGACAAATATCCATGAAAAATTATAAAAAAAGTCGAGGAAGTAAAAGATAATTCTTGTTAACGGAAAGTAGAATATTAAATGAAAAAACAATTATTATTGTTGTACCTTCACGTTTGAGTCTCAACAAATATTTTCCGGGTCCCACAACGTTTTAAATATGAAGAATTGACGACCCAAATGCACACCAACTTCTACGTGCATAGACACCGACTTATGGTAGGAATCCAAAGAATGGGAGGGAGTATTGATTTATCAATAGGTATTCCTTATGACGGGTATATCCGTCACAAGGTTATAACGGGTCAAGTAGTTTGGAAGCGTATGGTGTTGATACTAGCAATACTTTTGTCTTATTTATAGATGTGGTATGATATTTGACCTGTCTTATGCTTATGACGGATATCTCTGTCTTAAACAAGAATTTGTGTTGATTTATTATTGATTTGATTATTGAAATGAGACTAGTTCTTATTAAATGTCGTAAATAATGTTACATACTTATACACGGATTAACATGGAAGTCGTTATTGGATGATCAATACTAAAGTAGTTTAGGGTACGATGTGTGTGAATCATTTGTTTATTTTTCTGTATTACGCTGTACTATTTGATCATTGATCAGCTAAGCCATCGATAGTTCATTATTTCGTATAAACAATTGACTAGACGGACTGAATATAATATTAACTCATAACCTTACCCTAAAATCTGCGGTGGTAGCTGTATCTATATCGCACGTAGAATTATGGGACACGAGGTAAAATAAAAGAATAACATTTTTTTTAAAAAAAAAAGAAGAAGAATTTTTTTTACCAAGAGACTGAAAATAGAGCCGATGGTAATAGCGAGGAAACGGCCGAGAAGGGAGTCGGCTAACATAGCTCCGACAAAAGGGGTGAAATTATTGGCAGAATTGTAGAAATAGAGCAAGTTCTGCGCCTTCGTCACGCTCATCTTGTACTCGTCTGTTAGATACACTATCATGTTTGGTGTCAACCCAAAGCTCGCCACTCTCTCGAATGCTTCATTTGCTGCACGTACGCCATTCATAGAAGATATCGTAGTATTATCATAGAAATACAGTTATATGTTAGGAAGATTACGATAAAAAAAAGTACTCCAGAACATTAGGGACAAAAAATACAAAGTAAAACTTTAATTTTTCCTTTCGAGGTAAACCAAATTGTAGGCCCTTTGACAAAATACTAAAAAAAAAACAAACAAACAAAAGTAACAGTGTTTTATTAACCACCTAAAATCAAATGGATTGTAAATTACATTGGTTTATATGTCTAATGTGATCATTTGATAATTATTTCCATATTTCATTTTTCAATAATTTCTTTGATTTATTCCATTTTTTTTTTTATTTTTGCTATCAGATTTCTCTCTTACTTGACCCACTTAGGACTCGTTTGGTTACTCCTCTAATTCCCGGGAATTGCAGGATTTCATGAATTGTATTTTAGGAAGTTGTTTGGTTGCCCATTTCATGGAAATTGTCACTTCCAAGGGATTTCAATTTCTCCATAATGGGGGGAAAACACTTACCAAGGCCCTTGGGTGTGTACAAGTATCTGTATGAATTCATTTCTCTCATGGCAACCAAACAATATTTTTGTAATTCCCGTGAAACACGAATTCATGTGAATTTAAGTTTCCGATAACTTCATCTTCCCAAGGTGAATCAGACGAGCTCTTACTTTACTCGCTTTCTACTTTTATACTCCCTCCGATTTTTATCTATCTTCCCCTTTGGTTTTGGGAAGAAAATAAGGGTGTAGAAATGTGTGGTTCAAAATAAAAGAAGGAAGAGAGAGAAATGTAAGGGTGATTCTAGACCACATGTTGATGGCCCAAAATAGAAATAGAGAAGAAAGGGTGTTTCAGCTCAATAAAGAAATAGGGAATATAGATAAAAATCGGAGGGAGTATATTTTATTATTATTCTTAAAAAAACATCACTTTTAAAAGTGAAGAAATCATTGAAACGGAAGGAGTACGTTGTTTAATTTAGAGGTGGTTATTATTAAATACCTAAGATAAATGGCATGGTGATGAAGCCACCCTTTTTCCTCTTGGATGACCTCCCTTTTTCTTCTTCATCTTCTTCATCTTGATGAATATCTTGGTTCACCAAAATTCCTCCATCTTCATCATTCATCTCCATCATATCATCCTTCATATTGAATTTAATTGAATTGAATTGGATAAGTGAAACAAAGAAAGAAAGAGAGAAGAGAAGAAAATTTAGTTGGGAAGAAAGTCTAATTAATAAGAAACTAATTAAAAAAAGGGAAGGGACCCTTGTGAGTGGATTAAGTCACCAAATAATTTTAAGTTGGTATTTCAATCCTTTAAGGCCTTCATATTTACAACTGAAAAGAATCTTTTTATTCATATTCTCGATAATTTATAATAAAAAATATATAAGTATACATAACCTATGTGAAATCTTGTTTGATTTGTTTTGTACGAATATATCGAGGATATCAAACTTTTACTCCGTATAAGTAATTTGTGACTTGTGTGCACGTTGCTTTTGAAGTGGAATGAAATTTCATCTTAGTGGTCACTAATAAACACGATCTGTGACAGAAGTATCCGTCATAATCTTTTAACGAGTCAACTGTTGCAAGCTGCGAGTAATGTTAAGGCTAACAATGTTTTCTAGTTATATTGTACTCCACTAAAGAGATGGCTTCCTTTGTCTCGTAAGAGAATCTCTTTACTAATACTCCGTAACATGTTTATAACCACTGACATTATGATTGACTCATGTTTATGGTAGTGGTTATGTCATTAACTTTGTGATTATATTTCTAATTAATCACTATAAATATGCGAAGTATAGTCATTTGAGATACACATCTTCTATAAACTCAATTCAAACGCATGATTTTATTTTTTTTGAAGTGAAGACAATATCATTAATAATAAGTCATCCGATCTACAAACGATGTCAAATTAAACTAAATACAGATTTATCATTCAAACGCATGATATATTGATAGCTCTATTCGATGTTGTTTAATGAGTTGGAATACTGGTTTGCATTATTCTCAAATTAAGTAGGAGTAGTACGTATGATGATTCATTCAACAATACGAAAAATAATAGTCACCTTTATTTCAATTAAACTATAAAATTACTACTCTTTCGCTATTTTTTTTAGATTATTACTCTAATCAATCGAATATAAATAAATAAATAAATAAATAAATAAATTAGTTGGCTTTACCTAAATAAGCCAAGTTACAGCAGTGCAAACGTCCTAGTAATGCATATAAATGTTACTACTAATAGTCAATGGTATTAAACTATGCTCATAATAAGACTACAAGAAACGAAGATATCTTAGCCTAGTGATTAAGACCAGGTGCTTTGGGATAATAGGTCTCAGGTTCGAATCTTCATCTCCTATATTGTAATGTGACTAAGTGCATTCTTCGTTAAACCAAAAAAAAAAAAAAAAAAAACTATAAAAGCAATTAGTGTATTGTTAACACCAAAACATGCAAATATAAGAGCAATATAATTGGTGTGTCAATTATAATATGGATAATCCAATTAAAAAGAGGTTGGTGGATCTTAAATCAAATTATAATCTTAGTTAAAAAAAATAGCCCTAGACTAGTGGACTAGGCTTGTGTCCAGACAGATAAATTGGACTGATTTCGAGCGACAGGTTTGGTATTTAGGTCCACGAAAAATTGATGTGAGTTTTCGATCATGTGAATATGGGATTAAACAAATATATATATATATTCCGGCGGTCCTATATGGCTCCAAGTCTCCAACCCATGAAAATAGGACTCTAATTAAAGTCGTTACAATCTTACAAGAGTTACAAAGTGATCAACTAAATGTAAGCCAGTGAGCTGTTGGGCTCGTTGCTGGAAAATAAGATTGTACACTGGTTGTACAATGCTGTTTTGAGCTTTTGTGTATATTTATTGATCTTATAAAAGTTTCTGAGCTGAGTCGTAAGTTTTTGAGCTTAAGTGATTTAAATCGACAACTTTACACTAAAGCTCAGAAAGCTTACAACAAAACTCGAAATGTTTGTGATAAAGCTCAAAATCTTAAAATCAGTTGAACATAGAGCTATGTACAACTGGCTGTATTATCCTTTAATTGCTCGCTGCTGGCTTTGTTCTCAAGTCGCACACCCCTTTATCCTCTAATTAAAAATTACACCCTTTAAAGATACCAATTTTAAAATTTACTCCCTTTTGAAATTTTTGTTAAAAATAATTCCCAAAATCTATCAAAAGTTCAAAAATTGCTTCAAAATATAATTTTTGGACGAAAATGCCCCTAACTTTTTTATGCCACATTACTTCACCTCACCCTCTAGCCAAGGGTATTTTTGTCCTAAAAAAAAATTTGGGGGCAATTTTTGAACTTTTGATAGATTTTGAGAGTTATTTTTAACAAAAATTTCAAAAGGGAGTAAATTTTAAAATTGATATTTTAAAAGGGAGTAATTTTTAAATTACTCTTTCTTTGATGCTTAAATCTACTCATATCAAATAAATCCGATCATGAAATGAGTCGCGAATCCTTGCATCCAAATTCGACTTAATTAAATCAACTAACATAAATGAATCATTAAACCTCGACACAAATTTTTACTCGTACTACTTTCATCACGCTTTCGTATCTACTTTTGGAGAGTTATTATCAATTGCTTCTTGTGGGCCTATCTCTTTGGGCAATTGGGCTTTATGATTTTAGCATGTTTCTGTTTATCACGTGTTTATTGGTCCAATTTGTCTGGACGCGAGTGATTAGTGGATTGTTCCACTCTCCCTTTCTTCCTCAGTACGTATGTTTAATGTTCGCGTCCTTTTTTTTTCTTTTTCAATGAAGAGCGAACTTAATCGCATTACAATAAAGAGGTGAGGGAGATTCGAACCTGCGACTTACTATCCCGGAACACCTAGTCCTAACTACTAGGTTAAGACATTTTCGGTAATCTTCGCGTCCTTTTCGGTTCAATTTAATTCAGTTCATATTCAGAAAGTTCATTTTGTCAGTACACTCTTCGTTGAACCAAAAAAATAATATTCAGTCTAATTCAGTTTAGTCCACTCACTTATTTAATCCATAAATTTTCGATTAGTAGTCGTACGTTGTACGGAGGTCGATGTCTTTAAGTCATATTTCACTCTTTAAGGCTTTTAGTTGTAAATGGGGCCGGGCTTCCACACCCACATCATACAACCTGTATGTGGCTAACATTCTAGGGCCTAGGCCCTCCCATTTTCTCCATTTAGTCAACATCTGCTGGCATGTCCTCAAAGTGTGGAGTAACATGTTATTTTCAGATAATTTTTTATAGGATGATTTATCCTGTTTTTTCCGAATTGAAAGAAATTTTATTGAATTGAATTGAATCGAACTAAATTAAATTGAACTAAACTAAATTGAACTGTAAAAGTACTGGGGAATTCTAGGGTAAAAAGAATTTTCTAGCCTATAAAATTATGAAAATAAGACGGAAAAGAATTTAAAAATAACGTAGCCTTGACTCTAAGGTGTAAACTATAAGTAGATAACCCCCAATTATATGTAATCCACAAACGGCCCTATGCGAAAATCATATTTATATAAAATTGCTTAGTTATATAAAAAGTTACTCCCTCCGTCCTTAATGTTTCTTCCAGATTTGTGAGAAATATTTAATTGAAGCGGGAAGAAACATAAAGGACGGAGGGAGTACAAAATTATATACTCCTATACGGAATAGCATATAGAAAGTTATACGGAGTATTTGAATAAATAAAATGAACTACTAGCATGTTTATACAATATTTTATTCTATATTCAGTTATATTTGGATAACATACACTCATCTTCTTCATCAATTTTTTTTGAATTTGGGGTAGCGGTCTCCCGTTGACCGCTACACCTTGCTACTATCTAAGTTCGCTTAGGCCCCCTAAGTACTGGTTTTAATAATTCGATGGACAATCATGTACACAGAAAATCCTGAATTGAAGTGCAACATTCGCAACATCATTATTCTTCCAAATGTGAATCAATGATTTTTACGAGGGATATTTTAATCAAATGTAAGCAAATGATTGGAACGGAGGGAGTATCAGTCTAGTTTGTCTTCGAAACTTCACCGCCTGAATCCATCAACAAAGGAGATCCTTCATCGGAGTCTTTCTCAGGAACTTCTTTCGCCATTCGCTCCCCTTTCGTCGGTCCAAAAGCCCGACAACAATACACATAGTACAACAAATTGGGCACGTTTAAAGAAGCGAGAATGTAATAGTAGTAATCGTAGTGACCCTTGTTCACATTGTTCGCGATCCACCCTTCGTTTCCTTCACTCTTGCTCAAACTATTAATTGTGTTCAACACGAAGCTAGCTATCAAACTCCCAATGCTACCTCCCAAACCAAAAACCGAACTGGCTATACTCAGCATGTTCATGGGGAGCTCAGTGTAGAACAACTCTGTCTGTGCTATAACGAAGAAGATCTCGGCAATGCCACAAAAGATTGAGTGTGGTATGGTCCACAATGCAGACATGTTGATCACGGCCGTAGGGTCATCTTTAAACCCCTGATCAATGGCCCTTTGCCTACGGATACCCTCCACGATTCCTGCGGTCAAGAGCGACAACATGGAGAAAAAGAGGCCTAGCCCCATTCTTAGCTTTACGCTTAGGACGACTGGTTTGCCACTGATCTTGGATGCCACGGGGATGAGTACTCGGTCGTATAGAGGGATCCATATTCCTATGGCTATGATTGTGAATGTGCCGAATGAAGCAGGAGGGACTTCGAAATTTGGTCCAATGCGTCGGTCCATGGTTCGCGTTAAAAGCAGCGCGAAAGGGGCGCCACTTGTGTTGACCGATAACATGATTCCCGCTGACCAAATTGGAAGAACTCTTATGAAGGCTTTCAGACTTTCGACACTTTCTACACGACATAGTCTCCATGGATTTCTCGCTGCCCCGTTTGGGCTGATATCCTTTTCAGTGTCTTGAATTATGCAGGATTTATTCAGAAACCTATCATTACACATAGTCACTCACCAAGTCAGATTTTTTCCATGCAACAGTTAAGCGTGCGTCCTTAGATGAGGGTGATGTTAAGACAGGTGACTCAGGTTATTCGATGTGTATGACTGGTGAAATCAAATGATATTCAAATGACAGTAACTCCGTACCTTAATTTGTCAGTTGGGACAGTAAGAGTAGAATCCTTGTCGTGAAAGTAGTAGTACTGTGAGCTTAAGTTGGGATCAGAAAGGCTCAATTTTCTGTTATGAAAAGCCGCGACAATGACTTGGACCAAGCCGGCTAACAAACTGGGATCACCCTTGACCTTGACATACAATGGAGAAGCGAGCAGGAACGACAGAGTGGCCAAAAACATGAGGACGACAGGGACACCAAACCCGATCATCCAACCCAAGTGATCTTGAATGTACACAATCACGGTCAAGGCTATCAGCATTGAGAGACTGGCAAACAAGTAGTACCAGTTAAGGAATATCTCTAAATTTCTCTTATTCTTCGTAGCGTTTCTTACATTCACTTGATCCGCACCAAATATCTGAGAGCAAGACCGGGTTCCACCACCCCCGACTGCCAACAGAATGAAACCGAAGGCTAGGAAGGCGTACTGTCCGACTGTAGCAGACGCACATTTGTTGGTCGTTGGTGTCGTGCTGTCGCAGTGTGCAGGCTTTGCGTTAGGGAGAATTGTTGTCATCCATATAACAATCATCCCCTGTTTCAACCAAGTTTATAAGCGAGTTTAATTATTCACGTTATCACATACGAGTATTCATTTTATTTTATTTTCCAAATGAAGGGAATTACCAAGAGGCTGACAATGGAGCCGATAACAATAGCAAGAAAACGGCCGAGAAGGGAGTCGGCTAACATAGCTCCGACAAATGGGGTGAAATTATTGGCAGAATTGTAGAAATAGAGCAAGTTCTGCGCCTTCGTCACGCTCATCTTGTACTCATCAGTCAGATACACTATCATGTTTGGTGTCAGCCCAAAACTTGCCACCTTTTCAAACGCTTCATTTGCTGTGATTCAGAGTGACGGTCTCTCATTAAATTTATTAAGAAACCAATTATACAGTAATATATATACTCTGTAATTGGTAATGGTATCAAAAGTAATAAAAATAAGTACGTTTGATATCAAAGGTATGAACTACAGGGTGATAAAAATGGTCCCAATCTATAATAAATCAATTAAAAAAAGTGTGAATAATGGATGAAAGGGTAAGAGTCTGAAAATAATTTTTTGTGATATCGTCATTTTTTGTGATTCTTAAAAATTAAATTCAACTCCCATATTATTAAGTGACCATTTCATTTGGTAAGGCCCTGTTCTTTTCGGCTGAAATAGGGCTGGGCTGAGCTGAGCTGGTCTGATAGGAGCTGAGCTGGACTGATAGAAGCTGAGCTGAGCTGAGCTGAATTAAAAGAAGCTGAAACTAATAACTACTTATATAAATTATCTAATAATATTTTAAAAAATGAGAAAAAAATATAAAAAATTATAACACTAAATAATACTATTCACATAAAAAATAAGAAAAGTAAAGGTGGACCACAATAGGTGATGTCATGTAAGATTAAATAATATAATAATATTAGATTGGGTGAGTAGGTTAGGTGAGTAAAAAGTTAAAGTGAATATTTTGGAATATAATAACGATAAATGAAGGGTATGTTAGTCATTTTATAAGAAAAATAAAGCCCAAAATAGAAATGTTGCAAAGCTGATGAATTTGGCAAATGTGGAATACGTTGCAAATCCAAAGAATCGGAGGGAGTAATAATTATTATTATAATAATAATTATAATAATTATAATAATAATTAATAAATTAATTATAATAATAATAATAATAATTAATTAATTAATTAATTAATAATAATAGAAATGATAATAACAACAACAACATAGTACTCACTCCAATTCATTTGATTTCTACTTTTGTTTTTTTTAGTACTTGACAATAGAAAATATTATGCATATATCTTTGATTATGTAATATACAAAATTTTAAATTTTCATATTCTTAAATCTTAATACAATACAAATAATATTCATATGCTATATTGTGTGGGTAAGTTGTAAATATTTGAATGTAACATCCATTTCAAGACCACAAAATATTATGGAGTGCATAATAATATTAATAATTTTTATAATACCAATGATGATAAAAAAATTGAAAATAATACAATAACGATAATAATAACAATGACGATGAGGATAACGACAATGACGATGATAATAATAATTTGTTATTATTATTATTAACATTGAGAGATACAAGTAATAAAAATAACAGCAACAACAACAATATTATGATCATTATTATTATTTTTTATGAAAAGAAACTTGCATTAATATCGAATGCAATAACAACAACAACAACAATAATAATAATAATAATAACTTATTGTAATTTGTTTCGATCTTAATGCAACTTCCGTTTCATATAAATAAATAAATAAATAAATAAATAATAATAATAATAATAATAATAATAATAAAATAATAATAATAATAATAATAATAATACATTATTATTATTATTTATTTATTTTAAGAACTGAAAATATTGAAGCTGGGCTGAAAATATTAGAGCTGAGCTGATACGAGCTGGGCTGAGCTGATAAAAGCTGAGCTGGTCTGAAACGGGCTGAAAATAAGCTGAAAAGAACAGGGCCTAAGTGTATAATTTGTACGGAGTACTATCTATATAATAATATAAAAAGACAAACTAAAAAGTTCCCCTTCTAATAAACTGACATGTGACATCCTAATAAACTGACATGTGACATCCTAAAAGAGGTTTTTTTGATAAATGCATACTAAATAGTACGTTATTAATTGTTATCGTTAAATAATACTAAAAGAAGATTTTTTTAATACTAATTCTAAATTTTTGTATTTTATAATGAGAATAAGCTAAACAATTTTTCAATATAAACACATTACATCATTATAATTTACATATATTATCGTTGATTACTCTTTTGCTATAAACTTCATCTATCTTTATAATTGGATATCTTGGTTATCATTGATTATAATTTACTCTTTTGCTATATTACATAGATATCTTGGTTTATGCAAAATTTGATACCAGCATGTTGTCCGTTCATATATACCGAAACTTATAAATAAGAATTCGCGTAATATGTTGTTGCATGTCGGTGCAAATGATATTCCTATACCAAAAAGTTCTTAAGAAAATTAGATCGTGTTTAAGTGTGAGATTTATTTACAATACACCCGTGATTTTCACGGGTAATCACGGGTAATAGGCGAAAATGTAAACATACAATTGTTCCAAATAACAAATATTATAGAAATCTCGTGCGTTGCACGGGTCATAAAACTAGTATTAAATGAAACACAAATTAACGATTTATAATACATCTCGACAAATGTGTATAAAGAAATTGATACTTACTTTGGTAGATTGGACTTAGAGCATGTACAATGGAGAGGATTTGCCCTCCTCTTAGCACCCTCTCTCCTCTAGGAGGAGGTCCTCTCCATTGTGGGATCAACCTGAAAAGTCCTCTTGTTTAGAGGAAGTTTAGTACTTCCTCTAATTTTAGAGGATTTTTAACATTGGTCCTTGTGCATGTTACCAAAGGCTATTTGGTCATGTAAAAAATTAAATTAATAAGAAAGATAATTAGGAGGATCCTCTCTATTGTGGGATAAAAATTAGAGAAGAAAAAATGAAGAGGATGAAGATAGTGGAAAATGAGGGGATGAAAGAGAGGGTGATGTGTCAAAAATATAGAATGAAAGAGAAAAAATAAGAGGAAGAAAACATTCTCTCTAATGTACATGGTCTTAAGGAGTAATATCCATAATTAATGTGATTTGACTGGTGGATATCCTACGACACATTTAGTTTCATTTTTATAATATCTTTTCTTAATCTTAATTAATATGTTTAAATAAAGTGGGAAAATTATTGTGGAACGGAGAAAGTACATGATAAGAATGATCCATAACAACAACAACGGTAATCATTTGATAAATTATTCCATACATTATTTTAAAGGGATAATTGATATTAACTATAAGACGATTATATAAGAGAATTTCTATTTGATTAATTATAATCGATAATAAAGTCAAGAAGTGGAGTAGGACAACTAGTTGTTACTCCCTCCATCTCGTTACGCTCACAGTAAATATAAAAATACAACAAATGAACGAGATGACCAGAGGGAATAATATTAAATGAGTAGGTCTCCTGTGAGACGGTCTCTCATTAACATTTTACTGAGAGACTAAGTACAAAGGGAAGTAACAATGGTACCAAACCTCATGAAAGTAGGTACGATTAACCTAAAAGAGTATACAAATATAAAGATGATACGCTTGTTATAAAAACAGGTACAAAACAAAGCTGTCATTTAATGGTACAAATAGAACATAGAGTGATACTAAAGAGTGGTCTCTCTCGAGAATTTGTACCTAAGATAAATGGCATGGTGATGAAGCCACCCTTTTTCCTCTTGGATGAGCCCCCTTCTTCTTCTACTTCTTCTTCATCATCGTGTATGTCTTGGTTCACCAAAAATTCTTCATCTTCGTTGACCTCTCTCATATTAGTGAACTGAACTGGATAAGTGAAAGAAAGAAAGAAAAAAAAAAAAGGAATGGAGAAATTTTAGATGGGAAGAAACCAAAAAAGGCCCAAAAGTTTTAAATGAAGACAGGACACCAAATAATATGAAGTACTACTGTATAGTATTAGGTTGGTATTTATTTCAACGTCACTAATTCTTTAAATAAGAGTGTAGTTAATGTTTTTGGGATTTGTGAGTTATAGAGTATGTTTCACGTTAAATGTACGTGAAATGATCTCACACGAGATTTATTATTTTAAGATATTAAATTAATCATGTGAGACAGAGAGTTTGAGCGAAAGTTTGAGCCTCAGATTTATACAATATAAGGGCATGGTTAGCAATGGAGTATAATTGACTCCATAGGTAGGATGGAGTGGGAAGTCTCCTACATCCAAGGATTTTTTATCCTTCAAGGAGGAGAAGTGTTTTCAATCCTTCACCACGGAGTGAAAAATGAGGAGAGAGAAAAGATGGGATGAGTTTGATTTTTTGTATTTTTTTTAATTAGTTAATTACGCTTATTTGTACGGTATTATTGAGAACATCACTACAAATTTTTTTAACTCTATATTCTTGCTTTATTCTATTGGTTATTTAATATATATTCAATTTTGACTAAATGTTCTAATTTTTAAAATTCTTGTTTTTTCAAATTATATCAAAAATTCTAATAACATCACTAATTTTTTCGTTATTTAAAATATATACTCTGAAAAAAAAAGATACACAATACTAAAAAAATCAAAAAAGAATTAAATATACACAATACGAAAAAAAGAAAAAAAAATTCAAGTCAAATAACCGATTGTAGCTTGTCGCTTTTATTACAAAAGTATGTTCAAAATTTACGAAATACAATACGATACAATTGTATATTTTTAAATGAAATAAAAGATGAGTGAAAATTAATGTGCGATAATAAATGAGGTGAAATAGGTAGGTCGTCTAAGGATAGAAAAATGAATCCAGAGACATAAGAGTATTTTATAAGAAAAAGAAAATGGGGTAAAAAAAGTGAGATGAAAAGTGTGGGGTCAGAAATTGTATCCTTTGATAATCATGGTCTAAGGTTTAGACAAGGCTAAAACACTTATCAAAGCACGCATTCTTTTATCTATATCTTTAGTTACGTATTTTTAACAATTATAAAAATTTGATATTTATAACGTACTCGATTAGACAATTTAAACAAGATCCCACATGACTATATTTTATCTTATATATTATAAGTTACTTTGACGATAACAATCAAGTGAAACGGAGAAAATATAAGAATTAAGCGTGGTTCTTTTCGGTTGAAACGAACTGAACTGAATTTAAATGAGAGTGGTTTAATCTAACTCACCTTCGTTTAATAAAGTTGAGTTAAATTGAAATGAACTAAGTAACCTTGAATTGATTAAAATTACATTAATTATTGCGTGCAACCGTTGTACCATGCGACAGTAGTAAAAGTTTGCAACTTACGATAAAAAGTGACCATTTTAGGTTAGTTAGTTACCACTTTCAAATAAATAGTTACCACTTTTTCATATTAAAACATGGTCACTATTTAACTTAAAGTAGTCACTAAATAACATAAAATTGTAATTTTTTACCATAAATTAGGTCCATCGTACGGTACAATGGTTATATAGTACTCCCTCCGATTCATTGGAATCGCAACATTTACTATTCACACAAAAAATAAGAAAAGTGAATTGGTGGACCACAATAGTGACGTCATGTAAGATTAAGTAATATAATAATATTAGATTGAATATTTTGGAATATAGTAATGAAAAGTTGGGTAGGTTAGTCATTTCATAAGAAAAATATGGCCCAAAATGAAAATGTTGCAAAACTGATGAATTTGGCAAAAACGAAATACGTTGCGAATCCAATGAATCGGAGGGAGTATAATTTGTGTTAAAATTAAGTAAGATTAACAAGGTTAAACTTAACTTAAACTAAGTAAAGTCATTTATTTGTGCATGTTACTTTGAATGTGAAGGAAATTTCAGTGAGTGGTCACGTAGTCACGTGTCACGTGAGACGATGTGAGAAGTTGGTTGGACGAGAGAAGTGATTTATTATACTCCCTCCCCACCACAATGTTATTCCCACTTTGACTTGGCACATAGATTAAGAAATGGATAATAAAAGGTGGTAAATTGTTTGGTGGGGTTCAAGATGTCAAATCACAAAAAGTAACCAATAAGAAGAAAGTATAATGGATGAATAAGGAAAATTTTGAATTGGGAAAATCTTAGTGGAGTTTCCTTTTAAGGAAAGTGGGAAGATCTTAGTGTGGGGAGGGAGTACGGCGTAGCATTATTATATCAACACATGTTCTCTCCACGAATGTGGAGCCTTCCCATGTTTCCCTCGAGGTTCGGCATATTTATAATGGTTTTTTTAACATGGATCCGTTGGACACGTTTTAATAATTCAATCAAGGAACACAGATTCTTACTTGTAACGGTTATACCTGTCACAAGTGTGCTACGGGTCAAGTACTACCGATTTTGGTAGATAAGACAAAATCAAAATGTCTGCCCATATTTTGCGGAACTACTTTTTACCGTCGGCGCTTTACTTCTTACCGTCGGCGTTAATTACGTAAAATGACGACTTTGCCCTTGTTATTTATTCTCAAAATAATATTATTTTACATTTTATAGATTATCGGTTTATTAAAACTCGATAATAAAACCGTATTTTTCGATTATCGTAATAAACCAAAACCGACTTCCTATATAGTTAATATATTGAATAACGTAAAACGACGAGTTCTCCTTTCCAATTAATTCTCGAAACGTTATCACATTTACATTTTATAAAGTATCGATTTATTAGAACTCGATAATAAAACCGTTTTTCCGATTATCATTACGCCTCCGATTTTAAATAGTTATTAAAAAAAATTACGACGTTTTTTTAGTTTATAAATTATTCTACATTTTACGTTATTATTTTAAGCAATAGTTTAAGTATAATTCAAATCTTTCAATGATATAACATGAAGTATAAGGTGGTGAAGTTGGTTATACAAACAACATTTCATACAGGGCACTCAGGTTCGAATCTACCCGGAAAATGGGTCAAGTCGAGTGATTTTTTCGACACCCCCATGGGGTAGTCGAAGAACTCACTCGAATACCCCATCGGCGAGTCGAGTGAGTTCTTCGACTACCCCATGGGGGTGCCGAAAAAATCACTCGACTGGACCCATTTTCCGGTTTTTTTTTTCTCTTTTAATTTGCCTTAAGTAGTTTTAAACCATGAGATATATCAGTTGGTTGATGTTGATCAGTTGGTTTGAGGGTTTGCCTTGTAATCAAGTGGTCAGGGGTTCGATTCTTGTTAATAGCATTTTTTTGTTTGTTTTTTTTCTTGTTTTCAAAAGATAAATGTGTAAATAAAGAGATTCAAACCTGAGTGTCTTGTATGAAATGTTGTTTGTATAACCAACTTCACTACTTTATACTTCGTATTACATATTATTGAAAGATTTGAATTATACTTAAACTATTGCTCCAAATAATAACGTAAAATGTAGAATAATTTATAAACTAAAAAAACGTCGTAATTTTTTTTAATAACTATTTAAAATCGGAGGCGTAATGATAATCGGAAAAACGGTTTTATTATCGAGTTCTAATAAATCGATACTTTATAAAATGTAAATGTGATAACGTTTCGAGAATTAATTGGAAAGGAGAACTCGTCGTTTTACGTTATTCAATATATTAACTATATAGGAAGTCGGTTTTGGTTTATTACGATAATCGAAAAAGACGGTTTTATTATCGAGTTTTAATAAACCGATAATCTATAAAATGTAAAATAATATTATTTTGAGAATAAATACCAAGGGCAAAGTCGTCATTTTACGTAATTAACGCCGACGGTAAGAAGTAAAGCGCCGACGGTAAAAAGTAGTCCCCATATTTTGTCTTATCTAAATAGTATTTAGCCCGTTGCAGACTTGTGACGGATAAGCAAGACTTGCTGATTAAGGAAGTACTATTTTTAAGGATTTTACCATGAGAAATTGAAATATTTATTTGCTTGTAGTTATCATACTGAAATGATATGCTTAAGAATCATTCTTTGCCTAAACTATTACTAACATGTTTGAGCCGAGTTTGAGCCGAGTTCGAGCCTAACTCGAACTTGTGTAAAATTATTAAAATTTACGTTTTTTTGCACCGATGTTTTAATAAATTGAGATCCAAAAAACATACTCATAAAATGTACTGTATCAGGCAAATCAATAAAAACATTTTATATGGTGAAAAAACTACTCAGGTTTTCCTCTATATTCTCACTTTTTAATGATTAGGTGAGTATTATATTTAAATGAAAAGATAAATTAAAATCGAAGGAAGTAGTATTTTTTTTAAAAAGGGCAAAATATCAACTAATCACGTCAAATCGAGCTGCTCGCAAGTTTTTCGAGCCGAGCCACGCCTTGCTCAACTCCACTCGTTAAGTTGTCGAGTTGAGCTCGCACAAAGCCGAGCTTTGACCAAGTCGAGCTCGAGTTGCTCGCGAGCTGTCTCATCTCACGTGAAACGATCATAACAATATTTCGAGATCCTTATCACGCGAGAATCCTTATCTTTTTTTTCTTCGAAGAATGCACAATCACTCCACGATATCGAGGGAAAATCGAACCTGATACCTGTTACAGTCATCCCTCTAATCCTTTCCAAACCCAGCAGAAATGAACACAACCAAAGCCAAAACCATACTACTGACATACCCACCATCCACATACCTGAAACAACAACTAATTAACCATCAATTCACCCTCTTTCAATTCTCAGAAAACCCTCTCAATTCCCCAAAATTCAATCAAATTTCCAATTCAATCAGTGCAATTGTGGGCAATGCTTCACATGGTGCCAATGCTGAGTTAATTGAATCACTCCCAAACTTGGAGATTATTGCAAGTTACAGTGTTGGGATTGATCAAATTGATTTAAAAAAGTGTAGGGAAATTGGGATTAGGGTTACTAATACTCCTGATGTTCTTACTAATGATGTTGCTGATTTGGCTATAGGGTTGGTTTTGGCTACTCTTAGAAGGGTTTGTGTTGGTGATGGGTTTGTTAGAGGTGGGTTTTGGAAAAGTTGTCACCTTTCCTTGGGCACTAAGGTTTGTTCACTGTTTCATATATTTTTTTTTTTTAAATTTCTGTCTTAAATTATTGTTGTTGTTGTTGGATGATTTGACAATGTGGGTTATGCTCATTCTTGGAATGATAAAAATTATCGACTTTTGAAGCCTAGAATTCGTAAAAATGAGACCTTTTTGATATATAGCATGTATATATAATGAACTCGCTGTCCCAAAATTTTAATTGTAGATTCGTCCTTATAGTTCCTTAAGGTAATGTTGGATGAGACTGTTTTATGATTTGTTTTGGTATTATATGGATTATGGACTTCATGTCATTATGTTGGTTTTGGCTACTCTTAGAAGGGTTTGTGTTGGTGATGGGTTTGTTAGAGGTGGGTTTTGGAAAAGTTGTCACCTTTCCTTGGGCACTAAGGTTTGTTCACTGTTTCATATATATATTTTTTTTAATTTCTGTCTTAAATTATTGTTGTTGTTGTTGGATGATTTGACAATGTGGGTTATGCTCATTCTTGGAATGATAAAAATGAGACCTTTTTGATATATAGCAGGCAAATATAGTGAGCTCGTTATCCCAAAATTTTGATTCTAGATTCGTCTTTGTTGTCCTTAAGGTAATGTTGGATGAGACTGTTTTATGATTTGTTATGGTATTATATGGATTGTGGATTTCAAGTCATTATGTTTTTGGGATTTTGATTTTATGTTATTGGTACTTGCAGTGTTGCACGCTAGCCTGGTTAGCACTCGCTGCCCTAAAATAAAAGAAAGATTAAAATTATCGACTTTTGCGAGTCCTGATTCGTAAAAATGAGACCTTTTTGATATATAGAAGGCAAATATAATGAACTCGTTACTCGAGAATTTTAATTCTAGATTCGCCCTTATTTTCTTAAGGTAATGTTGGATGAGAGTATGAGACTGTTTTATGATTTGTTTTGGTATTATATGGATTATGGACTTCATGTCATTATGTTTTTGGGATTTTGATTGCATGTTATTGGTACTTTCAGTGTTGCAGGCTAGCCTGGTTGATGTATAGCATAACTGCATAGATGTGTGCCAGTACAAATTTACATTGTTTTAGTGTAAGATTGACTAGGATCGGATTGCATACATGGTTTATAGAATGATAGGGACATTCAGGTTTGGGAGTTTGAGTGGCATTAGTGATCTTGTCATTCATTCGAAAGCTTGTAAGACAGGTTCTTTATGAGATAAGCTAGTTAGTGGTTTGAGGAGTACTATGTACTGTCTATTGGTTGTTGGCTCGGCGTACATATTGGCTAAAAGGGTTAGTGGGAAGGCGGATGTCCGATGCCATGCGAGTTCTTATAGCATAAACTAACGAAAATCTTTCCGACTAGGTTTCTCTTTGAAAAAGTGATGCAGTACCTCTCGACAAGTGAAAGTCGATGGTCTTTGTCATATGTTTAATTTGCGAATTGCAGTTTAGATTCTAGTTTTTTGCATGCTGCGACAATAATAGGTTGAAACTGAAGCAAACGTTTCTGTCGTGGCTGAGTTTAAAAGAAAGATTCCTCTTTTACAATAATTACTGTATGCATAACAAAAACATATGCCAGGTCTAATTACACTCTTTTACCTACACTGGCTTTTCAGTTCAGTGGCAAATCAGTGGGTATCCTTGGACTGGGAAGGATTGGTTCCGCCATTGCTAAGAGAGCTGAAGCCTTTGGATGTCCCATTAGCTACTGCTCCAGGTCTAAGAAACCAGGTGTCCGCTACAAATATTACGATAAAGTCACTGACTTGGCAGCAAACTCCGATATCCTCATTGTTTCATGCTCCCTTACCGAAGAAACCCGTCACATTATCAGCCGTGAAGTGATTGATGCATTGGGCCCCAAAGGAATCCTCGTAAACATAGGACGAGGTGCTCATATCGTTGAATCTCAACTCGTCTCAGCACTGGTTGAAGGTCGATTAGGCGGGGCTGGGCTTGATGTTTTCGAGAATGAGCCTAATGTCCCCGAAGAGCTTTTCACGCTTGATAATGTGGTATTGATGTCTCATGTAGGAAGCGATACTGTTGAAACTTGCGAAGCTATGGCGGATCTTGTGGTGCGAAATTTAGTGGCACATTTCCGCAAAGAGCCATTGTTGACTCCAGTAATTTGACTAAAGAAGCTCGATGTTGCTCATCTTATATAGGTATGTCTTTCAAACTAATTTTTTCGTTTTTTCATTTGTTTCCTGAATATTCATTCTTCCTCGAAATTTTCATTACTCATCATTGGAGTTCGTAAACTCTGTATTCCTCTATTTTACAACATTGTATTCTACATGAGATGAAATCTCTATAATATCGTCTACAAACGATTGGATATTCCGATCTGATGAGCCACCGTGCGCCACTGCTTCCCTGGCGGCCCTCTTCCATTCTGCCGCCTTGGCTCGAATGTCAACCGCCCTAGCTCCATCCATGACCTCCTCAATACACTTGATGATTTCCCCAACCTCAACCATTCCTTCTTTGTTAGGCCACAATCTAAGCCCAACCCCAAAAAGCTCGGACATAAGCTTAGCATTAGTGGGTTGGTCGGTCCAAAAAGGATAAGCGATAACAGGAACTCCAACACTAATAGTCTCCAACATAGAATTCCAACCACAATGTGTTAGAAAACAACCTAGTGATTTATGGGATAGTACCTTATCTTGTGGGCACCATTTTACAACCATTCCTTGCTCTTTAGTCTCTTTAAGAAATCCCTCACCCAATGCATAATCCTTGACGACCCATAGAAATGGCCTCTTACAACTACTCAAAGCCTCCCCTATGGTCTCGATTTGCTCTTTTGATAGCACAATTAAGCTCCCGAACGACACATAGATTACAGAATAAGCCTTATTTTGATTAAGCCAATCTATGCATTTATCCTCGGGTGTCCACATGTTAATCCCTACTTGATCATTGTTGCCTCGACCATGCTCTTGCTCACTTAGGAGAATTGTTGGTGGGACTAATGGACCGACGGCCTTGATGACGACATATTTGGACATATGTTCAATCACTTCTTTTTCAAGCTCGTAGAAAGAGTTAGCCAAAACCCACCTCAAATTATCAACATTTTTTATGGCTTGAGACAATGATTCATTGATGCTCCTAAGAGGATTTGAAGGGAGCACAATCGAGGGAAGATCACAAGACTCTAGCAATGGCAAACATGGTAATTTGACGCTAATTTGAGGGTTTTCTTTTGTAGGAAAATCATTAAGTTTATTGTAGTAGCTATGGTAAATTGCAAAAAGGGTGCATGGTTGGATCCATAGCATGGCGCATGGGATTCCTAACCGGGTGGCAACCTCCGTGACCCAAGATACAAACGGGCTTATAATGATACACGAGAACTTCTTGGGTGTAGTTTGGTTAGAAGCTAGGGATATGATAAGGTTGTACAAATTTATAGGCCCGACTTTGGTTAGGGTGTCCATGTAGGTGTCTAGGTTGCTCTTACGGTCGTAGTCTAGGCTGAAACCGTCATGGAAAGATTCAAATTCGACACCCGATATCGTAAGGGTGTTGCTTGGGGTGGCCGTGGTGGCCGTTTGGTGGTTTTGCGCAAGGCGATGGTAGAAAACTTCAGTGGTGGCGAGAGTGACTTGGATATTAGCCTTGCTTTGCAAGTGTTTGGCTAGTATTAGCATGGGATTAATGTGACCTTGGGCTGCAAATGCTACCATTAGTACACTGATTTTGGGTTCTCCTTGCTCCATTTCGATATAGATTTGAAATTTCCGAGTTTATTATTAGTTGATAGGAGATTTATTATATAATAAGATGATAAATTTCATACGGGTTGAGATTATTATCGATAAAGCTTTCTTAAGACAGTACTAATATAGGATTATAGTCTATTTCATCTAAATTTTTAAGTGAAGATTATGTGGTATTGATGGAATCTAATAGCGGACAAATGAAGCACAAATCATTAGAAAATTATGTGGTCATGTTTGATTGAAGGGCCAGGCAAAAGAGAAGAGTCTAATCTAGTTACTATCCCTTAAGTTGTCTTTAGTTACTTGTTTTTTTTATCTACACACCAAATGCTCTTTCTAAAGCAGCCCGTTTTATAGGGTCGAAATCTTGATAGCATTATTGATATATCGGTAAGGAAGAACTCTTCCAATTTATATATATAACCATAAAGACCAACCTATGACTTGTAAAGTTGTAAGTGACAACTTTTAAAAAGAATATCCTCTCCCTTTGCTATGCCCATAGAGTCGCCGCCATCTTCTGGACCCTATCTACACAGCCTCCCTGTTTAGATATTTATGTCGATCAGATCGTGAGTTTTGAATTTTAACTCTTATAATCGGGGTAACCCCTCTCCTTTATTGGACCCGTCCTATACTCTTCCATAAATCTTGTTGGATGGAGACTGTTTTACTATTCGTTGTGGTATATGGACTCCATTTTGTTATGTTTTGGGCTTTGAGTTTCGATTGCATGTTATTGGTACTTGCAGTGTTGCAGGCTCGCTGGCATCAGTATGTGCCGATAAAAATTTGCATTGTTTTAGTATAAGATTGGCCTGCATCAGTATGTGCCAACTTTTAAATGAGAAACTCGATATTTCGCAACTTATCTAGGTATGTCTTTCAGAATAACTATTTTTTTGGTTTACTGTTTCCCCTACATAGATGGCCTGATTTTTAATGTAGACTCATGCTCAATAGCCTCGAGGAAAAGCCAACGTCGTAGTTTCAGAAATACATTCTAGTGTGAACTGGTAGTCTGGTGGTGTTGCGTCTTAAAATCCGTTTCTTGCGAGCTCGTACATGTAACACCATGGTTAGTGGCTTACTGCTATGGATGTAGCATTCCAAAGTATGGCAAATACTGCATCTGAATTATTACATGAGTAGTCGTTATCCTGCGTTCGCATGTTAGAAGGGCATGGGAGATTCCGGATTCCACAGGATAGAATATGACCATCTTGTTTTATTCATCATACATGCTGTAATATTGGGGAGTAGGGGACCAACTGGCAGAAATTATTGTTCAATAAATCTGAAATTCATCCTCTAAACTTAACTAAGCGAGCTGATCAAGTCATTGAGACGTTGTATTCATGACTTGAGTTCAAAACACGTCAACATTAAGCTGTTTTTTTATCGACATACAAGAACAATGATCGAAAGACATTGAGATTGAACATAATAATATGTACTTTAGACAACATTAGCTAATATAAATTGTCTTAATTTAAAGATTAGCAAGCCTTGATACTACTAACTACGGAGTAGAAGATAGTGACAACATAGAAGAGAAAAAGTCCATCTGCTTCTTCATTATTAGGCTGTTGCAGGGTGTTAAGACGAGACTGCGCCTTTGAAGATAAGGAAGTTAAGTGTCTCGAGAGTAAAGTAAATGAATGTTCCTTTGGTATGAGTGAAGAAACATCCAAAATTCGAACCCACCACACATTGCCATCCTCCTCCATATCTCTTGTCGAACTCCTGTCGTACCAATGAAAAAAAAACATACCAGGAGACCTGACCCGTTAGGACTCGTCTTACAGTATATTACCACATAATCTAATAATACCGAAGATGTCTTAAGCTACTGGTTGATGTACCTGTTTGATGTAAGCGGCGATAGACTTGTATTCAACCACGTCGTAAAGATCGAGAGCTTTAGAAGCAGAACCCATGGCTTGAATCTGCATCTTCATTGGCATATCTGTGTCCTCCACCATTGCTTTTCCTTCCAACATTTTCTCCTCTCTTTCTTTAAGTTTTTTTTTCAAAGTAAACAAAACCCAAGATGTGAAATGACACTATATTGTTCACTTTGTAGGTGCAGGGAAGATAACAGTCAATAAAATACTAGAAGGGATATGATGTGAATTGTGAAGTATGAAGAGCACATAACAGGTGAGGTATTTAAAGCACAACACAAATTCTTGTTTGAAACGGAGATATCCGTTATAAATTTGTAACGAGTCTAAGTGCATAGATGAGAGTGTTTTCGATAATACTTGCATCTTGTAATGTTAAGATTGGATATATCTGTCACAGGAGAGAGATCAGTCAGTTTGGTGACGAATGTTACACATCATCATTCAAGATTTCAAGGTTGGCAATGCATTTATCTCAAAACTAAAGTTTAATTTGCTGACATTATCTACTTCAGATGGATGCATGCATGCATGATACAGTCATGCAACACTCTCTAAAAAAATACAAAAATTATACTCTTTCCGTTTCAGTCATTTGTTATAACTTTATTTATTTACTTTATATTTTATATAATGGGACATATTGGCCCCTCTATGGCCAAATAATATATGGAGTAGTGAGTGTATTTTAGATTTTAGCAATTCTTCAGATCTATCTCCTGCTTTTTGCAGGTTTTTCTGAATTATTTTTGTCCTACTTTCGACTCCCACCTCTAGGGATATGTTTTGCCTATTAGTTCTTGGATAAGTTGATTGTGAGACGTTTTGTTAAATGAATAGTTATCCAATTTGAGTTAGTACAAGTTATATCGTGTCTCACTTTAACTTTTACGTGACACGGTTTCATGGTGATTTTATATTAGCAATTGAAGCATACTGATCAAAGTCTTAAACCTAGAATTATCCGGACCTAAACTAAACTAAACTAAACTAATTTGATTATTGACAAATTCTTGTTTGTAATGAGAATATCTATCACAAACTTGTGACGGGTGATAAAGATGATAACTCATGTGCTACTTTCAGAGTTTCAGTTGTATTACTTGACCCGCCATCAATTAATAATCTGATTAGTCAGCTGAAAGAAGACGTGGAGAAAGAAAGTCAAGTGACATTAATCAAGTAGCAGCAGAATGACGTGGGTATGTGTAGGAGATTTAATTTTAAGGTTAGTTGAAATAGGGGCATGAGTCACCCATCATCACCTGCATTGGAGACTTGGAGTTTATCCATTTTTACCATGTCTTCTTGACCGGTTTGGAACTGGACTGGATCGAATAAACCCAAAGTATATCATCTATATTCATACCAGTATAAGTACATGATAATTATCAGGCTCGAGCTCGAGCTCAAATGGGGTTTGCAACATCGTGACCACGATGAACAGTCTTGTCGTCCCGACTGAGCTGCTTGGTTCGGTCCAAATCCTCTCTCCTTTACCGACTCCTGCTTCCTCCCTCACTTGTTTACCCACTTACAACAACTCGAAAACATGAAATACGGTATTATAAAGTAGAAATATTACATTATGGACTAAACATAGCAATACGGTATTATAAAGTATAGAAAAAGGGATAAATCCAAGTGATAAAAGTTTATTTACTCCGACTGAAAAGTTGAGGGTTCGAATGCGACGCTAGGTGTTCTTTACAAAAAAACAAAAAAAAACAAACCCACTTCCATCTCGACTGAAATTCAGAGCACCAAATTAGAAACGGATCATAAGATTAGAAATAAATCACTGTTATTAACTTATTACAAAAATCAATTTCCAAAAACACAAATTCTGGTTTGTGACGGTCATATCCGTCATATTAATATAACGAGTCAAATAATATTCATTTCGAAGAAAAAAAAAAGATAAAAATAAAGTTTCGGCCATCTTTTAACCCATCTTGTACAGGCCATTTCGGGTTCAAAAGAAAAGGGTTATTCTCGAGTCGGGCCAGCTTTTAGTTCAATAACTTGAAATCTTAAATCACAAAATAGTCGTATTAAACACTTGACACCAAGTCATAGTCAGAGTAACATAGATTTTGATTCACTATAACACATTAACACCACATCCGAATATGAAGTGTTTTATCAAGTAATCCTATAATTATCGTAGTTGTAAATCTGTAATACATATATTTACATGGCTTATGTCTTTACCTTGTACTTTATAGAATCAACTGAAGTTTAGTTGGCCGTACTTAGGTTGTTGGCCGGTGGTGAAAAGCCCGAAATGCTGCTTAGTAGGGTCACCTGGCTGGTTATCCTCGTCGAACATCTCATACAAGTAGGTCTCAATTGCTTGCCCTGGTTTCAATGGAGTCCCCTGATTCACATGACCAATCAGTCTCTCATAATATGTGTTAGCGTTATCAACAGTCGCACCATCTCCACCCGCTCTCAGACACTACGATTGCAGTGTTAGGTGCACCGGCCTTTGCAAGGGCCGCGTACACTGAATCTACCACTGCATCAAACAGGTTTTGGTACTGTAACTCGTTGTTACTGTCAGTAACTACAGTCCCTGGTGCTGTAAATAGTGCATAGTTTAAGCTGATACTCACTTCATTTCCTGTGTAGAGGAAATAAGGGTAAACATTGAGCAGAAGAGGGGATCCGTGCCTAGTAAGGAAGTTGACAATCGGGGTAAAATATGATGTGTCCCCAAACACGCCGTTAGATGGGGGGAAAGAGTTTGTGATGACGGATAAGCCAATGACAGTAGAGACGTTGATTTGTCCTCCTGCATTTACTGAACTCAATGCATTCTGAATGTTCTGCATTGCAGGTACAACCTGCGAGGCTGCAGCATCTGACGGAGTAACTTCATTCCCTACTGCAATGTAGCGAATGAAGGAGGCGTAAGGTACTACATTTGTGCTGACCCATTGCATTGCTGCTGAAGGGTTTGCACCCACAGATTGAAGGATGTCGTTTGGAACGCCTAGGATGATGTTTATGTCTGCGCCTTGGAGTGCTTGAAGTGCAGCTTGATCCGGAGCATAGAGTCTCATAGCCTTGATGCCATTGGATTTGCACAAGTTCACCACGTCTTGCTCGGAAGGTAAATTGTCCCCGTCACTTCCATAACATACTCCAATTTGCGCCTCTACCAGACAATATCATATGATTAGGACAGTTTGTGAATTGTGCCTCTATAATGAGAACGTGTCATATGTATTAACTCGAGAAATACCTGTTGAATGCAAGGCTAGAAGGAATAGGACGATGAACAACAGCGGCATGAGGCTTCTGCTAGGAATCGTCATTGCAAATTTGCGCTGTAAGGTATCCTTACTGAGTTTGAAAGAACCATGTTCGGACAATACAGAGAAATTTGAAAGATAAGCTGAGCATTGGCTGTATGGTGACAATTAAACTACATCTGTGGAATTTAGTGAAGTCTTCATGAATATGACATTACTCACAGAATAGTCCACATTGGAGTGCTATGAGTTGTTTCTATACCTAGCAATCTAGCATGATTAATACTAAATCAAAATCCGCCAGATGCGGTTTTGTATGGGAGTGTTCACCGGTTTGGAACTGGATCAACTGGACCAGATCGAATAAACCCAAAGTATGTCTTCGTATCAGTATATACATGATATAATTATCAGACTCGAGCTAAAATGGGTTTTACAACATCGTTCGCTAGTGCACCAAACTCCTAGCCTGACTACGATGAACTGTCCCGACCAGGCCGCTTGGTTCGGTCCAAATTCTCCCTCCTTCACCTACTCTTGCTTGCTCCCTCACTTGTTTACCCACTTACAGCGACTCAAAATCATGAAATACGGTATTATAAAGTACAAATATTACATTCTGGACTAAACATAGCAATACGGTATTATTAAGTATAGAAAAAGGGATAAACTCGAGTGGTAAAAACCCTGGTATACGGCGCTAGCTCTTCTTTTGACAAAAAAAGAAAGAAAACAAACCCACTTCCATCACGACTGAAATTAAGAGCACTAAATTAGAAACGGATCATTAAGATTAGAAATAAATCACTATTATTACAAAAATCCATTTTCAAAAACACAAATTCTTATTTGCCACGGTCATATCCATCATATTAGTGTGACGAATCGAATAATATTTATTTAGAAGAAAAAAAGACAAAAATAAATCAGATACTACTAATGCTTTGTCTTTATTTGTCTAAATGATCTTTGACGCATGTGACGGAGTTGAAAAAAAAAAATTACTAAGTCTAGGAAGAGACGGTTTCTCTCCGTGAGTTATTGAGAAACCATTTATTAGTATCATTTTATGTTTTTTTCGTACCTATTTTTATGATTAGATGCAGCTCTAAATGATAACTTCATTTGTACCGTTTTTTTTTTTTTATATCAAACGTACCCAATTTATATTTATATACACGGTTAGAGGTTAAAGTATCACTGTTATCGTAATTAATTTCTCAATAAACTTAATAAAACGTCTCTTGATATGATTACTGTCGACAAAAAATTGAACCGTGATCAACGGAAACAAAACCTCTCAATTCGAACAAAATCTCGTCAATCATCAGTCCATAACACAAACAACATACAAGATCTCACTTCATCATGTTCACCAAAAACCCCATTCTAAATCTCACAATTCTCACACTTATCCTCATTTCAATCACCACATTCCCCTTCACAAATTCAACCCAACTCCAAGACGACGATTCAGTCGAACAAGAAGATGTTGACGAATTCGAACAACTCCTCTCAATCGACGATCAAGAAAACCAAGAACAATCATCATCATCATCGTCTGAAGATGCGAAAGTATTGAGTAAAGCACAGAGAATTGTTGTGGAATTAAACAATGATAATACCCAGAAAACAATTAAACAAAATGATCAAGTTTTGATCTTGGGGTATACACCTTGGTGTCCTAGAAGTGCTGAATTAATGCCGCAATTTGCTGAAGCTGCTAATGTGTTGAAGGAATTGGGTTCTTCCCTTTTGATGGCGAAGCTTGATGCTGAAAGATTCCCCAAAACGGCGTCGTCTTTGGGGATTAAGGGTTACCCTACTTTGCTCTTGTTTATTAATGGCGTTTCTCAGCCTTATACTGGTGGATTTACTTCGTAAGTTTTCAAAGTTGATGCTAAAGTTTTGATCTTTGATTATACAATATGTTTTTTTTTTATTTAGAATTTGGTGTTTTTGGATTGTTCTTGGGGTTGATTTCAGTTTTCGGTTAAATGATTGATCTAACGGTGACGGGTCAAATAATACCATGTGGATAGATATTCTCGTCGCAAACAAGAATTTGACTTTTTCTTGATTGAATGCTGTTGCCCAGCCTTGTGCTAAAGTTTTGATCTTTGATTATGGTTGATTTCAGTTTTAGGTGAAATGTTTGATCTTAAACTGCTTAATGGTGACGGTTCAAATTATTTGCCTTTATCCGCAAATGGGTTTTGCGTGACAGGTTGATGGATATTCTCGTCACAAACAAGAATTTGTCTTTTTGCGGTAATGGAACCCAATTCAGATTGTGTCACATTCTGAAATACCCTTGTTATTTTTGTAAAGTTTTGATCTTTGATTGTGTCTTGTGGCATTTAGATTTTGCATTTGGTATTTCGGGTTTGTGCCTTGTGGTTGAATCGTAATGTTTGGTCTTTGATCTTATTGCATATGATCTTAAGCTTCTAATTTTTGTTGATAAAAAAGTTTAGGTGTCTGACTAAATGTGCTTGTAGATTCTGCATTTCCGTACCCGTATGATAGGGTTCTCAATTGGGTGTTTATGCACTTTGCAGTTTTGGTGATCGATATAATGGCTGAATCGTTTAGATTTTGGCATTTCTACAATGATCTCGTTGTTTTCTTCTCGCATTTTTGTGTTACCCTTATGATGGGTTTCTACATTCTGTCTGCATTGTTTAGAATACCGTTTGATCTCGATAAAGATATTATTTTGCTTATACAGTTATATATTTAGTTACCTGAATTGTGTTGAATGGTTACACGGTTGAGCAGGGAGGAAATAGTGTTATGGGCACAGAAGAAGACAGGTAAACCAGTCGTTAGAGTGAGCTCTGTTGCTGAAGCCGAGGCATTAGTGAAGAAGTACAGTAGGTTTGTTATCGGGCTTTTTGAGGCATTTGAGGTAAACAATCGTCCAAAATGCTACCGTCTTTACCTTGCATGATACCACCCTCTTATTTTGTGAGATGCAGTGTCGTAACTCGTAACAACTGACAATTGCTAATGTAAAGTCTTGTTTAAGCTAATTTGATACTGTATGAGTAATTCATCGCTTTCTGATGTCTAAAATTCCAAATATTTGTGGTTGAATAACTAAGTTTCAACGCCTCTCTTGTCATTTGTCTCTAGTACCCGTTTTGTCAATTTAGGCTAGGTTCTTTTTATGCCTTTGCGAATGTCCTTATACAGCAACTGTTATTCTGAATTGAAATAAAACGTTCTTTGCAGGGTCCTGATTACGAAGAATTCATTAACGCCGCAGTGGCAGACAATGAAATCCAGTTTATAGAAACAAATTCTTACGATGCTGCCAATCATCTTTTCCCTGATGTCAAACCGTCAAAGCCTTTCATTGGCCTCGTCAAAAATGAGCCAGAAAAATACACCAGCTTTGGTATGTGAACCGAGGACACTCAATTCCAAATTTTTACAAGCATGTCTAATTCCAATTCGTTATTTTATAGGGAGGGTATAAATTTACTTGGGCTCTAACAATAATTTGAATGGAACACGTGCCTTCAAATGTTATGTTCGCTCCACAGTTACAACTTTGGTTTACAGCTTTTGGGACGGGCAAAGCGATATTTTAGCCTTAATGAGTGCATATTTGATCAACACCTTTATATCACTGAACACTCGTTCTAAAAGTTGTTTCTTTATGCAGACGAGCCCCTGAAGATGGAGAAAATACTGCAGTTTTTGAATTATAACAAGTTCCCATTGGTCACGACACTAACAGAACTTAACTCGGTCAAAGTCTTCTCTAGTAAATTTAAACTCCAGGTTTGTGTTATTACTTTTTGTATTGTCGTTTTAATGTTAGTCACATCGTTCAAATTGCTAATAGAAGAAAAGTCTTAAAATATACTCGTACTTTGTATTTTTATGTATCTAGTTCAAACTTCTTATCCGAAAGTTAAACCGTGCGTTCATGTGGTGTAGGTTTTTGTTTTTGCCAATGCCGATGAGTTCAAATCCCTTCATCAGCCTCTTGAAGAAGTTGCCAAAAAATTTAAGACAAAGGTCACCATTCTCGTTTTTTTTTCTATTTGTAATTTACTTGGAAGAAGGCTGTGTTGATCTGTTTACAGTTTACTCGTGGTTGCAGATAATGTTCGTATACATTGATATTACCGAGGATAACTTGGCCAAACCTTTCCTAACTATGTTGGGACATGAAGACTCGAGCAACACAGTCGTAATTTTCTGAATTTTCACTCAAATTGCATATTAATTTTAATCTTTGTTTTACGTTAAACATTGATCCGTGCTGTTCGCAGGTGGCTGCTTTTGACAGCAAGATTACCTCCAAGTATCTATTGGAATCAGAACCAACTCCTACCAACATCGAAGTAGGATATTATCAATTTATCATCATTTACTATTTTCATTAAATTACGAGTAATTTTATCGAAAGAATACGCTTATAACTACAATGCACTTTTTTTATCGATGGTTGACTGTAGGAGTTCTGCTCAGGGCTGTTAGTTGGAACTGTTCCATTACATTATAAGTCACAGACTATACCAGATAATGTGAGTTCACTCTTGTACTAAATTTTTGTAAACTCATCGCTTTTTTATTTTACTCGTTTCTTAAAATTATTAAGATGGGCAAGTAAAACTTGTTAAGAGAAGATTACTTTGCATGTTATTCAAATGTTTGCAATTCTGAATTCAGACAAATGCTAATGTCGTCGCTGCTGTCGGAAAGACATTGGATGACTTGGTTTTCAGCAGCTCGAAGAATGTTCTTCTCGAGGTTAGTGACTCAGTCCTTGTGATCCCCCTCCATTAGATTGTCTTTTAATGTTCACAAAGTTCCGTAATGGCCAATGCGCAAACAGTCAAACCGACTTTTTTTCACTTCTTCTCATTAAGTGCCTGACATTTTTTTGCTTTACTCATTTTTTTGAAAAATCTTCTTTCAAATGTGTAGGTGTATACGCCATGGTGTCCTGCTTGCGAGGTTGCGACCAAGCAGGTGGAGAAGCTGGCAAAGCATTTCAAAGGATTAGAAAATCTAACCTTTGCGAGAATCGATGCTTCTGCTAATGAGCATCCAAGACTTCAGGTTAGCGCACTAACTCTCGAATCACTCGACAAAACACGTGAATAAATATCAGTAGGATTTACTGACTGCTAATTTTACCTTTACAGGTTACTGACTATCCAACGCTGCTGTTTTATCCTGCAGCCGATAAAACAAATTGGGTAAACTTCTTTATCCCACCATATTTACTACTGTAAATGTTAGTATGATTCTAGACGCGTTCCTGATTCATGGAGTTAATGTTTTACCAGGTAAAACTGTCGACAAAATCCGGTTTGAAGGAAATGGCAGCATTTATCAAGAAAAACGTGAAAGCTGAAGTCGAGGTAACCAAGGACGAATTGTAGAATGGCTTCCTCGATTCAACGTTATATATACCGGAGCATGTATTACAGAGACTAATGGTGGCATATAGGAGCCGGTTTCGTATACGGAGTACCAAATGTGTTATAGAGTTGTTGGAAATGCAAGGTATTTATCATCATTTGAAAGTGTAGCATGATTAGCAACCACAGTGAGGGGTTAACTAATTTTGTAGTATGAATACAAGGAGATTCTGGGTGAGTAGTTTGTAGTATGAGTACCGAATGACCCTCATAATACACGGGACATTTTATTTGGTGTGGGATTTTTTTGGCGCGAATTTGTAACCATTTTATTTCGGACCCAAGAGGACGAAAAAACGTGGATAATAACCTTCAAAATCAATCGTTTTTGACTATTTTTCGCAAGCGGTGAATGTTGATCTAAACGCGAATGTTTTTTGACGGAAACTTGTCAATAGAAATAGAATACCTAATAATGACGATTTGAACTCCCTGACACAATATAAATTAGAATATAACTCATGTTTCGACTGATTCCGACACCTCTCGAACGATAAAATTATGGCTCTTAAAGGACTCGATTTAAAATCATTATGACCCTCATATTACACCGGGACATTTCATTTGGTGTGGGGTTTGTTTGACGTGAATTTGGAACCATTTTATTTCGGGACCCAAAAGGCCGAAAAAACGTGAATTATTACCTTTAAAATTGATAGTTTTGGCTATTTTTTGTAAGCGGGGAATGTTGATCTAAACGCGCTTTTTTTTTTTGACGAAAACTTGTCGTTTGGAATAGAATGCCTATTAATGATTATTCGAACCCTCTGACACGATATAAATTGGAATATAACTCATGTTTCGACGGATTTCGACACCTCTCGAACGGTAAAATTACGGGTCTTAAAAGGACTCGATTTAAAACCATTATGACCCTCATATTACACCGGGACATTTCTTTTGGTGTGGGGTTTGTTTGGCGTGAATTTGGAACCATTATTTATCGGGATCCAAAAGGCCGAAAAAACGTGGATTATTACCTTCAAAATCTATAGTTTTTGGCTACTTTTCGTAAGCGGGGAAAGTTGATCTAAACACGATTTTTTTTTACAAAAACTTATCGTTAGGAATAGATCAATGCCTATTAATGATATTCGAACCCTCTGACACGATAAAAACTGGAATATAACTCATGTTTCGAAGGATTTCGACACCTCTCGAACGGTAAAATTATGGCTCTTAAAGGACTCGATTTAAAATCATTATGACCCTCATATTACACCGGGACATTTCATTTGGTGTGAGGTTTGTTTGGCGTGAATTTGGAACCATTTTATTTCGAGACCAAAAAGGCCGAAAAAACGTGGATTATTACCTTTAAAATCGATAGTTTTTGGCTATTTTTTGTAAGCGGGGAATGTTGATCTAAATGCGCTTTTTTTTTTTTTTTGACGAAAACTTGTCGTTTGGAATAGAATGCCTATTAATGATTATTCGAACCCTCTGACACGATATAAATTGGAATATAACTCATGTTTCGACGGATTTCGCCAACTCTCGAACGGTAAAATTATGGCTCTTAAAGGACTCGATTTAAAACCATTATGACCCTCATATTACACCGGGACATTTCATTTGGTGTGGGGTTTGTTTGGCGTGAATTTGGAACCATTTTATTTCGGGACCCAAAAGGCCGAAAAAACGTGGATTATTACCTTCAAAATCGATAGTTTTTGGCTATTTTTCGTAAGCGGGGAAAAAGTTGATCTAAACGCGATTTTTTTTTGACGAAAACTTGTCGTTAGGAATAGAATGCCTATTAATGATTATTCGAACCCTCTGACACGATATAAATTTGAATATAACTCATGTTTCGACGGATTTCGACACCTCTCGAACGGTAAAATTACGGGTCTTAAAAGGACTCGATTTAAAACCATTATGACCCTCATATTACACCGGGACAATTCATTTGGTGTGGGATTTGTTTGGCGTGAATTTGGAACCATTTTATTTCGGGACCCAAAAGGCCGAAAAAACGTGGATTATTACCTTCAAAATCGATAGTTTTGGCTACTTTTCGTAAGCGGGGAAAGTTGATCTAAACACGATTTTTTTTACAAAAACTTATCGTTACGAATAGATCAATGCCTATTAATGATTATTCGAACCTCTGACACGATAAAAATTGGAATATAACTCATGTTTCGACGGATTTCGACATCTCTCGAACGGTAAAATTATGGCTCTTAAAAGACTCGATTTAAAACCATTATGACCCTCATATTATACCGGGACATTTCATTTGGAGTGGGGTTTGTTTGGCGTGAATTTGAAACCATTTTATTACGGGACCCAAAAGGCCGAAAAAACGTGGATTATTACCTTCAAAATCGATAGTTTTTGACTATTTTTCGTAAGCGGGGAAAGTTGATAGAAATGCGAATTTTTTTGGACAAAAACTAGTCTTTAGGAATAGAATGCCTATTAATGATTATTCGAACCCTCTGACACGATATAAACTGGAATATAACTCATGTTTCGACGGATTTCGACACCTCTCGAACGGTAAAATTATGGCTCCTAAAGGACTCGATTTAAAACAAATTATGACCCTCATATTACACTGGGACAATTCATTTGGTGTGGGATTTGTTTGGCGTGAATTTGGAACCATTTTATTTCGGGACCCAAAAGGCCGAAAAAACGTGGATTATTACCTTCAAAATCGATAGTTTTTGGCTATTTTTCGTAAGCGGGGAAAGTTGATCTAAACACGATTTTTTTTTTTGACGAAAACTTGTCGTTAGGAATAGAATGCCTATTAATGATTATTCGAACCCTCTGACACGATATAAATTGGAATATAACTCATGTTTCGACGGATTTCGACACCTCTCGAACGGTAAAATTACGGCTCTTAAAACGTCTGTAATGCATTGTATGTTCCATAATAGGTCCCATTCTTCTACCCTTTCGGAGGAGTCGGAAAAGGCACTATCTTGAGTAATGTAATATAAAAAAAATGACAAATTTGTTTTGACATGAAATGGCCGGGAATCTGTTTCATGTAGCTTGGCAAGGAATGAAATTTTGAATAGGACGAACCTCCCCGTGGATATCTTTGCTTCGGCACAAAACAATTTAAATTAGGCTCGGTCACGGGGAATGTGTATTATCCCTAAATTTACCAACATTCCTAACTGTAAGATATCAAACAACAAGAAATGAAATACCTCAAAGATTTGACCTTTTCGAACTCTGTCTGTAACTCACTAGAGACTCGGAAAACAAAGAGAAGATGTGATTTTAATACAAAAAACTAGAGAATAGATTTCAACTCTATGTATTCCTCTATCCGTAGAGAGGGGTGCCTTCGGGAACGCGGACACAGGTGGTGCATGGCTGTCGTCAGCTCGTGCCGTAAGGTGTTGGGTTAAGTCCCGCAAGCGCAACCCTCGTGTTTAGTTGCCAACGTTGAGTTTGGAACCCTGAGCTAAAAATGATTTTTCCATTTTATTCTATGTATATTGAAAGCAATTTTAAGTGTCATTTGTAAATGAAATGCAGATGATTATTCATCTGCTTCCGGAAGAAATCGAAGAACTTCTTGAGAATCCTACAAGATCCATTCGTTCTTTTTTCAAGTTCCCATTGAAATAGGATCCACACAAGGAAAAGCACTGGATATCCCTAAAGAATTTTGAATCAATCCTTAGATTTATTTATGACTCTCGAGGAGCCGCGCCTTGAACCACTCGGCCATCTTTCCTAACACGAATATTCGGAGGACTCTTCTGACCAAACGAAAAAAAAAATTGTCAGCAAAATTGTTTTTTCTTCAAAAATAGAAACTCTGTATATAATTTTACTTTGAATCCTAATTTTAGGATGACTGACCCTTATAAAAGGACTCGATTTAAAACCATTATGACCCTCATATTACACCTGGACATTTCATTTGGTGTGGAGTTTGTTTGGCGTGAATTTGGAACCAATTTATTTCGGGACCCAAAAGGCCAAAAAAACGTGGATTATTACCTTCAAAATCGATAGTTTTTGGCTACTTTTCGTAAGCGGGGAAAGTTGATCGAAATGCGAAATTTTTTTGGACAAAAACTTGTATTTAGGAATAGAATGCCTATTAACGATTATTCGAACCCTCTGACACGATATAAACTGATATATAAATCATGTTTCGACTGATTCCGGCACCTCTCGAACGGTAAAATTATGGCGCTCTTAAATGACTCGATTTAAAACCATTATGACCCTCATATTACACCGGGATATTTCATTTAGTGTGGGGTTTGTTTGGCGTGAATTTGGAACCAATTTATTTCGGGACCCAAAAGGCCGAAAAAACGTGGATTATTACCTTCAAAATCGATAGTTTTTGGCTATTTTTCGTAAGCGGGGAAAGTTGATCTAAATGCGATTTTTTTTTTGACGAAAACCTGTCGTTAGGAATAGAATGCCTATTAATGATTATTCGAACCCTCTGACACGATATAAATTGGAATATAACTCATGTTTCGACGGATTTCGACACCTCTCGAACGGTAAAATTACGGCTCTTAAAAGGACTCGATTTAAAAGCATTATGACCCTCATATTACACCTGGACATTTCATTTGGTGTGGGGTTTGTTTGGCGTGAATTTGGAACCAATTTATTTCGAGACCCAAAAGGCCGAAAAAACGTGGATTATTATCTTCAAAATCGATAGTTTTTGACTACTTTTCGTAAGCGGGGAAAGTTAATCTATACACGATTTTTTTTTTACAAAAACTTATCGTTAGGAATAGATCAATGCCTATTAATGATTATTCGAACCCTCTGACACGATAAAAACTGGAATATAACTCATGTTTCGACGGATTACGACACCTCTCGAACGGTAAAATTATGGCTCTTAAAGGACTCAATTTAAAACCATTATGACCCTCATATTACACCGGGACATTTCATTTGGTGTGAAGTTTATTTGGCGTGAATTTGGAACCATTTTATTACGGGACCCAAAAGGCCAAAAAAACGTGGATTATTACCTTCAAAATCGATAGTTTTTGGCTACTTTTCGTAAGCGGGGAAAGTTGATCTAAACACGATTTTTTTTTACAAAAACTTATCGTTAGGAATAGATCAATGCCTATTAATGATTATTCGAACCCTCTGACACGATATAAACCGGAATATAACTCATGTTTCGACGGATTTCGACACCTCTCGAACGGTAAAATTACGGGTCTTAAAAGGACTCGATTTAAAACCATTATGACCCTCATATTACACCTGAACATTTCATTTGGTGTGGGGTTTGTTTGGCGTGAATTTGGAACCATTTTTTTTCGGGACCCAAAAGGCCGAAAAAACGTGGATTATTACCTTCAAAATCGATAGTTTTTGGCTATTTTTCGTAAGCGGGGAAAGTTGATCTAAACGCGATTTTTTTTTTGATGAAAATTTTTCGTTAGGAATAGTGCCTATTAATGGTTATTCGAACCCTCTGACACGATATAAATTGGAATATAACTCATGTTTCGACAAACCATCGTTTTTGAAGGTTATTATCCAAGTTTTTTCGCCTTTGTGGGTCCCGAAATGAACTGGGCCTATGTTCACGCAGGACAAACTACTCACCAAATAAAATGCCTCAGTGTATTACGAGGGTTATTCGATTTTCATTAGAGAGACTTTTAAAGGATATAATATTGACTTCTTAGAAGTTTCGGAATCAGTCGATACAAGTTATGTAGTCACATTATATCATCTCAAAGATTTCTAATAATCACTAGTAGGCATCCTACTCTTATCGGCAAGTTTTCGTCCAAAAACATTTACCCCTTTCAAAAATAGTCAAACATGATCGATTTTGAAAGTTATTATCCACGTTTTTTCGACAATTTGCATTCCGAAATAAAATATGTCCATATTTTTGGGAGGACAAACTACTCTCCAAATCAAATGACACGGTGTATTATGAGTTAGAATCATTCGATTTTCATTAGAGAATTGTGTCAATCTAAAATTGATTGATTGTGTAAAAGTGACGTATATTTGTTTGGGCTAGAAAACGGACGAGGTTACTCAATGACCAATTCCGAAGGGAAACATAAATCCAACAATCCAAGGCCCATAGTCACTCGCATACATTGAATTAGGGTTTCCGATCCACAATCTTCATCTTCACCATTTTCCCCCCTTTAAATACCTACCTCCTCCACCGAATACCCCACACCACAACATCTTCAATCTCATATCCTCCTCTAATTGCTTCAGTCTTCAGTATCTAGGGCTTTTCTGTATTCTAATCAATCAAATTCCCAGTGAGGAAGAATTCCCATATAGGAAGTGCCGTATGACACTCCAAAACTCAGTTCTTAGCGCAAGATCGAGACTAGTACAGAAACTCTATCTCCGACGTTGATCAACACCTTCTCTTGTTTCCCCATCCACTAATCTCAGCCGTCGATTCACTCAATCTCCATTTTTCTGGGTTTGATACTTGAATCACAGCCGTTCAGTTAGTCGGGGAATCACTAGCTTGTGTTGCTCAACTCCCCGGTGCTCGGAGCTTCTTTCTCTTTCTCGCCTTCGACTGTTGTGTTTGATTTTAAACGGGTCTCTGAGGGTTCTTCAATTTTCAATCTTCAATTTCCCCCAAATCATTTTTGTTTTCAATTTTTTAGGGTTTATGGTCCGATGCCACGTCGACAGTAGCAAAAAGCGATGACTGACGATGCTATGATTGGACCAATAAAAAGTTTTGATTAATATTTTGCATCATTGATAGGAACCCGTTAATCTAATTGATATTTCATGGTTAAACGGAGCCGTTTGTGCAATTACATTCCTTTTCTTAATTATATTTTAAAACCGTCTCGTACAAGAATTTGTGTTTTAATTGATGTATGAATTATGACTCCGTTGATGAGATAAAAGAAAAATGTTGGAATTACCGTCTGATTAAAATCTGACGAGAAACTTTCTTTTTGAGGATTCGATTAATTGTTTGTTTTTATTGTTTAGAAAAATTGTGAATTTATTTTTGGATAATGAAGTGAATGATGATTTCAGTAAGGCTTGTTTCTCAAGAACATTCGCAGTAGCCGCCTAAGAACTTTCCCCTGCGCAGGGTTGAGAGTTAATGCTGTTCTTATCCTTCCTTGGATGTCTGACACTTCTCTTTTTACTCTTTTTTCAAAAAAATTTACTGTATTTATCTTACAAATTTATTGATACCTAAGGTTTAGTCTATTCTTTATAATAGAGGAAATAGTCCTCCGTTTCGATTTTCATGATTAAAATCGTTAATGTAACACAAGAAAAATGGTGCATTATGAGAAAAAGAAATGAAAACATGTAAATAGAACGAAAAGCTTAATGAAAGGAATAACTCCCTAAACATGGGATTCATTAAACCGGACAAAATTGACCTGACTCGAATAACCTGACCTAGTGGATATAAGACCCGAGTTTGTTGCATGATCTAAATTACATGGCTTAATCCGAAACTGATCAGAACATCATTATAGAAAACAAATCGAGATTTTTAAAAAGAATCTCGTGAATATTAAGACTATTTTGAGCGATGATGTAATGTGAGAATTATCAAATGCGATCGTTGTTTAAAATAAATTGCACTTCTCTTAAGTAATCAATATAAACTCTTTTAAGTTTTTATGGTTACTGAATTAATTCGATACAAGAACTAAATGAATAATCACAACAACTTATATGAGAATGTGTGAGACTGCGTCAAACGGACTTACGGATAATTAAAATCTTAATTTGAATGGGTTTTTGAATGGGTACCTGATAGTGAGGCCCAAAGAAAGCGATCCGTAAAGACTGATCCAATTCGGATTTGATTCGGAAAGAAGTTGCATTGTCCTGACTTGGATTCACCTTTATTCCCTGCACACATAATTCTTCCAAATTCTGGGTTAGTAACTTAGTACAAGGACATTTGATTAACTACCCTGAACAACTGAACACATACTCTACAAAACACATTTGTCCTACTTCACATAAATTCCTTGCTACTTTTGTACATTAATATACTTCTAACAATTTCAATATGAATGAATCCTAAACGTAATGGAATTTTAAGGTTTGCTTAATCATTTAATGCCGGTAGTAAGTTCAAGCTCTTGGGATTGGGTATCATGCTGATTTTCGGTGCTCGAGCTTGATGGTGGCACACCGTGCTCACATGTGATCACGCTGTACTCGCTAGTGCTCCGTCCTTGGCTTTCCAACGCTAGCTTTCTGAATTTCTTCAAGTCCTCCTTGTACTGATTGCTTGAGTCGTAATCTGAACTGCCGTGATATGTTCTTTTGTCTGAGTTTGAGTTCATGTCTGTTAACAGATCCTCTACTGATAAATTCCCTTCTAGAGCTAGCACAACCTGTTTCAAGCCACAATGAAAGAAATTCATGATATTGCCAAAAACATGTGAATGAACGCATAAAGTTCTACATAGACATCGATAAAGTATTTTATCACCTGGCTCATGTGTGGTCGTCGCCTAGCTGAACTATGAACACATACAGCGGCACAAGCAACCATTCGAGCCATCTCAGAAGAATCGTAATCCTCCAGTCTTTGATCAACAAGATCGTCAAAACTTCCACCTTCTAAAGCTTGCATCAGTAACGACCTTGCCTGCAAGTTTCCCAAAAAGAAAGCCTCAGTGATACATTCTTCAGCAAATTGGTCAGTAGCTCCTACGACTACACCAGGAGTCTTCAAATCTTCAAACTCGTCTTACATTGAGCTAAAATACTCGGTTTGATATTTCAAAACAGGAGTACAGGAAACCTCACCCATTCAACCATACTATCGTCCACAAATGGTAGAACTTTGTCAATAGGTCTACGCCCTGTTAGTAGTTCCAGTAGGACGACCCCAAACGAATAGACATCTGATTTCTCAGTCAATTTCCCACTTGAGGCATATTCCGGAGCCATATATCTGCAGATCACCACACAATTTTAGTTACTCTAGAAAGCAAAGGTTTTATTAAGGCAATAAGATATCGAGCTTTACCCAAAAGTTCCCATAACTCTAGTAGATACATGCGTGTCTGTGTCGGAGGAAAATTTAGCAAGCCCAAAGTCTGAAACCTGTAGAATAAAGCATTGTTCTTTAGGGTGGATATACGTCAAAGATCTACATATATTGGTTTGTGAACCTTGAAAACGGTTCGGCTAACATTTTGACAGGTTTAATTTCACTTGATTTCAGACATAAAATGTGCATAATCCATCAAATAGAAATCCAATAATACGGAGCTTGAAAAATGTCAGCCTAACAGCTAGCAAAAAAAGATGACAAATGAAATCAGTCCTACAAATATTAAATCAACTAATTTTTGTTTCGTTGTTACCTTTGCTTCAAACTCGTCATCAATAAGAATATTAGAAGCCTTGATATCACGGTGTATAACTTTGGGATGACCTGCACATTTTCTAAACCATGAATCATCAACCTTTGAAATGGTTTGGAGGGCATCTAATTACAGTAAAAACACAAAACGCTACGAATAACTTACACTCCTCGTGAAGATATGCCAATCCCTTAGCAGCACCTAAAGCAATTCTCAACCTTTTGGCCCAGCTCAAGGGTGGCCTGCCTTCACCTACACACGTTAAATTTAATGCATTAAACACACGACATTTGATCTGATATACCCGTTCCTCGAATAGGCCAGATATTTTGTGTACACTCATACCAAAAACAGTAATCAGGATATTTGACATAAGATATGAGGTAAATCAGTCATGAGTTTGAATTTAAGTGGAAGGATTAGAGAAAGCGTGAGAAGGGCAAAGCATGAAGTAATAGCGTACAGTTAATCAAATGCAAGTCCTCACATAAAGAAAATAACAGAGAAGCATGCCTCTGGATGGAAGAGCGATATTCAAAAAAAGAAAAGGCATACCATGCAAATGGAACTCCAATGTCTTGTTTGAGATGAACTCGTAGACAAGCATTCGCTCAACTCCTGAAGTGCAATACCCAACTAGTGACACAAGATGTCTATGATGTACACGACTGATAGTGTCAACCTCAGCATGAAACTCGCGCTCTCCCTGGACACTACCAGTCTTTAACTGTTTGACAGCAACATCTCTACCATTAGGTAAAACTCCTTTGTGGACGTATCCAAAACCACCTTGCCCAAGAAGATTGGCGGCCGAGAAGTTGTCAGTTGCTAGTGCTAGTTCTTCATAAGTGAATGTGCCATTAGGGAAGGGTAATGGAAGACCAAAGGATTGTGATGAATGTGATTTCTCTGAGCCCGATGCACCATAACCTTGTTGAGTTGGTTGTCTGTTAGGCAATTCACCAGGTAGCGGATCAGAAGGGTTACGATGCTGCCATTGGGGGGCCTGTCCAGCAGAAGGGTCATCTAAAAGAGAACAGATTTATAAACTTGAACGGCTAAATGTCAAAACTCAAAAAGGTATACGTATTATATACTCCATATTAGAATATGGCATAGAAATACAGCAAATATGACATTGGACACTTCAATACTCAGATGCTCCGACAGAGGTGTGACACTCGGACACTTCAATACTCTTCTTATTACCTCATATACCCATCTTCAATACTTGACACTCGGACAAAGTATGCCAAAATAAGCGTATTTTTCATTACAATACCCAAGTTTGACAGTTAGACTTGCACTAGTGTCTGATCTAAATGAGTCGAGTCTTCGTAACATAGCCTAAAAAATCAACGTCATCATTTCACCCCAAGTTTTTAAGCACACATGTCCATCCATAGGAAAAGCTTATCAGAGTTGTGGGGCAACACTCCAACTTCGGGATTGTGGTCATAATCATTTACTCGCCTCAAAAGGAAAGAATTCCAAAAAAAAGGCAATCATGCAAATATATCGAAAATAACTTAACCAAAATATGGGAGTCCTAAGCATAGTAACAATCCAGTAAGACGATAGACCGAAACAAAAGGATATTCGAAAAAAAATGGATTTAGGACCTGCAAGGGTAATTAGTCATCATTAATAAGCATCAGCCTACTACTCTGGTTATATGCCTATATCACACTTATTCTTAGAAAGGTGAAGACAGCGACGAAAGCAATATTTGTACAAGTGCATTGAACTTTAAAACATGTCAAAAGTTATCTTCTTATACCCCAAAGCTTAGAATTTTAAAGTAGCAAATCAGCCTACCAACTGTTAAGAGTAAACAAACAGCAACATTAACGCAAGAAGTTTCTAGCTCTTTTTTGGTAATAAGGTATTCTGTAAAAAAACTTCTTATTGTTTCTAAACTGCATCAAGAACCCATGATGAAACAACCCATCTCTACACCACAGACTCGGACACATAAGCCAGAAATCATTTCCACTGGCTAGCTCTCGGCTTTACAAATAATCATCAGAAGGACTCGACTACAAGTACATACGGAGTACGTGTATTAATTGCACCAAAAACCCATAACCTAAGATCACATATCATTGGTCACGTACTCCTCAAGTATCGATTCCAATTCAGACATAGTTAGACAAAACCTCCAAAAAAGTTATCTCCCTTAAATTTAGGATTCAACAACTTTTATCAGCATGGTTTACAGAATTCCTTAATCGCATTGTTAAATGATAACCCAATCACCCAAAAGCCAATCTATGTAATCATCCTTAGACCGCTAAACAACTCAAATTCGACCCAAACGCTATCAGTATAACTAAAACAAAACGAAGGGAATAGTATCAACATAGTAACATACCCACAATCGTCCCAAGTGTCGCCTTTAACTTTCTTTTTTCACAACCACAAACACTTTAATCAAAACCCCAAAACCCCCCCCCAAAAAATCAATGATTCAAAGTTGGGGCAAAACGTATAAATTCAAAATGTAGTGAGTGAATTGTGGCTACATACCCACCATCGTCCCAAGTGTAGCCCTTAACTTCCTTTTTCCTTCTACACTCGACTCTTCACAAATCATAGAGTAAGACGGTCTACCCGTTCACAACGAAATTCGAGCACAATTGAGTGAACTTTGCATCAAAGAGACCATTTCACGACATCAGACCGTCTCACATAATAATACGAGTAACTATTACTACGGAGAAAACCCACCATGATTCAGGGTTTGGGCAAACGAATAAATCGAAAATATAGTGAGCGAATTGTGGATGTAACCAAGTAATTTCAAAATTATTGTCAAATACTCCGTCCGTATTCAAATAATTGTCGTTTTAGTAAAATGCACATCAATTAAGATACTAAAATCAGAGTTAGTGAATGAAGATCGAAGAGTAATTAAGGGAATTACATTTAGGAAGATCGAATTTGGAATTCGAAAGCAACTTCTTCCTTATACTTCTCCGATAAATAAAGACGGTGATAGCGACGGCAATCAACACGAAGAAGCCACCAATCCCGATTCCAACCACTAGCGCCGTCACCGTCTCCTTCGACATTCCCGACGAACTCTCCGTCTCCGTCTCCGTCTGCGGCGGCGGGACGGAAAAGGTGGCCGCCGGGAATAACGGAGGAGTCTCCGGCGGCGGCGGTGCAGTCATTACAGTGTAGAAAATATTTGAAAGTTGGGGGATGAGAGAGAGAGGAGAGTAGTTAAGTCAGTGCGGTGTCGTTTTGGTGCCGATTCGCGAAAATGAAAAGAAACTTTGATGATGACATATGCTCGTATTTATTTGCGTAGTCGGTATTATCCTGCGACAGGTTTGAATTTTCAAATATTGTACTGTAATACGGAGTATGATTTAGTGCCGTCTTTGTTGAATAAAAAAATAAAATCAATTTATTGATTGGAGTACCATTTAGGGATGGATCTTTAGTTCGGATGTCGGTCGAGTCAATTCGGGTTACGTGTCAATTTCGGATCTTTAGTTCGGATGTCGGTCGAATTTGAACTGGCTTATTTAAGTCGGTCAGGTTCGAACTCGCTTAGTTTTGTCATGTCTAATCGAGACTACGATACCATATACGAAATGTGCGAAGTACGGAGGATTTGATTAAAAGTTGTTACTTCCTCCTTTCAACCTGAAGAACCAACCGTTCTGACTGATCCAGATTCTGGACCACTATTTGAATATCCCTACAGATGATCATAGAGAACGTAACGGTCGAAGAAACAAGTAGGAACAGCTACGACATAGTTTTATGTAACCAAGTATTTCTAAAGTCAATTCATTAATAACTTTAATTCAGAAACCAAGCGTCCACTGAACAGTTATCTGAATTTCGAATCTCTCTTCCCACTGTTTGTAATACGACTAAGTACGTCCAGTTATCCTTTTTTGCTTCTTTGGATTAGATATCCAATTCGAACTTGATTCTTGGATTTGAAAAAGAAACGGAGCATGGATTTGATAGCTTTCAAGGGAAAAGATTTGGCCACGTCTTCAGCAAACAATCGTAGACCGGATTCAAATGAGTACGGATCCGGATCCGGATCCGGACGATCAGATCTTTTGCTCACCGTTATCGTCACATACAGAAACCCATCTTCGTCTTTGTGTTTTTTGTAGATATTCGAAATCATAGCCTCTGCAAGATTGAACCATATCGACCAGTATCAAGATTTTTGATAACATATACGTAAAAAAGCTCTCATAAACAAATTAGTACGAGTTCATAAATAAATAGTCGCACCTGATGGCTGTCGAATTCCCGCAACAAAAACAGCCAAATCATCCTCGTCAGTGAGGTTGAGGCGAATATCCTTGCGAAGCAAGTACATCAAGTGACGAACCGTAAAAACATCATAAATCGGATACCTCGTCTCAGTGATTTCATTTATTTGCACCACAACCTAGACAAAAAAATCAGACGAGTTTATGATAGATATGTTCGTCGCAAATAAAAATTTGCAATAATACAATTCCATTAAAGAAGGTACGGAGTATATAATAAGGATACAAGAGATTTGTCATACTGGGATTTTATCTGGGCGTGCCATCCTAAGAGCACAAGCGTGAGCCTTCCTTTCTTCTGTATGAAAACAAAGTTCACAAGGAGATGAATTGGAAAATAGTACAGAGTATTATACAATTACAACCACTTTGAGCTTTTGTGTATACTTAATGAGCTGATACAAGTTTATGAGCTGGGTGCTACGTTTTTTGAGCTTAAACATGTGATTTAGCTCGAGATCCTTACACTAAAGCTTAAAAAGTTTACAAGAAAACTCGAAAACTTTGTCATAACACTCAGAATCATAAAACCAATTGTACATAGCTTTGTATAATCTAGTCGTTGAGATGAACTCAAAGTGCCAAAAAGAAAGTATGTATCACGTTAACGATTCAAACTTTCTACGATACGAACGCAATTTCAAGCCAAACAAAACAAATAATCACATACGAGTAATATTACATAATCAAACCAAACAAACGAGGAGTGTAAGAGAGAAATTAACCAAAAAAGTGGTTCGATTTGAAAGAACTGATGATCGTAGCCATTACAAGCGAATCAACCTACACAATTTAATCAACATCGTCAAAATTAAGGTAGTACGAGTAATAAACAAGTAGAGTAGTAGCAATAATAATATTAATAAACGAAATTAAAAAAGCAAGACAAGATTGAATTATGATACCGAGAATTATTATGAGACGAAAGAGAAAAGACAAGGTTTTGATGAACAAAAAAGAATGAACGTAATTAAAGAACGAATTATGAATAAATTATGAACGAGATTATATATATATATATATATATATATATATATATATATATATATATATATATTATATATATATATATAATATAATATAATATGTATTGTTTTTGAGTCGGACTCAGATTTTAAATTAATACTTCGTAATTAAAGAACCTAGTCACGTAAATTTAGTCCTACTTAGATAATGACAATATTTTAGATCACGAGATTAATAAGGAATTATTACATAACTATAATAATCTTTTTTAATTTAATTTAGAATTTGAGTCGGATTCAAAAAGTTTATTCCAATGATATATACTCCGTATATAACTTTAAATAATCCTACCCTTTGTTCTATTTTTTGTTCAACAAATCTTTTTCTTCGTCCTCTCTTCCGTCTAGTAACAAATAAATCTTGGTATCATAATCCAATCTCGTCTTGCTTTTTTTTTTTTTCGATTCGATTATTATTATTATTATTATTATTATTATTATTATTATTATTATTATTATTATTATTATTATTATTATTATTATTATTATTATTACTTGTTAATCCTAGTTTTGACGATGTTGAGTGAATTGTGTAGGTTGATTCACTCGTAATGGTTATGAATATAGATATGGATATGGATATGTTCCTCCGTCCTTACCAATTGAGACACACTTTCGGTTAATTTCTCTCTTACCCTCCTCGTTTGTTTGATTTCATTACGAGTATTTTTTTGTCGTTAAAATTATTTGGCACAATCCCTTGTCCTCGAATCCTCGATCACAGATTAAATATTACTCCGTTTGTGTTTTTTTGGTTTTGTTTGAAATTAATTACGTTTGTATTCCGGAAAGTTCGAATCTTTATAGTTTAACTCACAGTCACAGTCTAGTTTACACTTTTCTTTTGAGTACTACGGTTTGCTTTTTAATAAACCGACAATAATCTGATCTTAACCTCTCTGTTTCTCTACAGAATATAGGGAGGCCAGTGCTTCTAAGATGAAGGCGACAGACCCAGATAAAATCCCAGTACGACAAATCTCTTGTATCGTTATGATTATTATACCTTCTTTATTATGGAATGAATAATCAATCAATGGAAATCTATTTGCGACTTATACTTGTCTGATTTTGTTGTTTAGCTTATCCTGCGAGTAATCGACATCCCTAAAATAGTCGAGTTCAAGTGAGTACTTTCTTTTCCTACTCGGTGCTAGCTTAGCCTGGTTTTTTTGGTTAACTGTACAAATACACAATACTGATGTGGTGCCGATCATATAGGTTTTTGATTCATCGTGAGGTTACGGCTGGCTTACTGATGTTCATGGTTCGCAAGCGAATTAATCTCTGTCACGATGATGTAATGACCTTCTTTGTTAACAGAATTCAACTGCATAAAGGTATGTTTTATATTTTTTTTTTTTATATAAGAGAGCTTGTTTGCAAAATTCTGATACGGATTGATAGTTGATACGGGTCAATCTTGCAGGGGCTAGGATGTCAGATATCTATGAGAAGCATAAAGATGCAGATGGTCATCTTTATGGGATAATAGCATTGAGCAAAATATTTGATCGTCAGGACGATATGGGGGTGGAATCCTTTTCCTTTAAACAACTTCTTGCCCCTGCAGCCAAATCTTTTGACTTAAAACGCATGCGATCCATGCTCCGCAACATTAAGCAGCAGCTCAAAAATCATGTTCAAATCGGATATTTGATGCAAAGAAGAAAAAAACAGAGGTCGGAAATAAGATCTCGGATGTTGGAGTCAAGATCCAGTGGTTGCCGTGCATCTAACTTTGCTTTATTTATGCAGCATGCAATGACCGATAAAATAGAGAGTGCCTACCACGGGCGTAAATCCAGATAATAGTGCTAATACTAGTATTAATAACATATTCGAGTACTAGTAATTGATTGTGGCCGAGTGGTTAAGAATTGTTTACGTTGTCTTGATGACCTGGATGTTACTTTTAATACTTCCTGTTTTCTTCTCTTCTTCCTTATTGCCTTGCAGGCTAGAATTAGCAATGTTTCAGCATGTTCACAGCTAAGTAACCTTATTGCCTTATTGAGTATGCAAAATCTTAACGAATCAAGTCATTCACTATCTATTCTCGTTTTACTGATACTACATTCATCTATAGAAAACAGAAACCAGAAGTATATATCGTTCGCATCAGAATACAATGTCTCATATGAAGATGCAAGTTATCACTAGACGTACCAAAATCAAAACCTTCCCTTACATCTTCCTTGGTGCGGCTGTCACTTGCGTCCTTGGTGCAGCTTGGGTGCCTAGACAAACAAATTAACCGTCACCAAATGAACATGTAGAAAACCTCAAACACATTGGAAAGCGGAAAGCATACAGTTTGTAGTTTGTACTGTGGTCGGTGACTTAGAAATGTTTAACCGTCGCCAAATGAACATGTAGAAAACCTCAAACACATTAGAAAGCGGAAAGCATACAGTTTGTAGTTTGTACTGTAGTCTGTGACTTAGAAATGTTTTCGACTGGTGCTGTTTGTGATTGTAATGCAAATCATGGAGGTAGATTTTGTAAAAAAAATGTCAAATTTAGTTTAGTTGACCATGGCAATTTCATATCCAAAAAGCCTCCAAGTCAGGCTTTTGACAAGTTTCTCAAGCAACCAAGTCTTAGCCTTCAAGGACTGAAGGCACACTTTCTATTTTCAGGCCAACCAATATCATACTAGCATTCAATGGAAACACAAAAACACGATTGCCTGCATATTGACTACGGGAATAGTTGACGATCTCATCTACAAAAGCACAATTGCCAGCATACTGACTACGGGAATTGTTGGACAATCTCATCTTACTGTTTCTAAGTTGGACAACACATTCAATGAGTCTGTAGATTCGAACAACTAGTTGCTAAATTTGAAAGAGATGAGCATGGACTCTGTGGATTCGGACATAACGACTAATTCCCATCCACCTCCAACCCATTTAAGGCGAGTAACCTTCCATAGCTCCATTGGTGGTAAATTAAGCACCACAATATCAACGATGTTCAGGAGAAAAGCATCCGACCAATTCCTTATAGCCAGGTTATGTCCCAACATATTACAATGACTCGTACTACATGATACCGAAAAATGCAACCAAAAGAGATGGAAATCGGCATAACATCATCCAAAACTGAATGAAAAAATACACATTAGTAAAAACTTCAGCACAGCATGGTTAAAAGTAGACAATCCAAACACCAAAAGATCAGTTTTTAGAGTTGAGCTGCAACTCTCAAGCATCGGAATCGTAATCACTTACTCACCTGAAAAGGAAAGAAGTCCAAAAATGCAAATTCATTGAATTCTTGTCTTGTCCAACTAGTTTTTCCATCCAAACAAGGATAGAAACAGAGGAGACACTATCGGACTCAAGTGTTGTAATTCAAACCAATGGAGACAGCGATCGATGAATTGTTCGGCTCCCCATTTTGTCATCTTCTCAATGTCGACATAAAACATGCGGTCAAGAAGCTCGGAAAAGTGGGTTAACTGAAAAAAAAAAAAAAAAAAAAGTTAGTTAATAAACATGGAATTAGGATTTGCGATTCAATAAATAAATAAACAAATAAATTAACTCACTTCAATCTCTTGATTTCCCGTATATTCGTTCAATTCAGCAGGTCTTTCGGGAAGTAGAGTATCACACATGATTGACGCCGCCACCTTGGCTAAGAATTCGATTTTCTTGGTATCAGTCAACGGACATTTCAACCAATACAGCTTGATACGGCCGAGTCGTTTAGATGGATGATCATAGTAAAACTTTACAACATCGGGATAAGCAGCCACCTTCATCAATTGCTGAATAGATCCTATTTTGGCGACGTTATATTCTTCGTCGATGTTATATTCTTCGTTGATGTTATATTCTTCGTTGTCAAGTTCAGGAGGCTCAATTCTCTCCCACGATGAACCTGTGCATGCAAATGGTAAAGAAGCAAGGAGTTTTGAAAATGATGGTTGTATTATAATCAAAGTGATACAGGATATTTATACTAATTACACAAATGCACAAAGGTAATACCGTAATGCTATGCTAGCCACCTAACGAGAGATACATGGCAAATAAAGGAAGAGATAACCAGAGGAGATTACAGCTATAACTAGAAGAATATTCACAAGCATATTGGAGGTATAGTATCTCTAATACTCCGTATTATGGAAGAATATCAGAGATATTATGGAGGATCAGAGATATTCTTAACACAAATATCATGGTTGTTTACCTGGGGTTGAAATGGGGGTTAGTTTCTCTGCTAACTTGTTTGCATACGTTTTGAAGTAGTTCTCATCAACCACGTGTTCTTCGAGAAAGTTAGACCACGCCTTATCATCTCTTCCATTATCTTTCTGAAAATATAAAAAACATTCACAGTAATAAAGTCCATTTATGTTTTGTTAATAGCGGTAAATCTTATATCACAACTAACCGATCGAGTCACTATGGTCTGGCATGAAGAGGGCTAGCTAAACCCGGGTCATCAACAACAACACAAACAAAATCGAGTCACTTGCCTTAGCTTACTACTCCTACTCCTAGCTAGTTTATGGTATTTGTTGTACATAATTAGGCCTTTAGTTGTTAGCTCCTAACTATATGGTATCCAAAGTCTAAAAACGATCCTCATGATCAATCCAAAACAACCAATGCAAAACGCGGCCCTTGTGCTCTGAATCATATACACGAGCTCTCAATTTCCGTTTCTTATCCAATCCCAATTCATCATGTCTTCCCAAAATCAATTAGCCAACTCCATTGATCCGTCTTCACCTCTTACCCTCGTCACCTTCTCCAATTGTACCCAATTAACCCCTGCTACTCTTCCCACCACAATAACCAATCCAGCCTAGTTGACTTGGTATTTCCAAGATCAACCTATCCTTGGTGCTACCACGGGCACTCTCTCCTCAGACTATATGACATCAATTAAGGCATGCACTGACGATCTTGCCCAACTCTACCATCCTATGGATATCGATGATATCACAACAAAATTCTCAATGACCTTAATCAGGAAAAGTACTGATCCGTCATTGAAGTTGTTCGTGCAAGAGACAGTCCAATTTCCTTTGAATCTCTTCACGAGAAACTCATTCAACATGAGTTACACATAAAAAAAATACTTTCCCGCCCTCCGTTAATGCAGCCTCCTACCGACCTAGCTATGAAAATCAAGCCAATTATCAAAACCATTATCACAACAATCAAACAAGCTTTTCCAATCCCCAAAATCCACAAACAATAATTCTCCAAATGACATTCAATCGGCTTACAAAAATTCATACAGAGGGCGCTGCCATTTCTATGATCGTGTTGGTCACGTTGCATCCTACTGTCGCGATCTCATCTCACCATCTTCTTCCTCTCCCACTAATACTAGTTCCCCTGAAACTAACCCTTCTACCACCCACACCTCTAGCAACCCAACTCCCTCTGCCGTTAGTTCAACTGAGCACCAGCCCTCTTCCTCTGCTACTATTGACAATCCAACTACTACTTCTATCCCACACCACTACCCCCGACTCTCAAACAACATTCAAAAACCAAACCCGAAATAAATATGCATGTCTTTCATTCCTCTTTACCCACCACCTATGTCACTTCTCAATCACAACCAAGATTCATACAACCACCAGCATAATTTACAACAACAAAAGGAACCAAGGAATTACGCTTTGAAAATCATCTAACGAGAGCCTTGTATTACGTGAATGATGCATTATTTGACATTCATTTTATATGCTTCTTTTATGATGAGTGAATATATCATCTACTCATCAATCACAACTAAGATTCATACAACATACAACCACCAGCATACTTTACAACAACAACAACAACAACAAAAAAAAAGAACCAAGGAATTACGTGAATCATCTAACGAGAGCCTATTCCGATTTTAGACATAATCGATGATTGAATGCAGTTGCTTTGAAAATCATCTAACGAGAGCCTTGTATTACGTGAATGAACGATGCATTATTTGACATTCATTTTATATGCTTCTTTTATGATGAGTGAATATATCATCTAGGCAGTCACAACCAACATTCATACCACCACCAGCATAATTTACATCAAAAAAAAGAAAAAAAAAAAGAAGAAAAAGAAGAAGAAGAAGAAGAAGAAGAAGAAGAAGAAGAAGAAGGAACGAAGGAATTACCCCAAGTTCGTTGGTCAAGACATCTTCAATTTCCTCCCAAATTGCATCCCTACATACACCACAATATGAAGTTAGTTCAATATTTACAAGATTGAAGAAGAAAGAAGAAGAAACAAGAGAATTTTTTTACTGGTTTTTCATGGCAGATTATGAGTTTGTGAGGAAGGCTGAGTGACTTGAGTAACGAGTACTGGAGTAGAAGGAGGAAGAGTGTATAGCTTTTACGGTTTTATTTCTATTTCATTTTGTTTTTTGTTTTTTAGTGTAGATTCCCTCCTCAATTCGGTTATTCAGTTGTACTTTCTTCGTACCCTTCGATTGACTGTAATAACGTCAACCTTATTATGGGATGGCACGGTTATGTAATTCCATGGGTAGCGATGTTGTGTTTGATTTCGATTTTCCGACAATTGTTGCTGAGTTAACGGAAATTGACGTAATTTAATAAAATAGGTCACGCTTTGATTAAAAAAAAATTAACACCTTATTTATCTCCTTTTTTTTGCCAAAAAATTACACGAACGATTAGTGTCTTATTGGACGGTCTTTAATAACGTCAACAATTGTCAAATAATATTAATTATTAACGAATTTAACACCTTATTCACCATTTTTTGTCAAAAATTATCAACTACAAAACGTAATAATTTACTCCTTAAGAACTAATAATGACATACTCCGATATAGTAGCAATTAGCCTATTGTGACTTGTGAGGCGTAAGTAAAACACATTAATAATCAATAAAAATGTAAATTAAAAAAATAGAAGTAATGACCCTCATGTAAGAAGTCTAACAATAACGTAATTAAATAGTTATAGGCTCCGTACACCTCTGTAATACGTATATCGGTCGCCTGTAGGCCACTCACGATCAGAAGTCGGGAATGTAAAATACATGGTCACGTCCAAATAGAATAATACACGTGATTAATGTATTAAAGATTATGTAAATCACACATAATTTACTTGAAAGTGAAAAATAAGGACGCAAACACCAAACGATAAATAAACAAGTAATTAACGATTTTAACAACTAAGTTAATAAATGACGTGATATGGAGTATTACCTAATATAATTAAATTTAGAAAGTACTAGTATAATAAGTACCTGAACGAATATTAAAAATATAATTAACTATTAACGATTTTAACACATTATTTAAGTGAAAAATATTTTTTGAAAAAAAAAATTGTTTATGACGTTAAATATCCTAATCAAAAGTCAAAAGCCTAAATAATTTAATAGCAACGAAAATAAATAATAACATAAACGATAATTAAACACGTAATTAACATCTTAAATTAATACTCGTACTCAGTAACATGAAGGATACGTGGGTGGTGCACCAATAATATTTTCACATATAATATTTTCACATCGTGGAAATTCAGGAGGAAAATACAATAAGCTTTTCAAAATTCATACTCTACTAAAAATATTTCAGTATTTCCCAATATTTTCACACATCTATGAAATTTGTAGTATTGAATTTCTTAGAATTCTATAAACCGACTTTCACCCAAAAAAAAAAAATAAACAGACAAAAAACCTACTTTTCTTCATGTACTTTCAACAAAATTAACCAAAAAAACACATTTCAATCTAGCTATTAACTTCGTCTCAACTGTCAGTTGGTGAATCAGGTTGTCGGTACTCTGGACGCAAAAATTGACTCCGGACTGAACCTGACTGAGATTCTTTCTTCGGAGATTCCACAAAAAGATATCGTCGTCTCCCTGGAGGTGGAGGCAGAATCGATGTTGCATTTACAGTTACAGTCGCAGTTGCATTATCGTCTTTCTGTACTGATATCAACCCCACTGCTCTAACACTACTTTTCAAGGGTAACTTCACCATTTCTTCTTCTTCTTCCTCCTTGTCGACTGTTACAGTGCTCCTTCTTGTCGTGCTACTACCTGATAGGTTTTGCTTCTTTGTTCTCACTGATTTAGGCCTTGGTTTCGCCTCACTGAACAAATCATCATCCTCATCATCATCCATACTACTATTCTGCTCGACTTCATTTCTCGAACTTAGATTTTCCTCCTCCTGTTTATCTTTTCCTGCAATTTCTTCATTTCGAGCTACAGAAGTATGGATTTTTGCCAGTTTCAGGTTGTTGAGTTCCTGAAAAGTTATTTGCGAGACATTCTCGTTGAACTGAGAGTAAGAATTGTGCCTTCGAGTTTTCAGTTTGTCGTTCTCTTCTTCGTTCATCAACTTGGTACTATTAGATTTATCATCCTGTTTCATCTTATTAACTTGAGCAGCAGTCGACATGCTTTTAAACATTCTATCACCCGTACTAACTCGTGGTCCTAGTACAGTTTTGTTCCGATTATCCTGAGAAATTAAAACAACCAAAAGTCTTAGATTCCGTGGTAAGAAAATCAATGAATCGTGCATTATTCATGCCTAACTGGTAGAAAAGGTTCGGGTGTATGTACATACAGTTCCCTGTGTAAACAATTGCTGCTGTAAGAGCAGCGAATCCCATTTCACCGAGAATTCTTGTGCAATCTCTTGCATCAACTGGATCTTCATTTCGATTGTCGCAGGATTTGCTTTTAACTTCTCCACAAACTATAAATCATTAAGCATGCATTTTAATCATCTAGTCAGGACATACAGGAATGAATCAAATGTAATCGGATAATGCTGTCTGCTGTCAGATCACAATGCAGACTGATACAATACTGTCTAAGTAGTAATTAAGTACCTCTTCGCTAACGAATGGCTCGAGTGAATAGTCGTATTTGGTATTCAGCTGGTTACGAAGATCACGTAGTTCAGGTAGATCCGAAAATCTAGCTGCAGCATACACTAAGGAAGATACTGCAACTTTGCATTTCTCTGGACACTCCCTGTTGAATGCAATTACTGATATCAGAACCAGCACAGTACAGTGAACAAATTGCACATTGTCGAACTGTATTATCAATCAAATCAACTTAATCGAGTAAATCGAGTTGGGTTTCGAGGTATAGGCCTGTAAACTTTTAAAGTCAACGATCTATAAAATGCAACAATTTTTTTTTTGTTACTCTCGTTTTCGCTCATCTATTGTATTTGACTCGTGTCATGTTTTAAAAAAATCGTGATTAATTTGAACTTGGTCAATTAACAACTATCATGCAAGGAAGTAATACTCCATGTTTTGTACATCAACATCATCACATTTTTCAATCGATTTTTCTAGCATCTGTACAATGGGCGCCTTAGAAAAACCGTATCAGTATCAGTAACTACCTTTGTTTGTGCATTTCCTTAAGATTTTCCGAAATGCAAGCACAGCAGTGACCAACATAGTCATAACAAGATGTGAGGTTCAATTCGGTGTATAGTCCTTCAGCCTGCAATTGCATCAATCGACAATCGACAATCGACAAAATCGTTACAAAGAACTTCAATAATTCGAAGAAAAAATGAATAAATAATTCAATTAATTAAGAAGATGAAATTAATTAATTACCCGTCCATAAGCGTTACGATCAAGATTATTCTTCAGAAGATCAGCAATGTCTTTCTTTAAAAACTTCTGTACCGAGTTTCGTTTCTTCTTTATTATCTCTAACCGAGTCTTTGTCCGAGTTATCGCCGATTTACTACATTCATCATCAAATTATCATAACAAACGCATTAGTAACGACAACCCATTAATTACTAGAGTTAATTAAAAAGAAAGAGCGTTATTTACCATTTGGTTTTGAAATTACTGCGATTAAGTAATCCGTCCAACATTGATGCAATTGTTTTGTTGTGTAATTTGTGAGAGGTGATCAAAGATTATGACTTTATATGATGAAAAAACAGAGTCCTATGTATGAAGGAGATTACCGGTTTTATATGTTTGCCCCGTTTCAATATAATACTCCTCACATATATTAGAGAAATGAGGCAATCATATAAAATCGGAATGGATGATGAAGGGAGAAAAAATGGAGGATTTTAGCAATAAAAGAAGTTTTAGTTGATTTTGGAGAAAAAATGAGGGAGGGGGAAGAAGGCAAATAAAGGTGAAGGCAAGTAGGATATAAAGCCCTGGAAAACAGAGGAGTGTGTTAGATTTCTTTTTAGTTGTTAGTTAGTTGTAATGTGACGTAAATGTTAGTGATTTTTGTTATTTAACTGTTTTATTATTGGTAAGATTAATTGACAGTCGACGATTCATGAAATAACATATTGCAAAAAATGACAATAACGAAACCACTTCCTAATATGGATTAATTGAACGGAACATACGTTAATAAAAATACTCGTATGAATTAATATAGAAGTATCAATTTTTCATGATAATATCATTGTTAATCTTTACGTGATCAACCTATTAACATGTGTCCAATGAACATAAGTTAGAAAATCGTTATTAGTTAGGAGTAAAAAACATTTTAACCCTGATTTAAGGTAAGGTAAGGTAATTACCTATTACTGTAAGTGGGTAAGTATATAATTACGATAATTACGATGGATGGAAATAAAGCTAGATGTGAGCTGGTTAATGCTAGATCCTTGAAATTCAGAGTTGGATACCAATAACATACTCCATACTCCTACAAACTACTTGTCCATAAGTCCACAGCCGGCGGGGAAAGGATTGTTAAATGACGGATTCCTCCTTTAACGTTATGAGTTTATGACATATATGTCCATCGCAAGCAACACCAACCGTTGTTAAATACTACTCGTAATCGTAATGAACATGAAGCCAACCTACTACATACTCAACATATATATCTTCCTACTATGGAGTATTGTTTTGGTCTCTTTCTTTACGTCCTCTTATAATATTAAGAATTGGAGTGATATTATCTAGTCTGTTCAATAACTCAATTTACGGGCTTGCCATTAACTCTTCTCACTAAATTCGGACATGGTACATGGACTTGGGTCGAGCTTGTAAAGAGGACAGACAATGTAGTAGCTCGTAGAATAATATTGGTCAACTTCAGTCCAAAAGAACGGCCTAAACTCTCATATTTCGGTTGAGTTTGTTATCGTTTGGGCCTAATTAGGTTGTGGGTTATTTCATGGGCCTATGCGCCTTACCAAACAACACGTGAAGCTAGGGGTGTTCAAAAAGTGAGTTGGACCGGCAAACCCGACCGACCCGGACCATACGGTCTAGTCCAGTCCGCGGGTCTCCAAAAACTTGGTTGCCGGTTGCCGGTCCGGTCAAATTGGATCCACACTTTAAAAAAATAATCAAATTTAATGTATTTTTCTGGTCTGGTCCGATCTGGATTCTTTTGTTACCCAATCCGGTCCGCGGATATGAATTTCTTGGGTTGCGGATCAATCCGGTCCAGGTTTGGACATGTGAACACCCTACATGAAGCTATGAACAATGGCCCATGGGCCATGGAGACCCGTTTTCCCATCCGTAAGACACAACGAAGCATACCATATAATGATTCGGATTCTTTTCTCCATTATATATACACCCAACACCACCGTACCCCATAATAAATTCCCCTTTTATTCCAATCCCCAAAATAATTTCCCCCGATCTCAAACCCTAACCCTAGACAACACCGTCAATCATGTCTTCCAAGATGGGTAAGAAAGATTCATCTTTTTCTCTTTTAATTCTTCGATTCCTGCGTTTTCATCCCCGATTTAGGGCTCTGATCTCGTAATTTTTGCTACTTTCAGGTGGAAAAGCGAAGCCTTTGAAGGCACCGAAGAAGGACAAGGTTGAATTAGATGATGTAAGTCTAACCTCTATCGCAATTCATCTTGTGTTTATGTTTGTTTTAATTGTTTGATTGTTAATTGCTGTAGTTTTCGACATCGAATCTTGAACAATCAATTGATCTGCTATGATGCTGATTTAGTATTTTATTGATTAGTTCTGTTAGGTCACAGCTTTCTTGTGTAATCATGGTATGATATGTTATGAGCTTGTTTAAACAAGGTGAATCGATCTATGAGGGTCTGATAGCTTGAATTTTGTGAATAATCTCGTCTCTATTATCAATTTATCATGGGAGCTTGTGAATTTTGTCAAAGTTAATTGAAAAAAGTATTTGCTTTAAAGCTATGTTCTTCATGCATTAGAGTATAATTATTGGTATGATTCGATCTAGAGGGTCTGATAGCTCGATGAAGGTATGTGAGTAATCGTGTGTCCAACTGTCCATTATCATGGTAGCATTCAAATTTTGTCCGAGTTAATGTTCGTCCTGAATTTAAGTGTTGTTGGAGGTCTTTTCCTGCTAGTTTATATGATTGATTCTTGAGTAATTGTTTCTAAACTTCTATGTCAAACCATCATACTTGTGACGATTTTTCTTCCACGTGTGTCACTTGAGACAGCAAAAATTTAGTGCTATTTATCGTATTCTTTGAGAAGAAGGTTAGAGGGAAAATTGGTGGCATACTTTTCATTGTGCAAGTTGGTTTTGTGAGTGTCTTGTTGATTCTCCACCTCGTTTAAGCATGTTTGAAAAAGAAATAGGATGAACTAAAGTAGTTTAAAGTAAACTATTGTGGGGTTAGGGAGAGTAGTTATCACTTGCTCCGTATCACTTATCATTGTGTGTAGTGGGTTAGTGGGTGTTTAGAAATCGAATTTGGACTCTTACTGTTTGATCCTTGCTTGAGCATCTTTTGTAGACCTTTGATTGTACATACTACTATGCATGTACTTTTTGCGGTCACTTCAGCGGATTGTAAGGATGACGAACTTGTTTCTTTAATGGTGCTTTGTTTGTTTGTGAAATTATTCAGCTGTATTAAGGCCTCCTTGTTTGCTCGTTCGTTTAGAATGTTGGTTTTATCTATTCTTGGTTGGAAATAATCTGATCTTATTAAAAGGGTAATCAACCAAAATTTTTATGTTAGATACTTGTATTTGCATGTAGTTTCATACGTCTTGTAATATGTTACATGTTTCATGAATCTGAGTCTTGCAATTATCAGTTTGCTCTTTTGTATTTTGGGGGTTGGATACTTGGATGTGCTTAGGAATGTGGCTCAGCGTTTGATTAGGTTCAGTTGTGATTGATCTCGTTCTTATTACTTGTTTTGGTCATATACAGGTTGACAAGGCTAACCTCCAGAAGAAGAAGGATGAGGAGAAGGCACTGAAGGAGCTTAGGGCCAAGGCATCGCAGAAGGGAGCTTTTGGCGGAACAGGATTGAAGAAGAGTGGGAAGAAATGAGTTGTTTAGTACTACTACTATATAACAATTTAAGTTGGAGTGATTTATGTTATATACTCCGTACTTATTACTCCTTATTATGTTATGTCAATTTAGCGAGATTGATGACAATTGATCCAATTAATCCGTGTTAAGTTGTTTTATGACGAAAGTTGTGAATTTGCGTGAATTATGTAAAACTATTATCACAATGAGTAGTATGACCTATTCACCTACTTTGCTGGTATGCATTGAGATTGCATTTAATAACTCAAGAGTACACGACTGTTATTGTCGACGTTTGCTACTGTATTTACATCCCAGTTTATGTGGTGACTGACTGGTGGTTGCTACTCCTACTTGATACCATGGAGTAGTCAGTACCTATCTATGATCTTCAATCTCCATCATCAAAACGAATTTCGATTATGCATACGCATCTAGAGAAATCAATGATCATATTCCGACAATTTTGGGATCACCTAAATTAACAGTCGTCTCACATAAGAGGTGTTTCAAATTCTGACAACACATCAAACTAAGTATCAAACATCACAAATCAAATTCACAAACTGAATAATAAAAAAATAAGACCGTTTCTTCTTAGTTTTGGGGAAGTCCGGTAGTAGAAGAAGAGCTTAGCTCAAGGAGATCGGTGATGACTGAGGAAGAAGGTCGAATTCAGCATACATTTGCACGAGAAACTTGTCGACAATGTCGACATAAACAGGGCAACTTAACCTAGAATAGTAATTCAATGCTTCTTCAACATCCAATGCATGATCAATAACATCCCCTCCTCCTATATCAACCATACCCAACTCCCTCATCTTCTGTGCCAATACATATGTCCCATGACCATGACCATACCTACCACCAGAGCAGCTTGCACAATTATTCGAACTGTTTCTTGTGACGGTTCTTCGACCGTGATTGGTAGTTGTTGTTGGTGGTGGTGGTCGAGTTGATGAGAATTGAGAGTAGATGATGTCGAGTTGATGGGTGTTTTGGTAATTGATGCTTGTGCAGGATAATGGGTTTAAGAAGAGGGTTCTTGGAATACCATCATAGTCATAGTTTACAAATAACATGTTCTTGATGTTTTGCAGGGTTTTTACAAGGAGTTTTTTTGTTTTCTGAATGCATTTCTTCAACACCATTGTTTGTGCTTTAGCTTTACACTTGCCCTTGTTGAAACTTGAAAATAATGTCATTGAATGAGAATATATGGCAATAAGAATGGGGGTTCCTACATTTTTGAGATTAATTTGTCAACCTAGGAGAGTAGGAGTCCGAGGTGTAAATGGCTTAACTCTTTTATCTCGGAAATAAAAACTCAAATAAGATCGTTGTATGATGTACTTAATTAATTAATACGAGTATTACGTAATAACTAGTTGCACGGTTTTTAAATAGTGATATTAATATTGCTAATCAAGATTAATTAAAATTAATATATTTAATAATTAGAACTCGTACTCCGTATTACAATTTTGTGTTGAACAATGAAAATAAGTAATTTAATTAAATAAATACTTGAAATTTTTTGATTATATTTTTCAAATTTTAAGATTTATTATAAAAGTGAAACAGTTTTTATAATGATTTTTTTTTATATAAATATGTGGGGGCTAGAGACCAAAATGATAAAAGTATATACTACTTAATATCCTTAAGTCATAGGGTAAATGTGCTTTATGTGGCATGCTAATTAGGAATTAATGCTACTTATGAGTATGTTTTAACAAAATGATAAACAAAACTTAATACACACTTAGTAATTTATAAAATATAATCATTGGATTTGAAAATACTTTTGTTGGTCATCGATGTATTATCTCGCTCGTCGTCACCTATTTTTAGTTGCTAATTAAAGTCATATAAGGAGTAGTGTTTAAGATTTGAGTAATCCAGAAGTCGGTGTAAGTCGGGTTGAACCATGCCCACTCGTTCGAATGATAGGAGTATTCACGAGTCACTAGTAGAGCCGACATTCCAATTTGATGGGCTAGACCACCATGCCTCCTGTCGGTCCGTCATGCCCAAACCACCATCAAACACGACACCAACCCGAGTGGTTAGCCTAGCCCATCATGCCATGTCCGGCCCAGTCCGGCCCCCGATTGTGCCGTGCCGGCCTATGGGCTTAGCCCGTGCCTAACACAATTATTCATTTTTTTTTAAATTTAAGTTTTCGTCGCGCTTGGCCGGTCATGCCTCGTGTCACGGCACGAACTTTTCTTCAATTTGGTATATGCATCGTGTTACGGCACGAACTTTCCTTCAATTTGGTATCACAACCCGACTCTGAACCCGTTGACGTTCCCATTTCCCCTCCATACCGTGCCAGGCCGGGTTGTACCTCGCTTTGGGCCCGACTCGATTTGGCAGCTCTAGTCACTAACGCAGCCCAAACATGGATTGGGTATGATCAGCTATTCAGCTCCAATCGAAACAAAACCCTAGGAATTAGTAACCTCCATAACCAAGACCAAATCCCTCATTTCGCCGCTTCACTCCCACTCATCTTCATCTTCGTCTTCGTCTTCGTCTTCGTCTTCATCCCTCGCATTTCGCCATGGTAATCAATCAGTCTCCTTTCTCTCTCTCCTCTTTTCGTCGTTTGTTCCTCGATTTTTCATTACGTTTTGATCAAAATCATGAGTTTAATTCAGTGATTTTACGATTGATTGATTGATTGATTTAGGGTAAAGGAACAGGGAGTTTCGGAAAGAGAAGGAACAAGACTCACACACTGTGTGTAAGGTGTGGTCGTCGAAGTTTCCATCTTCAGAAGAGTCGTTGTTCTGCTTGTGCTTTCCCTGCTGCTCGTACTAGGAAATGTAATCATCCCCTTTCTCTCTTCTCCTTCTAATTTCTTTCAATTTGTTTGATTCTTCTGTAAATTTCAGTGTTTTTCGACATTGATAAGTTCTTGGTTTATTGGGAAATGAATGATTAGGTTTTTACTGTATTGAAAATGTATGTTAGCGAGCTACAGTATACTGTAAGAGTAAGACTCCTGTAATGGATATAACCGTCACGAGTCAAATAATACCACATGGTTAGACACGCTATTATATTATTTGAGCCGTTACAAGTTTGTGACGGATAATCTCGTAAAAAATAAGAATTTGCCAAATTGTAATTGCTGTCTTTGTTTTGATTGGTTTCGAAACCCTTTGAATTTGATTTATGTGTAATTTGTAGTGTTTCTGGACATTGATAAGACGTTGGTTTATATGAATTACTTGGTTTTTACTTGATTGAAATTGTTATAGTGAGCTAAATTGTTCTTGTTGTCTATGTTCTTATAATCCCATTTTCCCTTCATTTTGTTTGATTTATGTGCCAGTTTGTAGTGTTTCGGGACATTGATCTAGTGATATATGTATGATAATGAGCTGCTTTTTTTGTAGTTGGGTATGTTTTGATTCTCCGAATGACCCTTTTTGTCGATTACGTTTCAAATTTTATTGTTTTGGAAAATTAATACGAGTAATAAGTTGCTTGTGAGTTACGGAGTATGACTTATGAAAGTAAAGATACAGGAGTAAATGATTCTTTTCTATGTGAAAATTGGATCCTAATGACTAAAGTGGGACATTTTTGTAGCTGTATTCGTTAAGAGTAATGATGGTTGGAGTAACTGTTTTACGAAGTTGTATATATTGTGCAGTGTGATTTTATTTAGTTCAATTTGGCTCTTTGCATTGTTTTTGTTATTTATGGGGTTAAATTTGGTTTTTGGACCTTAGTTTTAATGATTCAAGTTCCTTTTATCTCGCAATTGGGTGTTTATGGATTGTTGGTTACCTATGGTTTTGGTCGGAACTTTGTGTAGTTGGTGTTTCACTTCTTGTCTCAGTGTGCATATTATATACTCCTGTTCGAGGGGTGTTTGATGAGTTGCTTTTTGTTTATTACTTCATTGTTGGGGATGTAGACAACTGGAGTGTGAAGGCAATCAGGAGGAAGACAACCGGAACTGGTCGTATGAGGTACCTCCGCAATGTCCCACGTCGTTTCAAGACTGGTTTCAGAGAAGGTATATCTATATCACTAACTTCTTGTTTTTAATTAACAAAAACAACCAGGTTATTAAGTTTTACCCTAGAATGTAAAGAAAGTGAATGCTCCCGTTTTCAAACTAGTTTTGATTGTATATTATCTATGTTCGTTTGGGTGATTATGTGGTGACGGTTAATTTGTTTGTCTAGGCACCCAAGCCGCACCAAGGAAGCAAGTGGCCGCCGCATCATCTTAAAGAGATCGATCATCTGCTGTAAGGGGAAGGTTTTGATTTTGGTACATCTAGTGATAATTTGCGTCTTCGCATATTCGAAATCTTGCAACTAGCTTCTTAAGTATTTATTTGAGACATTGTATTTTGATGGAAATGATTCGACTTCTGGTTTCTGTTTTATATAGATGAATGTAGTATCGGTTCAGTATTTTAGATGCTAAGTAGTGATTTGGAGACCTTATAAATTTCAAATTTTGCTCCATTTGTCTAATCGTTCCTTCATTTGTATTCTTATGTCAATTACAATTTGGCTAATCGGTCCTTCATTCATACTTGTATGTCAATTACAAAGTAGTACGGAGTATATTTTAATTTGGAGATTGTAGGCACTTCTTTTATTCATCATTGTTAACGCAAACAATCAATAACCACTCGGCCACAATCAAGTACGGACTAGTTATATTAGTAGTAGTATTAGCGCTATCATCTGGATTCACGCCCGTGGTAGGCATGTCTTTATTTCGGTAAGCATTGCATGCTGCTTAGTTAAAGCAAAATTAGATGCGTTGCAACCACGAGATCTTGATTCCGACACCCTTGATTTAATTTCCGACATCCATTTTTCTCTTCTTTGCATCAAATATTGAATTTGAACATGATTTTTGAAGTGAATGACGTTGCGGACAATGGATCGCATGCGTTTTAAGTCAAAAGATTTGGTTGCAGGAGCAAGAAGCTGTTTAAAGGTTCCACCTGCGGCTCTGGATCCAGACAATCAATTGTTTTGCTCTCCTATAAAAACAAATTAATATGAGTTACATAGTCGAGTAACCACAAACCTATAATGTCAGCACCTTGAGTATAAGGTGATCACAATAAGAGTATAAGACTATAAACCTTGAATAAAAACAGATCCTATATTATAAATAAGATTATTATTTGACTGGGAAAAAAGTGTTTACAAGTTTAGGGTTAGATTGAACGATATTGGCAGCAGAATTAGAGATCTAGATGGATTTGGATTTGAGAAGAGTAGGCATGTCCAAGTAGTTGGGAACAAATGCTAAGTCAGTGGATATGAATATGGAGTCGAGCCACGGTTCAAGCAGGAAAACATTTTCCACAAAATTGTTAGTGTTGTTACCAAGGTAAGGAACAACAACGTTCTCTGAATTTGATTTCGCTTTCTTGATACTCAGATATTAAGATTTTTTTTTTCTTGCCTATCGACTATTTGCAACTTGTCTATTATTTCAAGATTATTCTAATTATTTCAAAGTTATTCTAATACCTCCATAGAGACTCTCAAGTTGCATGCCTGCATTCAGTTTAATCCAAATAATCCTAAAGTATTTTTTTATAATCATATTTTTTTTTTGGAAAAATTGTGGCAAATGTTATCTTTTTTTAAAAATTGTGAGTGACAAAAAATTTATACACTACATACACAATAAATAATACTCCCTCTCATCCATTCAATTCTTTACCCTTACTATAAATGGACAATCCAATCAATTCTTTACATTCTTTTTTTGGCAAAAGACTTTACCACATAACCCTCGTATCTTTCCTCTATTTACACAAAATACCACAACTTTTTTCTTACTTTAAATTTGGTGGACCCATAAAATCATTTGATTTACCAATAATACCCTTACTTTTACCACTTTTCTTAAAAGTTGTGAAACCCCCCATGTAAAGGATTGTTTGGATGGGAGGGAGCAGAAGGATCACACTTTCTTATATGAGACCGTCTCACAATAAGTTAAGGTGGTTATTTTCGTAATCTCACATTAAGTTTAGGGACATGCTATTTCATACACGGATTCTACTCCATTGTACACGCAATTTCCGTTTTTACCCTTCTCATTTCCCCTTTCTCCATCCCAATTGAGAGAGAATACCTCAAGTCAAAAAAAAATCAGATCCACACAAACCCCATAAACTACGAAGATAAATTTTTATTTATCACGGAGTACAAACAATTTGAGTTTGATTTTGCAATAGCTAGCTAGCTTTTGGTTGTTGCGGTTTTGATTAGGGAAGAAATTAAAAAAACCCTAATTTATATTGTGTTGATTTAGATGTTGAGGCGGACGACCACCAATAACCACCATGGTCAACGAGTCGACGACCACCAATCACCGCGACCCACAATCACCACCGTCAGCCACAATCACCACCAAGGTTTAATTTGTAGTTTTCAATTAATTTGGGTTGGTTTAATGGAGATTTTTTGAAGGAGAAGATTTTTAATAGAAAAGGACAAACATGGAAAAATAAATGGCAAAATGTGTACAACGGAGTAAAATCCGTGCATGAAATAGCAATTCCGTAAGGTTGCGTTTGGGAACTCGAATTTGATTTGAAAATCATGATTTCAATTCTTGTATTTGAATTTCTAGATTTCAAATCCAAATCCAAATCCAAAATGGTGTTTGGAATACCCTTGGATTTGAATTCCGTAATTACCCCCTAATTACAACAAACTCGTATTATTTTATTTATTCAGTTTTAGTTTCTCGTTGATTATTAGTGCACGATATCTTTGTATGTGACGATTTCACGTAAGAACATCGACAATCATCGAATAATTGAAATCAACAGGAATAAAACTCTCAGATCAGCCTAAAATAAAACTCCTCTAATCCTCTGTTCCGTGAATTTTCCAAGATATTCGCGAAACCTAAACATTAATAAAACTCATAACAATTCACCAACAATTGCGAGAAATCAGTCGATCATCAATCCGTGATCTAAACATGCTACAGTACAATCTAAAATCAAATTCCAGAAAATTGAAATCGTAATTACAAAAACAAACGATAATTAATTAATTTAGGGTATCCAAAATGGTGTTAGGAATTGGAATAGTGAGATGAGGAAGGAGAAGAAGAAGTACAGTAGGTAGCGTAGAAATGTTTTGCGTCATTCTAAATGACAGGGTGGGGGATGTCATTTGAAATGAGGTTTTTTGTAAGTGGGGTGGATTTGGTAGGGATTTGGCCCAAATCCAAATCCAAATTTTTTGGGTTCCCAAACATTATATTTGGGCCAAATCCAGATTTGAAATCCAAATAAGGATTCCCAAACAGGCCATAAGTTTATTGAGACCTCGTGGTTATTTTAGTAATTTTTTATTCTCTATTAGTGTATCTCACGATAAATTATCGTGAGACGATCTCATACGAAAATCTAGAGTAGTTAGCGTCTCATACGAAAATCTAGAGTAGTAGCTAACGTATCAAGTTTTTTTTTTTTTTTTCATCTTTAGATATAAGGCACGACTGGCAACTAACCTTTCGACTAAGCACCTTGTAAATGAGATCAGGAGTATAACATAACAATACTCCAAATACACTTATATTTGGAGTCTGTAACATCGAGTTTCATTTTCGAGTTTCATATTGAGTATTGAGCTCCAGTGATTCGAAAGAAAACAAAATTTCTGAAGCTACTATTCAATAATAGATCTAACGACGGTACATAGTCGAAATTGTAACGACAGTAGCAAATTAGGTAGAATCTGGTTTTTGTTTTTTCGACGACAGCTCATCCACATTCCTGTTTGTCTTGCCTTCACGACGTTCCCTTTTCATTCCCTTAGCTTTGTATGGCAGTGAAGCATCCCCAACCTAAACACAACATGAAAAATGTAAGCAGAAAGGTCAATGTAACGACTAAGGAGTGAAAACTGAGATCCCGGAATTGAACTGGGTTACTTCCTTACGACATACTCGTACAATACAAGAACTAGACTTGAATCTTGGAGTAAAAAATGGGTTATATTCGGGCCAGACATACAAGTCATTTCAGAGGGTAACTTCACTACTTGAGTCCGTATACAGGTATCAGACCGAGGCAGGTCCGTTTTCATTTCTACAGGAATCTCATCCAAAGATAAGTTAAAGCTAACCTTTTGGTCTGGAATGTAAACCTTCCCAATGGTGCCCAGTATAGCATCTCCCTTGACGTTCTTCAGCTGCACAAGAAAACAAAACAAAAGATGAAGCACCGGGAAAAAAAGCAGTGTCAAGTGTTATAGCTTTTGCTATTCAAGGTCACATATATACCTTCTTCTTTGTGCTGTCTGGGGCAGACTTCATGGCTTCTTTCCTCAAGCCTTCATTAGGAAGGCGATGTCGTCTGATTACTAGATCCATTGAAGGGCCCACTTCAATGAGCTCTATTTTAGGAACACTAGTCCCAGATTTCTTAAGCCTCAATCCACAGTGAGTGAGAAACACCTTATTGGCAGAAACGGCGGTACATACATAAATACGGTCCACTCCCGCAAGATTCAAATTATCCACTACCTGCAATATAACTCATTCGGTCACAGCTGCATGCATACCAACTAGATAAAAGTAGCACAACAAAATTTCAAGTTAAATGTCGTAAATACCTCTCCTCTCAAGAGATCAAGCAGAACTTCCTTTAGATGTTTCAGTTCTTCATTGTTCTCAAATCCTTCCCCGACGAAAGCAATTAAAGGTTTGGATCCCATCTTTGGAGCAAACTTCTTATCATATGAAAATGATTGAAGTGACCTGAAATTTTCTACACCAACCTCTACCAAGTCATAAACATGGTGATCGTAGAACCGCCCAATAACAAGGTTGTCAGGTCGCTTCTTGGAGTCTGAAGCCAACTGCAGATCGAATAACACCAAAATAAATAAAATAACTAATGAGCAAAGCAAACCACGGACCTCATTCTCATTCAAGACAAATATTTTTGGAACATAATAGCAAAAAACTTAGGAGAGACCGAACTGCATTCATTCAACATACTAAATTTTGGAGTTCTACGAGTTTTGCTCAACAAAAATTTTCAACTTGTATGCATTTGAGAGTCGGTAGAACGCAGCTGACACAACATGAACTAACAAAAGGTACATCACTACATCATGGGTGCGGTTTCTATACATGTGATTACAACATAAATCGCATATATTCCGCAAATGTAAAGCAATGATTGGGAAGATAAGCTAAGCAAAGAGTAGCCCAAGTGCTCGAATACTCGATAATAACAAGCATGACAACCAATCAGACAACATGAACAGAACAAAAGAGGAAGTAGAACGAGTACAGAATCAAGTAGCAGCTCACCACAAAGAGGCCGCAATCGGTTTTTTGCGAAAAGAACTCCAAATTAGTCTCACCCCCAGCTTCGAAAGGCCTAATATTATCATTTTTCCTAGTATATTTAATCGATTCACCCTTCTTGAGGATGTGAATTTCAGTTAACACTTGATTTAACAAACTGTTGGACTTTTTACCGTGTAGTAACAACGTCTTCTTCTGCGTTTCCACCTGCGCGATGTGAAATACAATTGAATAAAACAACGAAATACAAATCAGAATTGTATGATAAATTAGGGTAGAAAAGAAAAGAAAGCTTACGAGTTTGGGGGCGCGTTTTTCGAGCTCTCTTTTACCTCTATGGGTTCGAGGTGTTTTGATTCGCAACATATTTTCTGAGAATAGGGCAGAAGGTTGTGAAATTAGAGGATGGGATTAATTAGAGGGAGGAAACCCTAATTTTGGGAGAGAGAAAATGAAAATTTGAAACCCTACTATGGGGGCGGAGAAGAGACTTTGATAGATAGAAGAAGGGTTTGGGCTTTTAGCCTTTCAGGGGCTCTAGATTAATGGTCGTGCTCCGGATTTGAATTCGCATAATATAATATTAAACGGGTTAGCTAGAACGGGTGGTCCCAAACGGGCCATGGAAATGTTTGAGAGGATGAAAAACTCGGAATTAGACCCGGATGTGGTTTCTTACAACACCGTTCTTAGTTGTTTGAGTCGAGCTGATATGTTTGAGGAATTGGAGAGCTATTCCTTGTCGTCGGCGTTTCAGTTGGATCGTCGGCGCTTTATAACGTGAATTGACGCATTTGCCCCTCCTGTAACTTACCTCATTAACATTACTAATTACATTTTGAATTATTTTACTAATTATACTAACATTATTAATTACTCGATAATGTGACGGTTTTTGTTTTTTCTAAAACCGTCCTCTCCGAAACTTTTTGTCCTATTTTATGGGTTATGGTCCCTCCACCATGGGTTATGGAGCCTAAGTGTTTACGTATTTTTCGATCTAAAACTAATGGGGACCGGGTAACCGTATTTGCATTTCGGGGTTAGTTTTCTCGCTATTTCTTAAAAAATATTGTTTAATATTTACTTATTTTCTTTAACTTGCATTTTAGAGTTATTTGTAAGTAGAATGATAACTATCGCATGAGGTTCGATCATCTAGTAGAATTGTAACTTTTGTACGTGTATTTGCTAGTAGTAGTACAATGTTTTAATTTGACGTAGAAAAAGACGAACTATAATACGTAATAAAGTGCAAAATGTGAGAGTATCACGTTTTACCGATCTGCAAAACGTGAGAATGTCACGTTTCACGGATCGGTAAAACGTGTTTGTCACGTTTTACCGATCCGTGAAACGTGACAAAGTCACGTTTTACCGATCGGCAAAACGTGCCTTTTCCACGTTTTGTCCTATTTTTTGGTTTTATTTATTTATTTATTTATTTATGTTTTAACGTTTCGCCGATCAGCAAATAAAAAAAAACGTCAAAACGTCAGACATTCACGTTTCGCCGATCCGCAAAACGTGAGAAACTCACGTTTCACCGATCGGTGAAACGTGAGAATGTCACATTTTGCCGATCGGCAAAACGTGAGTTTCTCACGTTTTGCTGATCGGCGAAACGTGAATTTCTCACGTTTTGCCTCCGTTTCACGCTATTTCCGAAATTTTTGGATTATTTCGACAAATTCTACCTACAATCCGTAAACTAATCTCTAATCATGCCGCAAACAACAAATCGAACTAACATAACGAGCATCCTAATCAATTAATGAAATAAACCGACCTACAAAAAAACCGTTAAATTGAAAAAAAATTCCATATTAGAAAATTTTAAATAAGATTCCCGAGGTTTATGGGAAACGTGTCAAATAAACCGTTAAATTGAAAAACCGTGACAAATTTAAACTCGAAAACAGAAAATTAGACTTAAATAAAAACCAATCAATTATATTATTGATTATTACAAAAAGATTTCCGAGGTCCATGGGGAAACGTGTCACATAAACCGTTCAATTTACATGTCAAATTAATACTCCGAAACGTAAGAATAGATTTATAAACCAAACCAATTAATTATATTAAGGATTATTATACAGGGGCAATACGGTAAAATCACGTATAAAGCGCCGACGATCCAACTGAAACGCCGACGACCCAAATGAAGTGTTTTGGGTAAACACCCGGATGTACGCATAGCCAACTCCCACAAGTTCGCGCTTGCAGGGGCTTGAAGCTGAGACCCTTGGGCCGATGACCACAAGTTTTAACCACTAGGCAACACCCTTATGGGCAATTTTTTTTGACAGTTGGTAACTCTAGAGTTTCATGTGTTATTCTTCTCACAGGTCTCTTTGTAAAACGTGAAAGCGTTGATTGACTCCCATAATTCTAGTCAATTATGAGATTAAGTCCAGTAAATTTCGATTGTTGTAATTCAACACCACAAGTATGACCTAAGGTAATATGAAATATAATTTTAATTTACCAAAATCTCCTTATAAATCACTATCTCACCAAAAATCTCAACACCCATAAAAAAAAGAAAAATACAACTAATTTCATTAGCTTATACGTAGTAGCTAAGTTTTTTTTTTTTTTTTTTTTTTTTCTCTTCATCTTTAGGTACAAGGTGACGACTGGCAACTAACATTTCGACTAAGCACCTCGTCTCTACGCTTAATTAAAATTTTATGAAATCTGATGTATTTAGATTAGTTTAAAAAAATTAACAAATGAGAATAGGAGTATAACCTAATACACAAATTCTTTGGAGAGACCGTCTCTCACTAGTTATTGAGAGACGACCCAATTTACTCCTGGATAGTACCATCTATCTATATATATATTAATTTGATGCATCCATCGCCTGCATGGCAGCATAGATGCAAGGCTACGATGACGTGTCAAAATTTTGGAGTTGTGTGATTATTATCTGCTTTTAATAGTCTCACCTAACCTATTTATGTAAGGTTATTAAAAATGATTAAAAAAGAATATTTCTGATTTAAATGGCTTACTAATTATTTCGTCACTTAATTGCAATACAAGATTGTAACTCCAGTATTAATTTTTAGTATTGATATTTGTAAACATTAAGCAAAATTTACGTATGTGTATGTAATTGATTTAACTAAATAATAATGCACTTATATCGTATGGAGTAAATACAATAACATTCTCAAAAATATAAATATTTTTATATATTACTCCGTACTCCGTATAACATATATCTATAAGATTAAAAGTCCAAATATTTTTAATTAATTATATCTAATACACCATATTTCACTAGAAAATAAACACAATAATAAATAATGTTAATCAATCGGAGAATTATATATAGTAAAAACTTTATGAGAATACTATAGAATATCCATGATTTTTACATGATCAAGATTAACAATCGTTCACCCCCTAATATTTCGTAATTTAGAATAATATTGAAATTTGCAAACATGAAACTGAATCTAATATTTTTACTTGATTAACTAATTAATCATGTATGTATTCAGTCCTCGAGTTTATATGTCTAAAAACACTGAAAGCAGAACTGATTGAAAATTTCTTAAGAGTAAGATTAATAACCAAACTTTGCTTTTAATTTCATTTAAGTGTTTGAACTCTTTAACTTTACGGTTAAGGATTGAAAATTATTAACACCGCCAATTGACATTATTCAACCCCTCAAAACAAAGCGGGAGCGTAATATGAAGCCCGGTCAAACGGGTCCAGCGGGTAAGATCATACAGGTCGGGTCCAAATACGAGTTAGATCAAATATGAGTCGAGTTATACGGGTCAATGGTTAGGTTAGGGTCAGAAATAATTTCGAACGCCTATATTTTTTTTTACCAACTTTATAAGTCCAACAAAAAAAAATTTAATATCAATTTTTTTTAATAGTATCATTATTATACTCTTTAATAATAATGTTTATACTTTAAAAATATTAAATTCAAATTTTAAAATTATTTTATTATTAAATGATAAAAAAAATTGTATTAAATTGAATATCTGTAATTTAAAATATTAAATACGAGTAGTAATTTTTTAATTATAAATCCAAATATAATATTAAATATAAATAATTTAATAATTTTAATAAATTCTCACCGACCGAACGGGTGGAACGGGTTGGGTCGTGTTTTGAGCCTAAATTAAAAGGTCATTTTGGGATCAATCAAACGGGTTGCGGGTTGGAAAAATGGGTTCATGACCTTAAAAAAATAGTCGATTGCAAACATTAAACTGAATCTAAATATTTTTAATTGAATTAACTAATTAATCAGGTACATATTCAGTACTATAAGATTATATATGTCTAAACACACTTAGAGCAAAACTGAATGAAAGATAAAATTAATAACCAAATTTTGATCTTAATTCTATTTAAGGGTCTGAACTCTTTAACTTTACGGTTAAGAGTTGAAAATTAACACCGTCAATTAACGTTATTCAACCCCTCAAAAAATAAAACGGGGACGTAATATGAAGACCCATCAAACGGGTCCAGCAGATTGGGTCCAAATACGGGTTAGGTCAAATATGAGCCAAGTTATACGGTTCTATTTACTTTATATCAATTTATATATAACCCAACTACAAAACCAACCCGTGAATTTTCACGGATGGTAAAACTAGTATAATATTAATGTGTTTGTATTTTTTATTTTTTTTTAAATAATGTGAAATCAATGCAACCAAATCAACATAATTTCCAAATTAATTGCACCTACCTAATTTACTACACCATTAATTCTAAAATTACGAACTATTCTCTCACCAATTTAATTTATTTTCATATTAGTAACAATTTATACTACCTAATTTAATTTTTTTCAAAAAAAAAAAGGCATACTAGTAACAATTTCTATCGAATCAAATTCTTTGCTTTTCAATCTTTGGTCATGATTGAAAGGGATCAAAATAATACAAAGTCGATTGTAGTAGACGATATATTAATCGAAGTTGAAGGTAATAATTAGTACTGTATGTATTTTATCTTTAAAGTCACTTTTCGTACCATTTAATAATTAATATTGTACCGGTTTATGTGCTACCTATTTTAATGTTTATTTTGTCATGACTTGTACATTTAGATATTGAAATGATGTATTCGTACCATTCCGTGAATGTCTTGTACCATTTAGGTGTAATGTACCTTAAAATTTACGTAATTGCTAAATCATACCCAGATTTTGCTACTTCATACCCAATTTTTCATTATTTTTCCCTTCGCTACCCTTTTCTCATCTCACAAAACCTAACACTTTGCTTCTTTTCTCAACCCCTCAAAAACTAATTAAATTCTTCGGTAACTTTACGATGATGGATCACAATTTACACGTAAGACAAGTAATTTTGTTGTTATTATTAATAGTTTCACTTTCATATTCGATTAACCCTAATTTTGTTATTATTAATAAACTTTGTTTTTATTGATTAATTTTGTATTCAATTTCTTTTTGAAACCCTAATTTCTTAATCAAATTATAATTATGCCCGGATTATTAAGTCATAACAAATCATAATTTATATTTGAGACAATTAAGTGTATTGTTTTTATTAATAATTTACTTTTTAATATAGTTATTGAATTATTGGATGATATAGTATTGATTTTTTTCTATTTAAACCCTAATTAGAGGTGGTGGTGGGAGGTAAGTTGGTAGAAATGGTAGTTAGAGTTAAGATCGACGACGATGAGTGATTAATTGATTGAGAAAACCACAAAATGAGGGAAAAGAGATATTGTGGGCGTGTATTAATCGAGGAAATCAAAGATCGTGGTGATGAATTGATGGAGGAAAAGAGAGAAAGATGGAAAAAAGAAAGTGATGATGAATTGATTGGGAAAAAATGAGGAGGGTAGTTTGGGAAAGCTAGGTATGAAACAGTAAAAAGTTGGGTATGATTTAGCATGTCCCAAAATTTAAATCTCGTACCATTTTATACATTAGATGTGTTATACATTTTAGATGTATTGTACCATAAAATTCATGACGTATGCCATTTATATATAGTGTACCATAAAATTCAAGTATCGTACCATTGCGTTGTTAAATGATGGAGTATATGCCTACCATTTGGATGTATTGTGCCATTAAATTTAAGTGTTGTACCATGTACATGTTAGAAGATGTATTTTATCATTCTAAGTTGACATGTGTAACATTTGGATTTAGTGTCCCACAAAATTCAAGTCTCGTACGTACCATTTAGTTGTTAGATGATATAGTGTACCATTCTAAGTTGATATGTGTACCATTTAGATGTAGTGTACCATAAAATTCAAACAGTGTACCATGTTGATGTTAGAAGATGTATTGTATCATTTCAAGTTGATATGTGTACCATTTCGTTGCAGTGTAAGTACCACAACATTCAAGTCTCGTACCATTTAGTTGTTAGATGATATATTGTACCATTCTAAGTTGATATGTGTACCATTTAGATGTAGTGTACGATAAAATTCAAGTGTCGTACCATTTAGTTGTAGAATATGTATAGTACCATTCTAAGTTCATATGTGTACCATTTCGATGCAGTGTACCACGAAATTCAAGTCTCGTACCATTTGGTTGTTAGATGATATATTGTACCATTCTAAGTTGATATGTGTACCATTTAGATGTAGTGTACCATAAAATTCAAACAGTGTACCATGTAGATATTAGAAGATGTATTGTATCATTTCAAGTTGATATGTGTAACATTTAGATGTAATGTACCATAAAATTCAAACAGTGTACCATATAGATGTTAGAAGATGTATTGTATCATTTCAAGTTGATATGTGTACCATTTAGATGTAGTGTCCCACAAAATTCAAGTCTCATACCATTTAATTGTTAGGTGATAAATTGTACCATTCTAAGTTGATATGTGTATCATTTAGATGTAGTGTACCATAAAATTCAAGTCTCGTACGTTTAGTTGTAGAAGATGTATTGTACCATTTATAGCTGGTCATGGGACGTACCGCCCGATTGGCACGTCCCGTCCGGCCCGGATTTTTAGCGGGCTTGGACACAACATTTTTAAAAATATACAAAGGCCCGGCCCGCAAACCCATCCCAAACCCGCTAACCCGTCCCGAACCCGCTTGTCCGTGGGCCAAAATTTCACAATTAGCCCGGCTCGTGTCCGGCCCGAACCCGCATATGATCACCTCTAGTACCATTCTAAGTTCATATGTATACCATTTCGATGCAGTGTACCAAAAAAGTCAAGCCGTGTACCATGTAGATGTTAGAAGATGTATTGTACCATTCTAAGTTCATATGTGTACAATTTCAATGTAATGTACCATAAAATTCAAGCTGTGTACCATGTAGATGTTAGAAGATGTATTGTAAGGCCCTGTTCTTTTCAGCTTATTTTCAGCCCGTTTCAGACCAGCTCAGCTTCTATCAGCTCAGCCCAGCTCGTATCAGCTCAGCCCAGCTCCTATAAGCTCAGCTCAGCTCAGCTTTAATATTTTCAGCCCAGATCCAATATTTTCAGCTCCTAAATTATTATTATTATTATTATTATTATTATTATTATTATTATTATTATTATTATTATTACTATTATTATTATTATTTATTTATTTATATGAAACAGAAGTTGCATTAAGATCGAAAAAAATTACAATAAGTCGTCGTCGTCGTTGTTGTTGTTGTTAAAATAATAATAATAATGATAATAATGTTGTTGTTGTTATTGTTATTTTTATTACCCGTATCTCTTAATGTTAATAATAATAACAAATTATTATTATCATCGTCATTGTCGTCATCGTCGTCATCATCATCATCGTCATTGTTATTATTATCATTATCATTATTATTATTATTATTATTATTATTATTATTTTATCATCATTGTTATTATAAAAATTATTAATATTAATATGATTATGCACTCCATAATATTTTGAGGTCTTGAAATAGATGTTACATTCAAATATTTACAACTATGTGCCTATGTCTCAATGTCATTACGACTAATTTACGATTTTTTACACTATTTTTGAGTAAATAGAATAAGTAATATATATACACATATAGCATATGAGTATTATTTGTATTGTATTAAGATTTAAGAATATCAAAATTTAAAAATTTGTATATTACGTAATCAAAGATATACACATAACATTTTCTATTGTCAAGTACTAAAAAAAGAAAAGTAGAAATCAAATGAATTGGAGTGAGTATTACGTTGTTGTTGTTGTTGTTGTTGTTGTTATCATTTCTATTATTATTAATTGATTATTATTATTATTATTATTTATTATATTTAATTATTATTATTATTGTTATTATTATTATTAATATATTTTTTTTTTTTAATTTTAATTTTTTTTTTCCATTTTTTAAAATATTATTAGATAATTTATAAGTATTTATTAGTTTCAGCTTCTTTTAATTCAGCTCAGCTCAGCTCAGCTTCTATCAATCCAGCTCAGCTCCTATCAGACCAGCTCAGCTCTTATCAGACCAGCTCAGCTCAGCTCAGCCCTGTTTCAGCCGAAAAGAACAAGGCCTAAGTTGTAACATTTCAAGTTGATATGTGTACCATTTAGATGTAGTGTACCATAACATTCAATTCAATTCTCGTACCATTTAGTTATTAGATGAAATATTGTACCATCCTAAGTTGATATGTGTACAATTTAGATGTAGTGTACCATAAAATTAGATGTAGTGTACCATAAAATTCAAGTCATGTACCCTGTAGATGTTACAAGATGTATTGTACCATTTGATGTTGATACGTGTACCATTTAGACGCTTGTACCTTTTAAGAAAACTTGATGTACCACTTTTAATTACATATCTTAACTTGATGTACCATTTAGACGTCGCCATTGCATGAATGAACTTTTGTTTTTTTGAAATTTTTTGAAAAATATGTGTTATGTAATTGATTGAGGGAATATAGTAGGATAATTAAGGAAGTTACGTAAATAAGGAAAGAGATAATTAAATATACTGATTTGGTGGAATCTAAAATTATATTTTAAAATTTATTTTTAATCCAACCCATTAATAGTTGATACTACCATATTATTCAGCGGATCGTCTCTCAATATTTACTGAGAGACCGTCTCTCTGGAGATTTACTCTTTCCACAAAATCCCCAGAAATCCCGGGAGCAAGACTAATCTGAACTCTCAAATGCTAAGTTGGCTAAATCATTCAATTTAATGGTGATTAACACAGTTTTGAGACTGGGCATTCTATTCAATAGAATTGCATCTATTTGGATTTATAGAAAAAGGGAGGGAACGTGGTAACTTTTCTTCGACCTTCTCCGATGCAGATTTTTTATAAACTTGGAAGAGATGACCATGACCATCATCAAGACATGTACGAAAGCTGTGTCGATTGTATTACCAAAATTGACTGCATTTTCATAGTTTAGACGACACAGAGTCGGCAAGTCGTAGATACATAGTAGGAACAACCTCATCTCGAACCATTCGTACAAAATCCTACTAGAAGTGTAGTATTCTCGGTTTTGATACAAAAATAAAAAGAAAAAACTAATGAATCAAATCAACCAAAAAACGGGGCTACAAATGGCTCCAGATAAGTCATACGAAGCAAGAAAACGGGTTACGAACTTCTTTGCACCCCACCTTCCCAACTCTATCATATCCACCCAAAAGAAATGCGGTAAACTATAGCAACATCGTTCAACTGAAAAAAATAAAAATAAAAAAAAATAATTAGCTGCTTGTAAAAAAAAAGTTATTTCTACTTCTATAAAATCTACTTATATGTCTTCATTCTTGGTGTATTGATAGAAGTCCGGGGTTGTTACAGAAAAAAACTTTATGTTTCAGATTTTTTTTTTTTTTTTTTCTGCAATCCTATACTCTTTGCAACCTGTCAATTATTTCAAGATTGTTCTAATTATTTCAAGGTTATTTTAATAATCAACGTTCAGTTTAATCCAAATAATCATATTTTTTTTGAAAAAATTGTGGCAAATGTTATTTTTTTTTGAAAATTTTTGACAAAAAATTTATACACTACGAAATTTATTAGGTTGGTTAATTTATATTTGCATGAGCTATTACACAAATAGAAATTTATCCTATACTCTTTGCAACCTGTCAATTATTTCAAGATTATTCTAATTATTTCAAGATTATTCTAATAATCAACGTTCAGTTTAATCTAAATAATCATATTTTTTTTAGAAAAATTGTGGCAAATGTTACTTTTTTTTGAAAATTTTTGACAAAAAATTTATACACTATGAAATTTATTAAGTTGGTTAATTTATATTTGCATGAGCTATTACACAAATAGACATTTACGATACGATTTTCTTTATGAAAAATATAAGTGTTACAAACTATCGAGACTTCCAATTTTTTTTTATTTGTAAATAAAATAATTTTATTCCATATTATTTTCGGGTTTTTTTCGATATTGTGATGAAATTTCATATTATAACTTATATTTGGATTCAAAGGTGATCAACCATTTAATCTAGAGCCCTTGTCCCCTGAAAGGCTAAAACCCCAAAATCTTCTTCTATTATAGTCTCTTCTCCGCCCAATAATAGGGTTTCCAACTTTCCCTCTTCTCTCTCTCAAAATTAGGGTTTCCTCCCTCTAATTAATCCCATCCTCCAATTTCACCAATCTTCTGCCCTATTCCCAGAAAACACTACTACATTTCGTCGTCGATATTTCAGCCACGTTGTCGGCGCTTTATACGTGAATTTACTCTTTTACCCTTCCTCTAATTATGATTATTGATATTAATTAAGTTTGTTAATTAATGTAATTAATATTTCCGAGTAAATTAAAATTACGGTTTTTGTACTCTTGAACGGTTTTTGAGGCACGTGTCTCAACGTAACTCTTTTATCCTTATGTAATATATTCTAATGAATTTAATTAAGTTTCTTAACTAACGTAACAAATATATTCCCGACTAATTTGAAATGTCGGTTTTTGGACTATTGAACGGTCTCCGAGACACGTGTCTCAATGTATCCCGGGAATATGTTTAGGAAATTTATATTTCGAAATCGAATATAGAAAACAATAACTACTCAATTAGGGTATATATCACACACAATTAGCTATGGGGAACCTAAGCGAACTGGGTCTGGAAAGAGGGGCCCCCTGGACGCCAAAAATCCGCGTCTGGGGGGTCCCCTGGCTCGAACCCACAACCTCTTGAACACAAATGAGCCTCTTCACCACTAAACCAACTGAACATTGTTGATAAACCTTAATAAACTATTATCTATATTTGATTCTAAAACCTCCTAAAATCGTCTATTAATACAATTTTAATATTATTAATAATATTAGTGTTGTTGTGGATGGGGAGGATATATAATATAACATAATCCGTAACATAATAAAATGACGGTTTTCAAAAAAAAAAAAAACGTTTCATTATCGAGTTTCATTAACATGATTAAACTTTTTAATTTCATTAACAAAGTTAGTGAATGTAATTAGGGAAGGACGTTGTTGTCTTTTCACATTAAAAATCGCCGACAACCTAATTTCTAGAAAAGTCGGGTTTCTAGAAAAGTCGGGTTTCTCTAAAGAAAAGAAGCTTTTTTTAAGTGAGAGAAAATTAAATTAAATATGGTGGGTGGAGTTTGAGTGGATATATAATAAGGACAAGATAATAACGGAACGGTTTGAAAAATTAAAAAACCGCTTCATTAACGAGTTTCAATAACTAATCTAACTTCTAAAATTACATAACATTAACTAATCTAATTAAGGCAAGGGCAAGGCAAGGGCAAGATCGTCTTTTACTTTAAAAAGCGCCGACGACGTAGCTGAAATGTCGACGACGAAAAACAGCACTCCCAGAAAATATGTTGCGAATCAAAACACCTCGAACCGATAGAGGTAAAAGAGAGCTCGAAAAACGCGCCCGCACCCCCAAACTCGTAAGCTTTCTTCTCTACCCTAATTTATCATACACTTCTGATTTGTATTTCATTGTTTTATTCAATTGTATTTCACATCGCGCAGGTGGAAATGCAGAAGAAGACGTTACTACACGGTAAAAAGTCCAACAGTTTGTTAAATCAAGTGTTAACTGAAATTCACATCCTCAAGAAGGGTGAATCGATTAAATATACTAGGAAAAATGATAATATTAGGCCTTTCGAAGCTGGGGGTGAGACTAATTTGGAGTTCTTTTCGCAAAAAACCGATTGCGGCCTCTTTGTATATTTGATTTAGTTAGCGGAAAGGAAACTCTAGTTTTAAAATAATATCGAGCCGCTTGCGAGCTATTCGAGCCGAGCCAGGTCTTGCTCGGCTCGACTCATAAATGATCCGAGCCGAGCTCATACGAGTCGAGCTTTGACCGAGTCGATCTCGAGCTGCTTGCGAGCTGTCTCGGCTCATTTACATCCCTATGCTGACCAAGTGCCTTCGTCATAATATCTGCCAATTGAGCATGACTGCTAACATGTTGAGCATCCAAAAATCCTTCCAATTGCTTGCTATCATGAAATATCGGATTCTTTGGTAGATGCTCTGCAGCGGTGTTATCACATTACAAAGGAATAGACAATTCAATCTGGACCTGTAACTCCTGAAGGACATTATGTAACCACACCTGATCGCTTGAAGTATATGAGAGGCTTATGTACTCTACCTCTGTTGTACTCTTGCTCACAGTTACTTGTTTTTTAATCTTCCATGAAATCAAAGACTTGCCCAGAAAATTACAATAACCACTCAATGATCTGCAACTGAATGCACGACTCCCCCAATCCGAGTCTGAATAAGCCTTCAGAATGGAAGATGGCGCTGAAGAATAAAATAAACCAACATTTACTGCCCCCTTAAGCTACCTCAGGACATGCTGTGCGGCAAGGAAATGTGGTTCTCTAGGCTGACTAACGAATTGTGACAGATGTTGTACACTGTAAGACAAATCTGGTCTTGTAATATTCAGATAAAGCAATCGACCTACCAGTCTCCTGTAACATTCAGAGTCCTGCAACAGTTCACCCTGATCAGTGGAAAGTTTGAGTCCCTTCTGCATAGGGAATGTAGCTGGAATGCAATCCTCAAACCCTGAGTCTTTTAGAATATCTACTACTGTATGTATTTCCTTTGATTAACCATTAATCCATTACCATTTATGGCAATCTCAAGGCCTAAGAAAAACCTTGCTTGTCCAAGATCCTTTATAGTAAACTTTCCATGTAATTGCTACTTCAGTAACTCAATTGCAGGTAAAGAACTCCCAATAATCAGTACATCATCCACATAAACCAATGCTACTAAAAACTGATTTGTCTTTGTATCTGTCTTAGTGAACAAGGAGTAATCAAACTTGGATTGAACAAAACCTAAGCCAACTAAATATTTGCTCAATTCAAGGTTCCATTGCCTAGAGAAACGAGACTTTTCATCGCAGTTCAAACTGAGACAAAATAAGATGAATTGTGAATCATACTGAGATGAAAAACTCGCGCTTCAAACCATACGATTCAGCATTGCACCCACCGAGGGGGTACACAGTACGAAAAAATTTGTACAAATCGCAATCATTAGCTAGTCAATTATTTGCTACAAGTATTTTGGACATTGTTCACTCAGATGAAAAGACAGTATGTCATCTAAGTAATCAACAAGTTTAAGTTTCAACATAGCAGAAATGTAGGAGAGATAACTATCACATATTCACGCCCCCTCCATCCCACTTTTACTTCCCCTTTTCCGGCTTGATTTTCAATTTCTAGTAAGGAAAAACAACGGATTTTCAATATCGTCTCCTTCTCTATCAGTCTATCACTGTTTCTTAATCATCCTACAAAAAATGGAATTGAGGAAGCATCGACAGCTCTAATCCAATATAATGATCGATTAATTTGGTACTAATTCCCTATAAATCGAGTGCAATCTCCAGAAATATGTCAATGTTAAAGCAGTTCATCAACATTATCACACAATCCTCAACAAAAAACCAATTTTCGACAAATTCACAGTATACAGCATAATAACCAAGCAAAATTAGCAAAATGCAGAAAAGTGAGAAGGCGAGAATCTGACCAGAAGCAACAGGAAGAACATGAGCATTCGCATAGCGAGATCGAACTCACAGTATACAGCATAATAACCAAGCAAAATTAGCAAAATGCAGAAAAGTGAGAAGGCGAGAATCTGACCAGAAGCAACAGGAAGAACATGAGCATTCGCATAGCGAGATCGAACTCACAGTATACAGCATAATAACCAAGCAAAATTAGCAAAATGCAGAAAAGTGAGAAGGCGAGAATCTGACCAGAAGCAACAGGAAGAACATGAGCATTCGCATAGCGAGATCGAATTGATTCGAATTCATCCTCAACAGCAGCCTGACACTCCTTAAACTCCTCAGTACGAAAATCGACCTCCTCACGGCGTCCATCAACAACAGAAGAATCACGCCGCGCCGCCATGGCGGTCTCCTCCTCCTCCTTGACGGCGTTCAGGACGGCGGACAGCTGGCTAGCTCGCGTTAATGGTCCGTTATGGAACGGCGGTAGTAGAGAAGTCAGTCCTACGGCGGCGGACGGTGCGTCGCTTCGGCGGGGCTGAGGATGAGCCGCCGGTGGATTTACGTTTCTGGCCGAGGCGCCTGGCGGTGGGAGGCTCGGTCGCTGGTGACTCGCCTGAACTTTGCGGAGAATCCGACGGAGATCGTGGCGGCCGGTGACGGAGATCCGACTTCTCGGTGTTTGAGATAGATCCGACTTAACAACAAAATCAGATTCTTCAAAAAAAAAAAAAAAAAAAAAATCAGATTAATCTAATTTTTTATTCTTTTTTATTTTAAGTAAGAAAATTAATAAATTAATAGAGTATGAATATAAATATTGACTGAGAAAAGAAAATCAACGACATTGAGGTGATTTTGTTGTATGCTTATTTTTAATTGATGTAGATACCGGTTTAAAATTTAATTTCCTATTTTATATTCCGTACTACTCGTAGTAAAAAGTACACAGTAAAAGTACTCGTAATTCTCATGTGAAACAGTGTAATTACCTTCGTGATGGTATTTGTAGCTTGAGAAATGACTACATGAGTGTTGATGTAAATGCCGAAAGAGGTAAGGAATACAGATACAGGGTATTTCTTGCGATCGACACATAATGAGAAACATGTAACTAAAAAATGGTTGATTGCAGCTACTTAAGAATTGGATGTAGGAGTATCACTTATAACGCTCAACGAACCACGTACTAGCACCATAAACAATCAACGCGAGTCCTTTCCCGTATATGTATGTTGTCCATGCTTCTGGACATTTTTCTAGAAGACCATCTGCCTTGATGCATTGCACCAGTTATACTGTATGTCATAAATTAGCACAAGCGGGGTCATCATCAACTGTTCCAACCGCCTCCAGGAGTGTCGCGTAGGTGATCTGATCATACTTCAAACCCATTCTGTTCATTTCCTTGATCAATTTCACCGATTCCTCAAACATACCAGCTCGACTCAGACAACTAAGAACGGTGTTGTAGGAAACCACATCCGGGTCTAATTCCGAGTTTTTCATCCTCTCAAACATTTCCATGGCCCGTTTGGGACCACCCGTTCTAGCTAACCCGTTTAATATTATATTATGTGAATTCAAATCCGGAGCACAACCATTCTCGACCATACTCTGAAGTAGGTTTTGTGCCTCGTCAAACATGCCAGACCTCACCAACCCAGACATGAGAGCATTGTAAGCGTATACGTCAGGAACGCACCCCAGTTTCTTCATCTCGTTGAATAGATCCACTGCTTCGCTTAGGCGGCCGCTTTTACCAAACTGTTTTATCATCACAGCGTAAACCCTTGCACTCGACGTACCAGAGTTTTCTCTTAATTCTTGGAACAACTCCTTTGCGGCATCATAACGCTTTGCTTTCCCTAGGCTGTTGATCAGGGTACAGTAAGCGGCTGGGCAAGGCGGAAACCCCTTCTCGTCCATCTCCTCGAGAAGTATTAGCGCTTTCTCGACTCTATTCTTCTTGCAAAGCCCGTCAATCAAAATTGAGTAAGTATACGAGCTAGGGGAAATCCCAGCCAATTTCATCTTCTCGAACATTGCAGACGCCTGAGCTACTGGAGCATTGGAATCGAACATGCTTTTGAGTAATGTGTTGTAGGTAACGACGGTGGGTGTACACTCCAACGATTCCATATCTCCAAACAACTTTAGAGCCTCGGGTAAACGACCTGACTTGCCTAAAACGTTGATTAGATTGTTTATTAGAACAACATCGGGTTTGCATCCCTCGTTTAGCATGCTTGAATACGTATCATACACCTCGTCCACTCGACCAAGTTTTCCGAGTCCCTTTATCAGTTCAGTGTATGTATAGACAGTCGGAGCACAACCCTTTTGTTTCATTTCTTTGAGTACGTCTAAAGCCTTATCGGCTTGGGCGAGTTTGAAATAAATTGCGAGTATTGTTGTGTAGATCTTTGCATTGGCAAGTAACCCGATTTCCTTCATCTCGTCGAAAAGCCTTATAGCAGAATCGTCACGACCAAGTTTCCCGTAAGTTTGTATCAAAGCACCGTATGTCATAGTGTCGGGAAAGCAGTTTCCGTCATTGCACATCTCAGTGTATAACTCGTGCACCTTCTCATAATGACCGCCTTGCATCAACATCAAAATGATAGAATTGTAAGTTGCCGTTGTTGGCTTGCACTTGCGTTCTTTGATTTGATAAAAGATTGAGACGGCTTTGTTCACCATCTTAGCAAACCCTAGCATCCTCACAATGTCGGAAAACTCAGACGGGCTTATAGCACACGGACTTCGAACAAACTCCTGAATTACTTTCCATAGTTCACCATACGATCCAGCTTCAAGCAAACAACGAATGAGAGACATGTACGTCGTTGAGTCATGCACAAAGTTCCTCCTCTTCCCCGCCCACTTAAAGAACTGAACCTTAACGCTAACATCAACCTCGATATTCAAAACTTCACGGACCAACCTGTGATCCACTTTCAGCTTAAGTACTTCGAGAGCCTTTTCTGCATCGGGGCCCCACTTGAATATTTTCAAAATCCTTATAAATCTTTCATCCAAAGTCCGAGCAGAACTGTTCCGATTCGATGATGACATGGGGGAGTCATCTCTAGGAGTTTGTACAAAAAACATTTTAACTATCTCATTCTCTGCGGTATACAAGTTCACAGATAAGTCAAGAGACCATTTTCATTGGATATATCAAAACAGAAAAGCAAAAAGATCACATTCGTTCGTCATAAACTTTTTAAGGCAGCTTGGAAAGGGAAAAGGCCGTGATTTTGTAGGTTTGTAGCCTTTCCTCCTACAACATCGACATTACACTATTGCCATTAAGGCCTCAACAAATGGCAGGGTGATATGATAATAATAAAGAGAGTTTTTTTTTTCCTGCATTTTACTTGTAAAAATACACATAACGAATAAGAAGCTCAAATGTCGATCATTATATAAGTGTTCATGTTATAGCGCGCAATCTTACCTCTATGTTAACAACAAAAGGAGGTTGTTTCCGACTGTCCCCCCGTTTTTTTTACTTCTACATATACACATTTTAATGAATAAGAAGCTCAAATGTCGATCATTGCATGTGTTCATGTTATAGCGCGCAATGTTACCTCTATGTTAACAACAAAAAGAGGTTGTTTCCGACTTTCCCTCCATTTTTTTTTACTTCTACATATACACATTTTAATGAATAAGAAGCTCAAATGTAGATAATTTATAAATGTGTTTACGCATAAGCAGGATTTCGACAAAATGTCATATTGAATTGTACAAATAGCAAGCAGCATACGACTAAATCACTAATCAAGTAACGATTTTTCTAATTTAATAGGTTAATTAAAGCAAGATTTACGATGATATTATCACGATAAATCGACCAAATAGAGCTTTTTCTGTAACAAATGTAATTCCAATAAACAATCTCACTTCACCAGAAATTTAAGTAGCAATTCGAATTCAGAAGTAGAAAACAGCGAACAATGTGACCCAAATCAAAACCAATTACAGTGATATTATCACGATAAATTGATCAAATAAAGCTTTTTCTGTAACAAATTGAAATCCAATCAACAATCTCACTTCACCAGAAACATAATAAGTAGCAATTCGAATTCAATTTGAATTCAGAAGTAGAAAACCGCGAACAATGTGCACCAAATCAAAACCAATTACGATGATATTATCACGATAAATTGATCCAATCAACAATCTCACTTCACCAGAAACATAAGCAGCAATTCGAATTCAGAAGTAGCGAAACCGCGAACAATGTGAACCAAATCAAAACCTAATTCGTAATTGGATGAGTACCTGTTTGTTTAATTCGTTGAAATAAAGCAGGAAAAGTTGAAATTGTTCGTCTACCAGCTGCAATTCGAAACGCCATGGCTGACAAAGTTCAATTACCCTGCTACAAACAAAGACTAACATGAAATTACAAGCAATTAAATCAGATTATTCATGATCATAACGTGAATTCACACCTAAAATACCCAAAAGAACGAACCTTTTTTCCAATCAAAGCCGCAATTATTCGTGAGTGACTGGAAAAATTAAGGAAATGATGAAGGGGAAATTGCAATTACAGCAAACACCATAATCAATCAACAGTTCAATTCGGTCGGGTCAATCTGAGGTGGACTATTTTGGGTCGGGTCAATCTGAAGTGGGAGAAAAGAGTTTACCTTACCAAATTTTTAGGTCAGACTATCAGAAATTTAGATTCATGGCAAAAAAAAAAAAAAAAAAAAAAGAATGTCGAAGTTAATCGAATTAAGGTGAATGTTTGAGAAGAAGGATATACTCAAGTGAATTAGATTGAACAAAAATACGTTCAAAAGAACAAAGTCGAAATCTTTTGATATTATCGACTACTAATATAAAAATCAAGTACGAGTACTATTTCTTAATTTTTAGGATTTCATCTATTCAATTAAAATATTTCTCGTAAGTTATAAAAGTAATGCAAATTCAAATAATCGTGGATAGAATGTTTTGAATCACAGTCTCACGTGTGGAAGAGTAGGAAGTCTTTGTGTCACAACAATTTTGAGACCAAACGAACATGGATTGAATTCGAATTGACGACTCAATTTAGTTCACGGATCATATTCCGTCTAGTGATTAGTATAGTTTACGAGTATACCTTGTAATTCAAAAACAACACATATACCATAAAAAAAAGGTCGATAGTTGTGGGTTACTCCGTAAATAAACAATGAGAGCATAATACAACCAGTTGCACGTGATTCTATGTATAACTGATTTTAAGATTTTGAGTAAATCACAAAGATTTCGAGATTTGCAGTAAATTTTCCGAGCTTTAGTGTAAAGTTGTCGAGTTAAATCATCGGTGGGGATAAAGAAAACGCACTGAATTGTGATTTGTCAGACAACAACCAACATTCCATTCTCTGATTCAGAAATCATGGCCGAATCTAATCACAACAACAACAACGATGATGACGATGTCTCTGATTTCTGCAATCAAACCAATGGTATGAATAACATTCTTCATCTTTTTTTGTTTTACACTTCAATTTCCCCATTTTACGAAATCAAGGAATATACTGTATGATTTATCCTCTTTTTGCAAATAAAATGAGCAATCGATTAAATACTGAGCATTTCTAGGGCCAAATTGATACTTTTTTTATTAGTTTTATTAAATCTTTGTTGTTTCTTCAGTCCAATTTGATCTGTTGATTGGATATGAGGTTGTTGTTTCGTCTGTGACGGTCATATCCTGTATCTGTCGTAAGCTTATTACGGATATATACCTGTCACATACTCGTACCTAATACTGTATCTAGGAAAATAGAATTATACACCTGGTTGTACAATAGCTTTTGAGCTTTTGTGTATATTTAAATCGACAACTTTACATTAAAGCTCAGAAAGTTTACAACAAAACTCGAAATCTTTATGTTAAAACTCAAAATCTTAAAATCAGTTGTACATGGAGCTATGTACAACCAGGTGTATAATCCTCTAATTGCTATATATGTCGTAAGGTTATCATGCACGGATATACCTGTCACAAACGATACTTACTGTCCAAGGACGAATCTAGAATTAAAATTTTGGGTAGCGAGTTCATTATATATATGAAAACTCTCATATTTACACATTTTTGGTAGCAAAAGTCGATAATTTGGGGTGCTGATGCTTCTTTTTTTTTACGACAGATAATGTCGTCGACCCACAAAAGGAAGAATCTTTACTCGGAAATGCAGGATTACAACTTTCACCAAGTGCAGAAAATCTACTCATTATCAACAACGATAACAAGAACCCGGAGCCAAGATCATTAAGACCTAAAAGAACGTATTTGTTTCGTGCAAAGGAGGTGAGCACGAGCATCATGACATCCGAAAGATCCCGTATCATAAGTTCAATCTCAATAGCACTTGTTCGTCTTATCGTTCATTGATCAACCTCTACTTGGTGTCAATATCGTGAATTCTAAGAGCATTGTTGCTATGAAACCACTTTACATCCTGTTAGTCACAGAATTCACAATTCTTATTGCACATCTTGTTATAGTAAGACGGAGAAGAGTAGACGAGGATTACGAAGAACATCCAAGGGTTTTGCACGCGGGTGGAGTCAGTTGGGAAAGAGCAGTTCGAGTCCTTGAACGAGGGATTGTTGCGCATCAGATGATTCGCGCTATGTTCATCGATTTCAGTGTCTATGTCGTGATTGTAGTCTGTGTCCTGTCTCTTGTATAACATATTTGAGTTCGTTTATGATAGTATTTGAATCGGTTTGAGATTTCTAGAAGTAAAAGGATATAACCGTCAACTGAGACTAACCGTGTGAGGCTATGTAAATCATGAAAATGTGAACGTGAAGAACGTGTATATAAAATACTGATATTTTTACGAACTTTTGGTAACAAAAGTCGATAATCTTAAACCAATTCTTTGGTGTAGTGAACTTATTAGTCCTACTCTTTGCCACCAATTAGAGGATTATACCACCAGTTGAGCTTTATCACAAAGATTTCGAGTTTTGCTGTAAATTTTCTGAGCTTTAAGGTAAAGTTGTCGAGTTAAATCACATAAATGTTTAAGCTCAAAAACTTACAACTCAGCTCAGATACTTTTATAAGCTCAATAAATATACACAAAAGCTCAACAAATTTGCCTTGATTGTAGAATGCTATTGTACAACCAGGTGTATAATCCTATTTTCCCTTTGCCACTGACCAGATTCCGTCTGATTGCGATATGAACTCCAAAATGTATGGAGTATGTAGAGTAGAGTAAGTAGTATCCCAAATGAAAGAAGCAACAAGTACTAAATTTGTAGGCCAAGTGTTCATGACCCAAATCATATGGCATAGGCCTTAAACAAAGACTCAAAGGACTCTTATCTCCACATAAAACATTCCCATTTTTACTTACCAATCATTATTAGATTATTAGCCAATGTAATAAATACACACAACATCAACATATATGATGCATTTTCATTGCTTATTCTACAAGCTTAAGCCTCTAAATAACAATCCTAATCCTAATCCTAATTAATTAGCTTCACTCTTAAGTTTTTAAGTCATTATGTGCTATCCTTTGGTAGACTACCCCTCAAACCATAAGGCTAATAATATGGACCGGCTTCGTCACGGTGCTACTAGAGAAGATACATTGATGAGACGAGACGAGGCCACGAATAATCAAGTTGCGGTTTCAACGGGCGGTGGCGATTATGGTGGTGGTATGAGGAATTGTGTGTGTTCACCTACCCAACATCCTGGGTCGTTTAGGTGCAGAATTCATCGTGCTGGTTATAGGTGGCCTCGTCATTAAATGAAAACAAGTTCAATTCGTGTCAGTTGATATTAATTATACTGATACTCTTTCTTGCTAGCAAAAAAAAAAGGTGTTATGACCGTTACTTCATACTCTGTATGTGAGTATGAAGTACGGAGTATATCATTTCAGTATTATCGATTGAGGTTTAAGTAGTTTATAAATTATGTATTTTGTATATATGTATATATTTGCATCCATATTGTATGATTGGGTTTCTCACCAATTATGGTTGATAATTCCGTTAATTAAATAGAGGGAGTAATTAATTAATAACTCGGACATGCGTCCCTTGGGCATCAGATTGGGCTAATTAAGCTAACGATAATAAATTTTAAAATATTTACGATATGTTGTAAGCCTGTAACCGGTAGATCGTTCTCAATTCAGTATATTGTCAAACAAGAATACAATTTAGCTTATTTCCAAGATAATGACATATAAACGCATTGATTGATGAAATAATGTAATGAAATATAAATGATTTACATGATATTATGCATACTCAAATTTACCTGTCCGTATACATGAATATAGAAAATAACGATTTCACCGGGTTGCTTCGGATATATATTTATAGATTTATATACACGTTTGTCTCAGGCTCGTGGTTTTAGATTTGGATTCGGTTTTGGTTTGTAACCGTTCAATCTAAAACCAATATGGAACTCCACCTCACTCGATGGTAGGAATGGTATTGGTAATGAAAAACCGAATCCAAACTCGATTTCCTGAAATTAAAATGATCACCAAATAGTAGTATCAGATACTCGTACAAAACGATCCCCTTAAAAAAAATTCATATGAAAAATCTTCTGTAAAACAAATCGAGTAGTAACCCCATACGAAATATTACTCGATAAAGTAAAGAAGTTTTACCGTGGGGTGGCAAAGTTTACGGGTAATTTTCTGCTCCCTTATGTCGACATCAATCTCACATGAATATTTAGCCTGGAAACAACATGATATTGAACGAAAGTCGAATCAAATACACATTGATATTTGATAATATCATAATATAAACGGGTTTTCTAACGAGACCACAATAGTTCAGGATTCTCAATTCAGGGGAGACGGTTTCACAATTACGTGTAACATACCTTGACGGGAACATGTTCCATGTAGGATAAGAAGCCATCAACGTGAGCAACCGTAACAAACTGTACCAACCCCTTTGCCACATCATCCGAGTCCACCTCAATTCCGTTAAGTTCCACCGTGGCGTCCACATAGGATGATCCCATTTCCGACATGTACCCGCTTTGTCCTGACGTGTCATTCTCCACCGATTTCCCCTTATAACTAACCTCCATTTGGAGGTTGGTGTAGTCCAAAGAGTACATCCTACTCCTCTTCACCTCCACCGTGGCATTCAACGCCACGTCGACAGTTTGGACTGCAACTGAACCCGCATGGACATTGACCTGGCGAAGCGTAAGACACATGGTGTGATGACCACGTGGCTCATCGGACGGTGAGACTGTGTACACCGTGGCAAGGTAAAAAACAACGGCTAGGATGATGAGGTACGAGATGGCTCGGATGTTGGTCCGACGAAATGGGTCCCACTCTATCAAATCGATGGACGAATATGGGTCCAGAACGACGTCGTTCTGGTGGTTGGTTTGAGAAGGTGGGATCTGTGAGTTGAGTTTACTCAACTCCATTTCTAGGTTTGCTTAAAATGTTGAATGGAAAAGATGAGGAACAAAGGAAGGTGCATAAAGCATTGTATTTGTATTATTGATTTAGAAACATGGAACAAGTTGAAAATGAAGTGTGTTTGGGAAGAAATATGAGTACATTTTGTCCCAGAAACCGTGTTTCGGGCTCATGACCCTACTACTAAAACGGGTCAAACAGCATATCACTTGAAGTCGTGTATATCACTTCAACGTATAACACAAATATACCCGTCTTAACATTTAAGACTGTCTGCAGTATTGCAGGATGCTAGACAGACAACTACACAACACATGACATGCAGCTTCCTGAAATGCAAATATGCTGGCACAAATTCTTGTTTGTTATTATAACGGGTCAAATACTACCCATTTGATGCAAATGGGTAGTATTTGACCCGTTATAGTAAATTAACGGATAGTTGCATCACAAGGGAGACTAGCTGGCGATATGCAGGTGCTGTGCTACTCCAGCTTTCATATCTTGCAAAATTTAGTATACACACCAGTTCATAATTTATAGGTTCATTGTTCACATTTCCAAAAAGAATGGAAAAGGAACACACATTTTACAAATTAAATTAATCACATGAAATAGCTTAGCTAACCTCAATACAGCCATTAGCACATACAGTAACCGATCTCAAGATACGGGTTCCTTGCGTTTTTGGTTCTGAGAATGAGAGATAGCCCTCAGATTGTTGTACATTTCTGAGGAAGCGAGTCCAAAGTCCGACAAAGCACGAAACAGCTCTGGCAACCGGGTTTTAAGATTTGTAAACGACTTTTCCCTCACTTGGACACAATGTCGTTGCCAAATCTCTGTATCATCTTCCAATTTCTTTTTTGCATTCTCCACGATGAATTCCCTCTCCACCATAAGCTCGTCTTTGTGCATCCCATCGTCGATTGATCCAGACTCCATTTCGTCGGTGGGGGTCTTTTTGTTCAAATATTCGCTCAGCCATTTATTATACTGTCGTTCCTTTCTCTCGAGGTTTCTCCTCGATTCCTCCATTTTCGACTTGTACCCTAATTCATCGTCTTGTTGTTGGACTATAGTATGGAGGACGGCCGCGAAGTTGTATATGGCGCTCTTAGCATGCTCATCGGGGAGTTTATCAAGGAGATCTTGCCAAGCGAGGAGGAGGGTTTGGATGGGCGGGTTTTGGGGTCGTGGGGGTGAAGAAACCTTCTCTTTTAAGCTGCTCTCGATTGGTATAAGGTTTAGCTTTAACCAGTTGTTTAGAGCTCGGATGTACTCTTTCTGATGACTAACCATTTTGTCGAACTGTGTATGCCATTCTTGAACCACTGCCCAAAGCTGGATGGTGCGCTCGTGGTGTTCATCCGTTGTTTCCTTCGCCGCTTGAGATATGTCGACCAATCTTAGGCCGGCAGTAATTTTCAGCTGCATCTCGTGGTATCCTTGCATCGCGTCCCACATTTTGGCCATGCTGGCATTTCACAAAGAACGATTGATAACAGGGAAAAATATCAGATTAGAAGGAAATGTCATTCAACTGAAAATTTACAGAGCAAAACAGATACGAAAAATCGAAACTGATCATCGGAAACTTACGCATCAACAAGGGCCACAAGCTTCGGGTATAACTGATCATCGCGTAAATGGCTTATTTCAGAGACAGTAGAATCCATAGATTGCATATCCACGATGTATCTTGTATGCAAATGGCTTACAGCAGCCTTTGTTTTCTCTAATGATTCGGAATGGGTACCCCGTTTCTTTTGTTTGTTCAACAAGGTTACTTTCCTCTGATATTCAAATTTCATTATCTCGCCCGCCTGTTAAATGTCAAAGAGCAACATAATTCTATCAAGAGAAGAACGAAGTTAAGAATAACAGCACACCGAAAGCATCTATACTGACTTTTCGACTTCTGGTTAACACACACTACTATATCAATTGGATTTTAGAGCAACATTCAGTTTTGCTAGGTTTCGAAATTTACTAAGACCACAAACAGGAAACATCCCAATAATGCTAATCGTGATGCGATGAATTATTTACCTTAACTTCATCATACAACTTTTTCTCCCAAGCAAGCAGTTTATCAAGCACCGTAGCATGGGTTTCATTCTCTTCAGAATCGAAATCGTCCTTAAATTCTTCAGCATTGGGAAGATTTCTGAATGACCGGTTCCACGTAATAACTCTCATAAGTCTAGCAGAGTGATCAATATGCCCTACAAAGAAAACATAATAACAACGCAAAGTTTAGCTCCCGCCCTCATACAACGCACTTACTGTAATGAAACTGTTACAAGATCCTAAACACGGAGTAGATAAAAGAAATCAAACTCAAACACTGCATGAACAAAATACATGTTTGTAACATCGGTTTGCCTACTTTAAGCATAATATAACGACACAGATAAGTGCATAACCACTTTGCTCCCAGTCCGTGCAACTTCCAAATTCGATCTAAGCAGCTAAGCCTAGGTAATCAAGGCAGCTCATTGCATGCACCATAAGTCCATAACCAACACTCTCCCACAGTCCCTTATTCAATCCAGCATCAGTCAGTAGTACCTCGCCTTTTACGCACTAACCCAACAACTTACTGACATGCATACAACGACATCAATACCACTCAGTGCCTCAACAGCCCCCACAAACCCGCACTGCCTCAACTGCTCCCACAAATGACATTATAAGAGAAATCATTGAATGTACAGACCCCCAAGTACTGTATTAACAATAGTATTGATTGCTACTCGTACAACGCAGTAAAACCAAGCATCCAACGACATCAACGACAACAACATCAGAGCCTTAGTCCCAGAAAGATTTGGGGTCGGCTAACATGAATCAATATCTAAAAATGGGATACGAGTAAGTTCCTAGTATTGCAATTAATTTAGGAATTAGGGTAATTTCAAGTAAGTTCACCTAACCATCTAACTACCAAATCAAAAACCATGAAGAACAGCATTAAACACCATTATAATCATAATTCATAAACTCATACCGCGATTATCAGCGAAATTCGAGTGATAATGCAATCTAGCAGCCTCAAGCAGCTTAGAAACTTCATGGGCGCTTTCAGAAGCTTTAAGAAAACAATCATCCAATTCCCCAAATAATTGTACCATGTTCACCATACTCCTCCTCTTCCCCCCTTCTCCGCCACCGCCACCGCCACTACTACTCGCCATGGAAATCGGCGGCTGCTTCCTCAAACCCCTCCCTCGCCCTGACGGCGGCCTATCCCCTGACCCAACCACCCCAACCCCCACCGTCTCCTCCGCCGATACCACCACCGTCTCACTCACCGTCGGCATGTTCACCGCCCTATTCATATTCACCACGTTGTGCCTCACCTCCTCCAAACTGCCACCTGGCACTTCCACATTGAAGAAGTAATCCCACGTCGGATTCCCTGTCTCCTGCATCTGCATCGGTATCGAAGACGACGTCGTATTCGTATTTGTATTCGTATTGCTGACATCACTCTCCCTCCCCCTTCCCCTTCCCCTTTCCCTTTCCCTTTCCCTTTCCCTCTCTCTTTCTCTCTCACCTCTCCTCCGAGTAAAACTCTCTTCCTCCTCTTCTTCCTCTTCCTCCTCTTCTTCATCTTCCTCGGCGATGGTTTCCTCGGGTTCGGGTTTGGGTTTCGCGACGACGAACTCCGGCATAGAGACGGCGCGCTGGAGGGGGGTGGAAGGGGGCATGTCGGGGATAGGTGGCGGCGGGGGCGGGAGGTTGGGCGGCGGAGGATGCGGCGGCGGAGGAAGGGAGGAAGGGACCGGGAGATCGGGTGGCGCCGACGACGAATGTGAGAGAGAAAGAGGGTGGTTAGGGTGGAGGACTTCACCGGCGGCGAAGTCGCTGAGGGCGGCGCCGGCGTTCTTAAGAGACATAGAGTATGTCACGTGCGCCGCCGCGAAGGCGTTTCGCGCGGTGACGGCGGATTTCATGAAGGTTTTGCGGTCTTTGCATCGGGATACTGCTTCTTCGTTCTCGATCTTCGATTGCGAACACCCCATTGAAATTGGATTTTTGTCGAATTGGGTGAAATTGGATTAATTTGGGACGGAATTGAAGAAGGAGAAGACGAAGAAGATGATGAAGAGAGAAGAAGAATCTCAGGTGGAAGGAGGAGTAAAGACGCTAAAGTGTTTAGTTCATGACTCAGCCGTTTTTTTGGCCGTTGCTGCCTCTTTTATTTTTTAGTTTTATTTTATTTTTATTTTCTCTCTTTTTCCCCTTTACAACACAGTATTCATCCTACTGTCTCCTAGATGACGGTGGTTCATAATTTGATACACGGGTAGTTCATATGAAGACCGTATGGTTTAATGGTGGGTCGGTCCAAAGAGGTTCAATCCGGTTTTTGGAATAAAGGCTCAAACAAGTGAAAAGTCTCGATATGTATTAAGACAAAGTACGGATTAGATATCCAAAATAAAAAAAAATTCTAAATTCAAGATATCCATATCCGATCCAAATATTATGGATATTCAGTAAAGATCGGATCAGATGCGGATATCCATAATTAGGAATTTATTTGAGTGATTAAGTTCAAGGTGACAAGTTGTAGACACCCACATTTTGACCGTCAGGTTTCTATAGTAGGTCCCACCAAACACCCAATGATGATAGGACGCAAACGTGCTTTAATGGGCTCGGATATGGGCTCGAAATCATGGACATTTGGTTTAGGCTTATTACGGAGTACAAATCTTACAAAACGGACCTCAAATTCAGGCCCAGTGGGTCGATTCGAGTCAAATAAGACTAATTTGGGTCGATTCCGACACCGGGGGTAAAACCGTCTTTTAGCGACCGAGTCAAACCCGGTCAAAGATATTTTTTCCCGAGTCACGCGGTCTGGCCGTGTCATTACACGTCCAATTCGGACTGAAACACTACAAAAATCAGCCTTCAAATAATATTAAACAAATCCGTTTAAGGATGGAATTCGATCTCAAGTAGGAATTCTATCCGGAAACCGAAACAAAGTATCACACGAGCTCAGATACTCGGCTGAAACAGCCGAAATACCTCCCCACCAGCCGAGATTCTTGGCTTATTCACCAAGAAATGAGAAGTTTATTTCCTTACGAACTCTCGTGTTTCCTATCCAAACCGGTGTTTCTTGTCACACAAGCAAGACCACCTCGATTCCTATAAATAGGACCTCATATTCAACACAAAAAATACATTCATTATCGATCAACACACTACAACTTTTCAGCAACTCACACGTAATTATTATAGCAAAAATACTCTCGAAATCCACATCCGAAGGAATCCCGAAATAGTGTCCAAAAACCGACGAATCCGTCCCGTCACCTGGCCGAACCCACGCCTCACATACACACACAAAAACGCTCCAAAAACCGACACCTTAACTCACCCGCATCATCTCGACGCTCCCGTGCCTAAGCCACCGTCCGACGAGCCTTATACCGAGAAACTAAAGCATGTAGGTTGAGGGTGTAAATCAAACCCGACTCTTTTCCTTTCTCTCTCCCTATCTCACGTTTTTTTTACCTTTTTCGTCCGTCTTTCTTTTTTTTATTTCGGATCATCGATCGTCTCAAATTTATTACGGGTCATTCGTCGCATCATATTTTTATTTATTTTCGTTAATAAAAACTTTTTTATAACGTTCTTAAAATACGATATCGATTCTCTAATCGTATATCGTATCTACAAGAACTAAATTAAATTTATTCTCGTTGACGCTAACGAAATTATTACCTTTTTTATGTACAAAATTCGATGATTTCAAAGCGCGGAGGGAATTAACATATTTCTCGTTCAAAGTTCTTTTTTTACGTTTTCGTTCAAAACAAACTTTTTTTCTAAAATCATTCTAACTATTTGATATTGATTTCATAATCAATTATCGGATACGACGAGTATCGAAAATATAAGTCGAGTATAAATTAATCCATATTTGTACACGATTTATAAAAATTGACGGTTTTCGACAAAATAAAAAAAACCGGACAGACCGTCACGCGAGTCGCGCGCCATCCAGGCGGCTCGCGCGACGGCCTGATCGGCCGGCTCTTATTTTTTTTTTCGTTTCTTCGCTTTTCTATTTTTAATTCTTTTCGAACCTTATATTAAAATGCGACTTTCGCGACATATTTTAATAAATACTTTTTTTTCGACCTCGGTCAACACGTGTTAATCAATCACGTGTCATAAACCTTTTCTAAAAATCATGCATATTTTTTATTTATATCTTTATTCGATTTATTCACCGTTACTAACTCGTTTTCTCGTGTTTGTAGCTTTTTATTTGTTTTTATCGTTTTATTAGACTAAAACGAACTCACATGCTAAAATAACTTTGACGCTATTAGTTTAATATGCATTAAACGACTTAGCAACCCACTTTATTTTTCTCACATGCTTAGGAAAATAATGTTTGCATATCATTCAACCGTCGAACTAACCCGTGTACACCAAAAACGAACGATATCCTAGTAAAGGCCGCTAAGTGCGGGCGGGGTTGGGTGTTCTTAGTGAACTTCCCGACACGTACCCTCACCCCTTACTCAGAACCATGGTTTCCGGATGTCCGAAACCATTGGCAACGAGAGTCATTCAATATACGATTAACCGCCCAGTCGGCATCGGTATCGATATGCAAAGGGACGAGCCCAATAAACTCTGACATCGGAAATGGGCCGTATTTTGTATACGGTCCACTACGACATAGAGTGGGCTCGAACGGTTCCGAATAACCACAAAATTCGGTGGCGACTCCTACTTCGATTTAAATTTCAATTTGACCATCTCATATGGAGATTCATTCGCCTCCCCAAACCCGCGCGTGGCCGCGTCGGGGTGGACCTATGTCATGTCCACAATTTGGCGACTCCGCTGGGGATTAACTGATGAGTCACTTACCATCGGCATCCCTAGGGTGAGACTCGAAAAGAAATCGTTCGAATAGTAATGTACACGTTTTAGTTCAATGGGCCATGCATAACCCAATCTTTCCCGGGCCGGTTACTTGTGACCGACGTCCCACTATACCACGGTGCGTTCCTACTTGGACCCACTAAAGACATCGATGGTGGAACTCGTTTAGGTTTTGCGGCATGTCCTAAGACCCACTCGGCTTAGGGAGTCCGTCCTCAGTACGAGAAAGCCATCGTTGTTGGTATAGACCCTATTAGACCGACCGAGACTTAGACTAGGAGCATACATGGTATCGTTATACTGTTCCGTGACTACGTGCTACCTGGTCCGTGTCTCATCTTTTTTCAAAAACCGTGTTTTCAAAAAAAACTTGCATCTTTTTTCGAAAACTATCCATTTTGCCGAACTCGGAAAGCTGCCGAATTTAGGACTTATGATTTTGACTCAAAATAGCCTATTTTTAGCCGGTATGCTGTCCAAACCTCTTTCAAAAATTCAAAATCTCGGCCCGATAAAACTTTTTTCCGATTTTCAAAAAAGATCGGGCCGTCCAACCCGACTTTGCTCAGATTTCAAAATTCGAACCCTCTTCTTCTTAGGACTTCCCGTATTTAGCAGTGTCGGGTCTTGTCATATGTCGATAGAGTCCATAGCGTCGAAACTCCGTCGATCTTACATCACGGGTTTTCACCCCATCCCAGTCCGCCTTATTAGTCAAGGCACGGCCCACCTACGTAGGACAGACACCTACGAAAGGAAGCCCACTTACACTTTAGGATCCAAAGTCTAGGGAATAGTTCACACGTAGGCCTTTCTTCACACGGGACTAGGCCCACCTTGCCAAATCCTAAAGAAAACCTACTATCCGTGAGTCACCCATCTAGGAGTCGGTTTTTAATCCGTTTCCAAGTCTAGTCGTTTTTCTCGGGATGCACCTTTCGATCTGGGTCCGATTCTGATTACACGGTGTTCTTACAGACAGGCCACCTCACACCCGAACCATGACTAAGGACGCTATCGATCAACTGAACACCTCGTTGTCCAAGATCCAAGAGCAACTCGACCGAATTAGGGGTGATCAGATCGCCATTGTTACCCGGGTTAGCGCCATCGAACAGGACAAGCCCAAGGACGGAGATGAAGCTCATGGGCCATTAGCCGAATTGACTAGCGCAGTCCTCAAACTGCAAGAGCAGGTCCATTTGTCGACCCACAACTCGATCCATACGGAGAATGCTCGAAGTTACTCTCCCTTGACCGACCAATTGCCCGCCAATCTCAATTTGACGGGCCTCCCGATGTTCGACGGAACAGAAGACCCGGTATTACATATCCGGGCCTTCAAAGAATTTATGGCCCTAAAAGGAGTCAAGTCAGACATGTTCAAGCATCTGTTTGCCTCCTCGCTAGAGAAGCACCCGAGAGCCTGGTTCTATAGGCTCGATTCCAAGAAGTACAAGTCTTGGGACGACGTAGCAACGGAATTCGCTCGGAATTATGCCGATAATACCGAAATCCAGACCACGATGCGTACTTTAGAAGTCATGGCCCAAGAGCCCAAGGAAGGTTTCACTAAGTACCTTCAAAGGTGGAGGGCCGAGAGTGTGAAGTTGGTAGACAAGCCCAACGAGAAGACACTAGTGGAGGCGTTCATCAACAACCTCCTACCTTCCTACCGCATCCATCTTAGGTATGCCGGCATTTCCAACTTTGCAGTGCTTACCGAAATGGGCATTAGGATTGAAGATGATCTTCGACATAATGAAGATTTGGGTGAAGCTTCTACTGAAGGCTATATTGGACATCAACTCGAGTCCTCAGAAGCCGACGACAAATGACAACATTATCCGAGAGTCTAGATTTGGTTCAAGTCCTAGTCTGAGTCCGAGTCTAGGATCACTATTTTATGTCAAAGTCAAAGTCAGAGTCATTTGCATTCTGTCCTCTTTTCACATTTCAATAAAATCAGCTTTTCTATTTTCTCATATATTTCCTTATGTGTTTCCGAGAACATGATGAACACCATCATACACTGTGAGCACATGCACGTGACTATTATAGGCACATCTATAACGACTGCAGGAAATCGAGACCCGTGTTTTCCTTTTACCTGTTCCATGTCTGACATAGAAAGCCGCATAACCACCCTTAGTAGGAGCGATATCGAATCCTATGACAAATCTAGGTAGTCTCATAGTTTGGGTCCAAGACGGGAGGCAAGCCCATTTCCCACAATAAACACCCATCAGATAAGATCAACCGGTCCCTACCTTTGGTATCAGTCCAACCAAAATTCAAAAAACCCATGACCGGGGCTGAGAGGTCAACCAAAATTCAAAAAACCCATGACCGGGGCTGAAAGGTCAACCAAAATTCAAGAAACCCATAACCGGGGCTGAGAGGTCAACCAAAATTCAAGAAACCCATGACCGGGGCTGAGAGCTCAACCAACATTCAAAAAAAAAAAAAAACATGACCGGGGCTAAGAGGTCAACCAGCAAAAATTCAAAAAACCCATGACCGTGGTCAACGGTCAACTCAAGTGAAAATCCTTTGACCGGGGTACGGTCAAATTCAAAATTATCAATACCATCCAATAGGGGAGTGACAATCAAGCTGGTCAGCTAACACCACATTTAGCCTTCCCACATTACAACCCTCAAGACCTTCTCGAGACCTAGGCTAGAGACAGCCCGGAATTTCGAGGATTCAAGCTCCATAGGATACCCTAACCATTAGGGCCAGACATGGAAATCAGATCCCGCATTATCAAACCTACCCCGATCGAAGTTCGAGTCATTATTACTCGACTTCCCCCTTTCCTACCACATTACAATACCTTACCCTCGAAGCCTTAGCTCCACAAAATTGAGCTCCAGATTTCGAACCATCAAAGCCACTTACTTCCTAGCACCACGTTTCCAAAAACATCTAAACCAGTTACCAACCCCAAACACGGGAATTCAACTTGCGGTCAGCATAGAACATGCCCAAATAGTTCACACCACCTCTGGGGGCTACCCCGGAGAATGCTCACAGTCACAGGATCAACGTCCTAACTATTCTAGCCCTTTGGTCAAGACATCATTGGGAATGCACCTAGCCTACACCATTGCTATGGCTAGTTACACACAAAGCCCTAATAAACTAGGCACCATAATACATTTTTCAACACTGAACTACGGCTTGGTTTGATTTCACTACACGTGAATACGTAGGCAGCCTTTCAACAAAGGCACAACCACCCACACTGACACAAATTCAAAAAGCATCATCATTCCGGTCACGACACTGTCATGTTCTCAACAGCTAGCTTTGTTGTCCCGGGGGCTTCTCTTAGGCAGAAGTTCTCAATCCATTCACATAATCCAATATACCTTCAAAATCTAGCCTCCTTTCTTTAGTGAGTCCTAGTACTCGGCCCAGTCGAAGGCAAGAATCTGTCAGAGGCTCGACGCAACACCCACTTTGGGAATGTGCCCTAAAAATCAAAAATCCAAAAGAACACCAGTCTACGGCATCGCTACCACAAAGCCCTGTCGTACGGAAACAATCCCGTTCCAAGGATTCGACCATGTTGTCACTCGCCTAGGCTACGGAATAGCGCAACTTAAGAGTCTTGTCATCTTAGGTGGCCCATCCCCTACCGAGTCACGGTCCAACTCTTAGGGAGTCCAGTCGGGTCTGTCAACTCGTCCGGTCACGTCCAGAGTCGAGTCTGTCGGTATATCTCCCTCTTCACCTAGGCATACAGGCCTAATAAGAGGATTCTAGGAGTCCGTGTCAGAATCTGATCAGGAATCAAGTCATCCCAAACATTCCTTTTCTTCCAAATTTTTCAAAATTTCCACCATTTTAAAAAAAAAAATCGGTTTTTTTTTTCCAAAAAAAATCACCCAAAAAATCATTTTCTCCCCCAGCACGAGTCGATGTTTTATCTGTATGTTGCATGCAAAGCAGACAGGTATCCCAAGACTCCTGGAGAATTCTCAAAGTTCTCAGTGAAAATTCAAGCAACATTTTCGCTAAGGAATCGGATGTATCAGTAAGAGGTACATCCGCAGCTTCTAATAGGAGCTCCCGCGCAATTTCAAAATGGAAATTGTCTGCAACCAGACAAATCCAAGACTTTTTTAGTAGAAAGTCCCCGCGCCATTATCAACATCTATCCAGGTATGATTTCTATCCTATGGCTGGCGAGCCCTTCACGCAAGTCTAATGTACTCTAAACGACCCGATCGGAAGTCTGCCAGGTCTTAATCCTCGATTGGCCTGGTAGCTACTCTGACTTTCGCCTTGTCCAAGCCTCAGTCAGAGTGGGGGCTCTGTAGACACCCACATTTTGACCGCCAGGTGTCTATAGTAGGTCCCACCAAACACCCAATGATGATAGGACGCAAACGTGCTTTAATGGGCTCGGATATGGGCTCGAAATCATGGACATTTGGTTTAGGCTTATTACGGAGTACAAATCTTACAAAACGGACCTCAAATTCAGGCCCAGTGGGTCGATTCGAGTCAAATAAGACTAAGTTGGGTCGATTCCGACACCGGGGGTAAAACCGTCTTTTAGCGACCGAGTCAAACCCGGTCAAAGATATTTTTTCCCGAGTCACGCGGTCTGGCCGTGTCATTACACGTCCAATTCGGACTGAAACACTACAAAAATCAGCCTTCAAATAATATTAAACAAATCCGTTTAAGGATGGAATTCGATCTCAAGTAGGAATTCTATCCGGAAACCGAAACAAAGTATCACACGAGCTCAGATACTCGGCTGAAACAGCCGAAATACCTCCCCACCAGCCGAGATTCTTGGCTTATTCACCAAGAAATGAGAAGTTTATTTCCTTACGAACTCTCGTGTTTCCTATCCAAACCGGTGTTTCTTGTCACACAAGCAAGACCACCTCGATTCCTATAAATAGGACCTCATATTCAACACAAAAAATACATTCATTATCGATCAACACACTACAACTTTTCAGCAACTCACACGTAATTATTATAGCAAAAATACTCTCGAAATCCACATCCGAAGGAATCCCGAAATAGTGTCCAAAAACCGACGAATCCGTCCCGTCACCTGGCCGAACCCACGCCTCACATACACACACAAAAACGCTCCAAAAACCGACACCTTAACTCACCCGCATCATCTCGACGCTCCCGTGCCTAAGCCACCGTCCGACGAGCCTTATACCGAGAAACTAAAGCATGTAGGTTGAGGGTGTAAATCAAACCCGACTCTTTTCCTTTCTCTCTCCCTATCTCACGTTTTTTTTACCTTTTTCGTCCGTCTTTCTTTTTTTTATTTCGGATCATCGATCGTCTCAAATTTATTACGGGTCATTCGTCGCATCATATTTTTATTTATTTTCGTTAATAAAAACTTTTTTATAACGTTCTTAAAATACGATATCGATTCTCTAATCGTATATCGTATCTACAAGAACTAAATTAAATTTATTCTCGTTGACGCTAACGAAATTATTACCTTTTTTATGTACAAAATTCGATGATTTCAAAGCGCGGAGGGAATTAACATATTTCTCGTTCAAAGTTCTTTTTTTACGTTTTCGTTCAAAACAAACTTTTTTAAACTTTTTTTCTAAAATCATTCTAACTATTTGATATTGATTTCATAATCAATTATCGGATACGACGAGTATCGAAAATATAAGTCGAGTATAAATTAATCCATATTTGTACACGATTTATAAAAATTGACGGTTTTCGACAAAATAAAAAAAACCGGACAGACCGTCACGCGAGTCGCGCGCCATCCAGGCGGCTCGCGCGACGGCCTGATCGGCCGGCTCTTATTTTTTTTTTCGTTTCTTCGCTTTTCTATTTTTAATTCTTTTCGAACCTTATATTAAAATGCGACTTTCGCGACATATTTTAATAAATACTTTTTTTTCGACCTCGGTCAACACGTGTTAATCAATCACGTGTCATAAACCTTTTCTAAAAATCATGCATATTTTTTATTTATATCTTTATTCGATTTATTCACCGTTACTAACTCGTTTTCTCGTGTTTGTAGCTTTTTATTTGTTTTTATCGTTTTATTAGACTAAAACGAACTCACATGCTAAAATAACTTTGACGCTATTAGTTTAATATGCATTAAACGACTTAGCAACCCACTTTATTTTTCTCACATGCTTAGGAAAATAATGTTTGCATATCATTCAACCGTCGAACTAACCCGTGTACACCAAAAACGAACGATATCCTAGTAAAGGCCGCTAAGTGCGGGCGGGGTTGGGTGTTCTTAGTGAACTTCCCGACACGTACCCTCACCCCTTACTCAGAACCATGGTTTCCGGATGTCCGAAACCATTGGCAACGAGAGTCATTCAATATACGATTAACCGCCCAGTCGGCATCGGTATCGATATGCAAAGGGACGAGCCCAATAAACTCTGACATCGGAAATGGGCCGTATTTTGTATACGGTCCACTACGACATAGAGTGGGCTCGAACGGTTCCGAATAACCACAAAATTCGGTGGCGACTCCTACTTCGATTTAAATTTCAATTTGACCATCTCATATGGAGATTCATTCGCCTCCCCAAACCCGCGCGTGGCCGCGTCGGGGTGGACCTATGTCATGTCCACACAAGTACGTTATGAGTTCGACGGTCGACCGTCCGTGATTTAATGGCGGCAGACTTATTGGATAGGTTTGTGATAATTCACCTCAGATCGGATCATTTTCAGTGTCAACTAATCGGGATATCACCCAATCTGTATTATACTATTATATGTACAAAACATTTACATCCGATTGGATCAAATCAATGCGGGTTAGCCGGTTAGGGATAATCAAGCTAAATTGTTCATTTTGGACATCGGGTTTGTGTTTGATTTATCTGGTGCACTCGATGTATATACACGTCTGATCTTAGCTACTTCAGTATTACTTCATAGTCCTGAAAACTTGTGTTCATACAAATTAGTTGGCAAACGGATGACTAACGACGGTCTGAATCTGAACGAAAAACAGATGTACACTTTGAATTTGAACGAATGAAACATCGACTATCGAGTACGAGTACGAGATGATTTGTACTCATTGAGTAGCTAGGAGGATAAGATAATAGTCTAGATTTGGGTCAAAAAAGGTGATCCAAAGTTGCATACATGCATCACTTAGCTACACATCCGCCGTTCATTTGTAAAACTTGATGATCCAACGGTGGAAAGCATGCATGATGACTGAAATCGTTCGATACGTGGTATTTTAGCCTAGCCTCTTGCTCTTTCTGTGGCTAACGAAGAAATTTCAACGTTAACAACACCCAACATACGTATATATATTGCGGTATCGATTACCAAGAAAAACACAACTCAAAAACTTCCATCTCCTCCTCAATTTAACTTCTAAATACTACCGAATTCGAAAACTACAAAGCTCATAATTAAGAAGAAAATGGTGAGATTTTTTCTACTACTATCTATATCTATTTCGATAATTAATCACCTTCTTACTCGTTGATCTATATTACTCGTAATTTGTAATACACCATTTCGTAGTGTATATGTTAATGACGTTTAACTGACCGTGTACGTATTCTTGTTCATGCAGTCTCTCGTCCTTGATTTCCAGGTAATAATATAAACTTCTTTGTTAATCATTTAATTTAGACTTCAATCATTATCTTATGCGGTAATTAAGTGTTGATTAATCACAAATGTAGGTTAAGTTTACCCAAAAGTCTGCAAGAGTCAAGTCTTTGGACCTTCATCCAGTGGAACCATGGTATGTTTATTAAGTTTCGATTATCAACTCTGACGCTAAATACCAAAAATATTATCATTGTTCTGGACGAGAGGTAGTATGATTTAATTTAATTAACTTAAATACTTAATATATTTGTGAATTGTGATAAGAGTATAAATTAGTTGATAGACTTATGAATATTTTTCCCATATATTAGGGTTTTGGTAGGGCAACACTCCGGAACCGTTGAGATTTGGAACTACAAACTTCAGGTACGAAATTAGACATTTAGACATATACCAATATACCATTGCTCGCTCAATATATACTCGACTTTGGTAACCAGTTATATATCTGCCACAAATTATAAAATCATAGATTATGATGAGTTTAGGACGGTCTAATACGTGAGATAGACCATTTTTATTCATAAAAAGATTGTTCATTTATCAATGCATGGTAAATAAACACGAGTAGTCTTTTTATATAAAGTGATCGTCTCAAACTCTCATCGCCGCATGAGACCGTGAAGATTTAATGAAAGTGATTTTGAATCTCTACGTTTCACTTAATCGGGTTGTTTGATTGATTGTGTTATTTCAGAGTGTGGAGAAATCCTTTGTGGTTACTAACAACGTCCCAGGTACTTATTGCAAGTTTTTACGCCTTTAAAGCATTCATGATTCATATTTTATATAAAAAATAAACAAATGACTGATAAATAAAAAATATTACTCCGTATTAATCTATAACTAATAATATTATCAAATGTTTGAATTTTGACAGTGAGATCAGCAAAATTCATAGCAGAAAAGGGGTGGATAGTGATAGGCAGTGATGACATGATGATAAGAGTGTACAATTATAAGACTGAAGAGAAAATCAAGGAATTCAAAGGGCATGAAGATTACATAAGAACCATTGTTGTTCACCCTGATCTGCCATACATATTATCATCATCTGATGATCACCTTATCAAGCTCTGGAACTGGGAGAATGACTGGAATTGTGTGAGAACCTTTGAAGGACACTCTCATTATGTCATGAACTTGGCTATCAACCCTCTTGATCATAACACTTTTGTTACCGTCTCTCTCGACGGTTCCCTTAAGGTAATGTATAATTCACGGTTTTTCTAACGTACTCATATATCTAATATCTCATACCGGATCCCATTAGAACTCCGCAGTTAAGCGTGTTTGGACGAGAGTAGTATTAGGATGCATGGGTGACCTCGCTCCTGGAAAGATCTCGTGTTGCACCCATTTTCCTTTAATGTACCAAAAAAATATATCTCGTGTTAAGGTACATTATTATATGTTAAGAAGACTCATATTCGTCAATTGATTTTGCTTAGATTTGGAGTCTTGAAGACTCTAAGCCGATTGCGTCAGTGGTTGCTCATGAAAAAGGACTGAATTGTGTCAATTACTTGACCAAGGAGGGTAAACTTTACCTGATTACCGGTTCTGATGATTCTACTACAAAGGTTAATAATCATTTACTGAGTAAATATTTTTTACCAGATTTTTTTGCATATCATACTTACAAATTTGAATTAATTATACAGATTTGGGAGAATGAAACTATGAATTGTGTGAAGGTGTTAGAGGGACACACCAATAATGTTACTGCAATACTTGTTCACCCTCACCTTCCTCTCATATTTACTGCCTCCGAGGATAAAACCGTTCGCATTTGGAATACATTAACCTACCAGTAAGACCCTTTTTTACCATTTCCTTAATATTACCGATAATCTCACTATTTTTGTATTGAACAATGGCTCGACTAATTTTACGTTATTTCACTTGAATTATTACAGATTGGAGAAGACTTTGGAACAAGGTCTAGGACGAGTCTGGTCGATCGAGTTTGAGAAAACTTCTAACCAGTAAGCATCATATATTATCCGACTTATTATTAATCAATTAAGAATATCGTCTAAATTAAATTAAAGTTATTCGATAATTTTGAGTTTCGAAATTAGTGTTAATATACTGTAATACTATAATTTTGTTGCAGGATTATAATTGGGTGTGATGAAGGATTCCTTGTTGGAAAGGTTATCACCGGTTGATGCTCTTTGAGATGTTGGCTAATTAAATTACTTCGTCGTACGTCGATGTATGTAATCACCTCTAGTGAGGTTATCTATAATAATAAGTTTTTACTTTTTACGTCGACCACGATTGTATTAACACTAGCGAGTTATTAAGCTACCTAGTGTAATACGGAGTATACGAGTTCTGTTATTGTTGGATTCACATTACGAATAAAGCCTTGTTATTATGTCCAACTGTCCAAATGTCTATAATCGATCCACGCAAAAAAAAAAAGCTCATTATAGGCAGAAGCGTATGCATTATTAGCAGTCTTATAATTAGAATGGGCAAAACAATACAGTTTTGTTCATGTGAATTTATTTTCTCGGACTGTCACCAATTAATTCAGTCAATAACTTCTTGACTTAGCGAGACGTCACCACATGATCTACCGACTACTCCAAGATATTAAAGAGACTACTTCGCTTTTCCATTGCGTCTCTATTGCTTACATTCCTCATTCTTGTACTCCGTAATAAATTAGCTAATGACCTCGCTGTTAGGGCTAGAAAATCATACATAAATATTCCGTGTGTAATAAGTACTTCAGCTTAAAAGAAAAGTCTCAAACCTATCTAAATGATAATTTCAAGGCAAGATAGAATATTTACTACCCTATTCAAATATCATCGATGACACTATTTAAGCACTTTTCGTTACCAGTACTCACCTGCCCTAGTTTGATAACCCGATCGAATAATCAATCGAAATACATATATATTTGGTAGATAAAATAACTACAAAACGAGAATTATTTTGACTTGAGGTATAAAAGTATATCAACAAGTCTTGCTTCCGACAGTTAAAAACTCCTAACGATTCACAAACCCTTTTGTTTTTGCCATTATTGAAATCAATTTAAAATCTATAGCAAACAAGGATTTACCTAAAAAAGGCAATATCGAAAGAAATTCTGTCTCAAATAGTAGATGATACGGCCTTGCATCGTATCCACTCAATGTATGAGACAATATTACCCGATTTTATTTTCAACGAAAAGTGCAATTAATCGCATTACAATATATGATAGGTGATTCGAATCATAGATCTTTTACGTAGTTGTGTCAACCACTAGGCTAGGACGTCTTCGTTTTAGTCGAGTTTTTGTAAGGTGAAACCTGATTGGTGCAATGACATCGTTGACCCACTTAGATCACACGAAACACATTGCAGTATTTTGCACAAAACTGCACAGGTGACTGACTGCCAACCAAACAAACAAAAACTCCCAAATCTTAACATTTCGCGTCTTCCTTCCTTCGTTCACCCCGAACCTCTCCTTCTTCCCTCCCCTCTATATTTCTCTCTCCCTTTTCACTCCACTTTCCTGCGATTCGCCGTAGCTCCGATCACCTCACCTCAATCTTCATCCCTCTTTTCTAGGTTTCGCGAATTCATCCATCAATTCACTCAACTCCGATTCCTCCTCCTACACTCGTAATCATTCAAAATGGTGCGTTTCGGTATCCGGCATTTGTAATTTCTGTAGTTTAGATCTGATTTCAGTTTCGTATTGTTTGATTATGGTTCGTGATTTTCGTTGATTGATTGAGATCTGATTTAATTTGTTTTTTGTGTTCGATTTCGGTTGTGGATCAGCCTCTCCGACTCGAAATGAAGGTAATTTGATTTCGTTTGATTGATTGATTAATTGTTGATTTCGATGTTAATTTTGTTGCTGATTATCGCGGTTTTGATTTGGATTAGAGGAAATTTGCGCAAAGATCAGAGAGAGTTAAGTCTGTTGATCTGCATCCGAGTGAACCATGGTGTGTTTGCGCTCTTTCTAACATGTATTTTGAGCTAATTGCATCGCTTGATGGTTGTAATGCTGTAATTGTGATGGAATTTTGTAATGTTTTGCAGGATTTTGACGAGTTTATATTCCGGAACTGTTATTATTTGGAACTATCAATCACAGGTATGCCAAGAATTTGTTATCCAAGATTAATGTGTCATTGGTGCAATGTTTAGTGGTTAGATTTTAGTATGATGTGTCGATTTGGCTTTCATGATCGTTGTTTAGAAGCGTTAGTGCGAGGAATTTTGAGAACTTCTTTGTCGTTTTGGTGTACTGTTAGTGAAAGTTCCTGGCCGAAGTGCAGGATATGAAGGCTTCCGACTTTATTAAATGACTGTCAATTTGAACTAAATCCATTTGTGCTATCATTTTTCAAGGGTGTATGAGGAGAATGTTGTTTAGTACGGAGTATGACTTAGTTCCTACGTGAGCATAATTTTCTGAAACAGATTGTTTTGCATTCCTTCGTGAGCATAATTTTCTGAAGCGAAAAATTCTAATGATGGCTTCTCTATGTTGGTATTGCTATTATAGCTATTACGCTGTACTAGTTACTTAGGCTCATCGTGAATGTTGATCGTTCCCTTTTGAGGAGGTACATAGAAAAAATAAGGGGGTAGTGGATTGTTTTTTGTTTGATGAATGCATGGTACACTTGGATAAGTGAAGGCTGAAATCGATGTTTAACTAGCTGCCTTTCTTTGTACATCTTAGTGAGTGGAGTACATTTTTAACTATCATCAAGATATTAGAGTTCAATTTTGATGATAGATGTATATTTTGATTAAATTGCCGGTTTATTCATTATTTATGTGTAGTTCATCTTTGATTTACTATAATATCCACTTTGCGTCATCATTCAACACCGAACCTACTCGATGTTTGTTAACTATATGGAGCTACTTTGTTTCTACTTGATGTATATGGATTATGGAACCTTTAAATAGTACGTATAATGTTGCACTTTATTATTTCTAAAAGTTGCGCAAGATACCAATGTATGTATGGCTAACATTTAATCCAATTGGTGCTGCTTAAAGACAACGGCAAAGTCATTTGAAGTCTCCGAATTACCAGGTATATGATGTCCTTTTCACATTTCATTCACGACTCATTATTTTCCTTCTCTTTCATAACAATACTGGTCCATAAGTGTAAATTAATTGTTTCTCTTTCTAAATTTTTTACAGTTAGGTCTGCCAAATTTATTTCACGGAAGCAATGGGTTGTTGCTGGAGCTGATGATATGTTTATACGTGTCTACAACTACAATACAATGGACAAAGTCAAAGTTTTTGAGGCTCATACCGATTACATTAGGTGTGTAGCGGTGCATCCCACACTCCCTTACGTGATGTCATCATCTGATGACATGCTCATTAAGCTGTGGGATTGGGACAAAGGTTGGATTTGCACTCAAATATTTGAAGGTCATTCCCATTACGTGATGCAAGTCAATTTCAACCCTAAAGATACCAATACCTTTGCTAGTGCATCTCTTGACCGTACTATAAAGGTGTTTTACCGTTTCTCTATGTTTCCTTCATCACACTTTTAGAACGATTATCATAGTATGTTAATGCACCTGCCTAAAAATATTTCAGATCTGGAATCTTGGGTCACCTGATCCAAATTTTACCTTGGATGCCCATTTGAAAGGAGTAAATTGTGTTGATTACTTCACTGGTGGTGACAAACCTTATTTGATCACCGGTTCCGATGACCATACAGCAAAGGTTTGATATTCTGCTAGCGCTTGGTTTTATTAGGTAGCTAGCATTATGTGTTCTCTGTTAGCTCATGCACTTGCATCTCATACACAACACAGGTTTGGGATTATCAGACAAAGAGCTGCGTTCAGACTTTGGAAGGGCACACACACAATGTTTCGGCAGTGTGTTTCCATCCTGCACTTCCCATAATTATTACTGGTTCTGAGGATGGGACTGTGCGCATATGGCATTCAACTACTTACAGGTTAGTGCTAGGCTCCACAGTTTAATCTGTTATAGTGTAGGAATTTAGAGCTGGGGCGACTTTGTTCTTCCAAGTTTTCGAACTACTTGAGGTGGAATAGTGTTTCAGTTGATTAAGAGCCCTTACTTTCCCCTGGTGATGGGGGTTTGGTTCCCATCTCATACAAGTGGGTTTCTTCTTATCAGTCTTTGTTTTATCCAAAGCTGAGGTAGGTGGCTTTTTGTTCCATCTTGCTAAAGGTCTACAAGTGTGTATCCATTGTACAAAATCGCAGTCAGTCACAGTTGCAGTAATGGCTGCACAAAATTTCTGTGCTGAGATCTAGTGGATGTGACGTTGCAGGCTGCTTTGTATTTGGGCTTAAATATTAAAAGTGTCAAACTAATGGTCGCTCAAGTATCAGTTGTCGCTCAAACGGTTGAATCTTTGCTGCTGGCCTTATAGAACAAGGGATAACACAAAGGCAATCTGAAATTCCGTTATGTAATGGCCATTATGTGACGTAACAAAGGAGTTCTTCTACCATTGTATCTGATAGCTTAATTTTGTGAAGTCAAGTAGATAGTTGACTGCTCACCTTAAGCCGTGTCATCATATATTCGGTGGCGGTGTTTGATAATGGAGTTCTAATATAAGATTTGATTTACAGACTGGAGAATACCCTTAATTATGGTCTTGAAAGGGTTTGGGCTATTGGGTACATCAAGACCTCTCGTCGGTAAGTTCTCATCAGCAGAACTCATTTATCTATATTTAAGTTAGGAGTTTTTCACTTATGACTGTCTTATTTGTGCTTGGTTCATCACTTCATCTGTTCTTTTCTACATGTATCTTCTTTCTGCTCTGTCATACCCCAAACTCTATATTGCTCTGTCATCTGTCGGATAAATTTGGGAAACAAAGATTGTATATGCCATAGGTCGTTGTTGCTTTGTTCAATTTGGATGCCACTATCTCCAGCATAATCATCTTCTTTATATATATATGCATGCAGTGTTGTGATAGGTTATGATGAAGGAACCATTATGGTTAAGATTGGTCGTGAAATACCTGTTGCGAGCATGGATAACAGTGGGAAGATTATATGGGCAAGGCATAATGAAATTCAAACAGTGGATATCAGACGTGTTGGTGCTGGTTATGAGGTTTATATCTGATTACACTTATATTGGACTAGGTTGCTTGTAAAACTAGCAGTGTTTCTCTATATCAGCTTTCTTACATGCTTGTTTTACCAGGTGACTGATGGTGAACGGCTGCCGTTGGCAGTGAAGGAACTGGGCTCTTGCGATCTTTACCCTCAGGTGAGTAACTATTTTATGTTTGAGAAGTAGCCTCTCTTGAAATGGTATGCAAATGGATGTGATATTTAATGCTTAGTCTATAGATTGATGGGAATTCATTTATCACTCTTTTGAGTGGCATGTAAGTGTTAAGTTTTACAATGAAAAAGGTGGTAGAATCCTCATTTTTTCTGATTGGGTTTGATTGAAATGTTACGTTATTCTTCGATTCCCACTTGAATGCTACAGCATGTGTGGTAATAGATTCTTGGCAATTCATCCTCTACAATTCTTGTTTCCAGCCCTATCCCTATGTATCAACATGGGTTTTTCTAGACGCTAGTTGGGAATTATGTTCAGATTGGGGTGACCAGAAAAGGAAAGGAACACTCTTATTGTTAGATAAGGGAGTAGTGATGCTTTTCAATTAAGGCTTAAGTTATTCTGCTGGTTGTCTTCAATTTAAAGAAAGTTGTGACAAGTAAATTGCTGATTTTGTGTCTTTGTAACTTATATAGTGCTTTTGTTTTTCCAGAACTTGAAGCACAACCCAAATGGCAGGTTTGTTGTTGTTTGTGGAGATGGAGAATACATTATTTATACAGCTGTTGCTTGGAGGAATAGGTCATTTGGCTCTGCACTGGAGTTTGCTTGGTCTTCTGAAGGAGAATATGCTGTTAGAGAAAGCACTACCAGGATCAAGATCTTCAGCAAAAATTTTCAGGTTTGTGATGATTCGCTTTAAAATTGTGTTTTTATTCCTTTCCGGTGCATCATGTTATCCGTAATTCTGATAGACCCTTTGTATAGGTTATCTCGGTATATTTTTACTATTTTAGTTTAGCTTTCAATGCTCACACTGTCTCATGTTACAGGGGGATTCTAGTTTTTCTGTATGAAAGCGCTTGAGTGTGAATCGTCAACCATGTTGTGCTATTGAATTGGTTTTCTAATCTGATAGGTGAAAATGTATCTACAGTCGTTCTGTGGGGGTTTAAATGTCTCTGTTTGAGAGACTTGGTTATTTAAACTGTGTATTTTAAGGACAGTTATAGAGTTAAAATCATTATACTCTATGAACTATTTTGTGATATTGTACGTCGACAGGTGGAAATGCGGATACTGATTCTGAGCCCGGCTGATCAGATTTGTCTTGAGTGAAAAGAATTGACTTCTTTATTTATGTCTTCTTAGAAAATAAAAATATTGACTTCTAGGAGCATTGTCAATTCTTTTCTCAGTATAAATCTTTGCTCAATAATTCGTAATTTACCATGTCTTTGACACAAGTTTCATAATCCTCTAATTATCTGTACAAATCTGATACTTTCATGTCAATCTGTCTTTCATGGTATTATTGCTATCTCTCTTCTGCTCTGTTAGCGTGATACGGTTAGCTTAATGCTATGGTCTGTGGTTCCTTTCAGGAAAAGAAGAGTATTCGACCAACGTTTTCTGCTGAGAGGATATATGGTGGAACTTTGTTGGCAATGTGTTCAAATGATTTTATATGCTTTTATGACTGGGCAGACTGCAGTTTTATTCGAAGGATTGATGTCAATGTTAAAGTAAGTGCTGAATCCTTATTTTTGCCTGAGGGTATTTGCTTGATGTTTTTTTTTAACTATGCTCTATCTGAGAGTGCATTCTAACGTTTTTTTTTTCCATTGATCATCATAGAACCTTTACTGGGCCGACAGTGGTGACTTGGTGGCTATTGCTAGTGACACATGTTTCTACATCTTGAAGTTCAATGTTTGAATCCAAAACTCTTCCTGCTTATCTTATTGTCGCCATTGCTAGTGAGTAGAGACACATCTTTTGAGGTGCTTAATTGGTAGTAACCTTCTTTTTATACAGCGTGATGCAGTGTCATCATACCTGAGTAGTGGAAGGCCAGTGGATGAGCAGGGTGCGGAAGATGCATTTGAGCTTCTTCATGAAACAAATGAACGTGTAAGGACCGGATTATGGGTTGGAGATTGTTTTATCTACAACAACTCATCGTGGAGGCTTAATTACTGTGTTGGTGGAGAGGTATATGCTGTTCTTACCTATAGATGATTTTTTTTTTGTCTTGGACATCAATAGATTTCTCTAGAACTTGGCTACATCTTAATGTTATGGCGCAGGTGACCACTATGTTCCACTTGGACCGCCCGATGTACCTCTTAGGCTACCTTGCTAGTCAAAGTCGGGTGTATCTTATTGACAAAGAATTCAAGTGAGCTTGCTTTTAAATCCTCCTGATTTGAAAATGATGGCTCCAGCAGCTTAATGAGAAAATAGCTAAACCATCCTGTCTTCTTCCTTTGTGATTGCAGTGTGATAGGGTACACATTACTCCTAAGCTTGATTGAATACAAAACTCTTGTGATGCGTGGAGACTTTGAACGTGCCAATGAAATCTTGCCCACAATACCACATGAGCACCATAACAGGTAAGCTTGTTTATCTGGAAAGCCTAATTTGAAGTTCATCTCACTGTCTCTTTCTATATTCCGCTGAATTTTGCCATTTGCTAATGGTAAATCTGTCATAGGCTCCAATTCGAATTATCCATGTATTTTTGCTCTTCTAATTCAAAGATGTGGTTTAGGCATTAGTTTTATGTGAAAGTTTGCTTTTGAGTTTTGCTTTACTTTTTCACGTAAAGGAATGGATTAGTTATCAAACACCACCTTTTAAATACCTTTCTTGACAAACTAGTCACGGCAAAAAAAAAAGTCAACTTCACGGCGTTTGATAAGTGGATGGATGGACGTGCAACAATCATTTTTGTCTTCCTTTATTCTGATTTCCTTCAAACTGTTTTTGCTTCTCCTTTCATTCTCTCCACTTTAGCATAAACAATCTCAAAATTAAAGTAAAAACTCTTTCTGATGATTTTCTCAGTGCACCGTGCATGCAGACTATGATATATAAATGGCAACATTAAATTTAGAAGGTAGTATCCATCAAATTATACATGCAAAACAACAAAAAATACGTGCCTTTTGTCGTTTTTTGCCAGAAATCGGTAATTCAGACATAAAAATAGCTTTGGAAGGTTTTCATTTTTCAAGAAAAAATGACAAGAAAGTAGTTCATAAAGAGAATGATTTGAAAGGTAGTTATTCGACAATTGATCTTGTCTCCGGATAGATGGAGCTGTATTTTTTGTTGTTGTTGTTGCTAGAGTGTTGGCTTTGTATGCCTGTTTGCGGTGAATGTTTACTTGTCTTAATGTTATCAGCCTTAAAATTCTGAATCAGTTGTTTTTTGAGCTTGAAAGCGTATTTAGGCTAAGCAGATATCTCTACTGGATTCTACCTCTTCTGTATACAAATACTCACATCTACTCTTATGCCCATCTGAACTCCAGTGTGGCTCGGTTTCTTGAATCACGAGGCATGATAGAAGAGGCACTTGAAGTGGCTACTGATCCTGATTATAGGTTTGAACTTGCCATACAGCTTGGCAGGTTAGAGGTTGCAAAGGTCAGTGAGGCCCATTTCACCATGTTGATGGAACTGCTCATTTCTGGGCCATGCTGACTGTGTATATTATTTTCCTCAGGAAATAGCAACAGAAGTTCATAATGAATCAAAATGGAAGCAGTTGGGTGAACTGGCCATGTCTAGTGGAAAGGTGGGTTTAATACATTTTATTGATCTCTTATTTTTCTTGCCATAGAATACACTCAGGTTCTAGATATTGAATTCATCTACTCTCTATTTTCAATATTAAATTCGGAAAGGGTGGGGGACTGGGGGCCAGAAAATGCAGTGCATGAAATATTTTCACATGTGAGTTCGAAAGTCTCGGCTAATTCGCTACTTTTGTCTCAGTTCTCTTATGGAGGCAATTTGTTTGGTTACTGCAAATGTCATATAGATCTGCTACATTTCATAAGTGTCTCGTACTCTCGTGGCCTCGTGGGATTAGTATTAATATGGTAAAAAAGGAACATCTAGGTTACATTTAGATTACTGGAGTTGAATAACTTTTCCTTAAGACTCAGACTATCATCGCCTTGTTTCAGTTTGAGATGGCTGAGGAATGCTTGAAGCATGCAATGGACTTCAGTGGCATGTTACTACTTTATTCTTCAATTGGAGACGCTGAGGGAATTGTAAAACTTTCTAGCCTGGCAAAAGAGCAGGGGAAAAACAATGTTGCATTCCTCTGCTTGTTCATGCTGGGGAAACTGGAAGAATGTCTCCAGTTATTGATAGACAGGTTGGTACAACTCTAGAATGATCCTTTTTTTAAGTTAGTTTATAATCTGTTAAATGTCTTTCTGAGCATCGAGCATGAATTTTATTCGCAGCAACCGAATTCCGGAGGCTGCTTTAATGGCTCGATCTTATCTTCCCAGCAAGGTGTCAGAAATCGTCGCTTTATGGAGGAAGGATCTCAGCAAGGTCACCTGCTTCTTAATTGCATGGTTATTTTCATATGTAGAGGCCCGCATTCATAGAATTTCAGTGAACAAATGTGCATTGTCTTTGTTGCTAATTGTTTTTTGAAATTATCTATTCAAAGCAACGTTGTGGAAATAAGACATGGATGTGAATTCTGAACTCTACTTAATGCGTGGATATTTTAGTGCTGCTGCTGGCTATATTTTTTGTGCTCACCTACGTGTGCTTAACAACCGTTCTTGAACCCCTGAAATTTAGGCAGATTAATCTTTCGGAAATTAGAAACTTTTTGCATAGTTGCATTCTATATTTTTTGCAAGCTTATCATAAATACTCCAGAAAAAACAAATATTGTTAGATGCTAGAATCCTTGTTGAGGGCCTACAGTATGTTTTGAGTTTGGAAAAGTAGTACCTAATTAATCAAATTTATTTTTGTTGGTAGTCTCATAGGATGAATTGTCGTTGTTACAGGTAAATCCCAAGGCTGCCGAGTCATTGGCTGATCCCCAGGAGTACTCTAATTTATTTGACGATTGGCAAATTGCTCTAGCTGTCGAGTCTCAATTCGCTGAAACAAGGTACACGTTCTAAGAGGTTCTTGCCCTCCAAGCCCTTTTCACTTTGATCAGTTAATCTATGGCTTTATATATCTGTACACTAATTTCCATTGATTAAATCGGTAAGTCATGGGAAGGAGGTTTAAAATCACCCTTTATTTAATTTATATCAGGGGTAGCTATCCTGCTGCGAATCAGTACTTGCAATTTGCAGAGAGATCCAGAACGGATCTTGTTGAAGCCTACAAAAACATGCAGATAGAGGAAGATCAACCTCTTGAGAATGGAGACGCGTTGCACGAAGACGAGGTATGTGCTTCATGCAACTTTATCTTATTTAAATTTGAGGACCGTTCTTCCAACTCTTATTATTGGGATAGAGAGGACCGCACTATGTTTTTTATGCCTCCTGGAATTCATGACTTAAATGTTTTGGAGCGATGAATGGATCTTCCTTTTTGGTCCTGTTGTTTTAAATTACCGTCTTCATGATTTTATTCTCTAAATTTTATTCTCTAAATTTTATTCTGTATATCCATTTTCTATATTTGAGCTACTAAAAAAATCTGAAGTCGACCAATCAAACAAAAGTCAGGACAGTAGTAGATTTAACGAGGTTTGTTTTATTAAATTTCATTACATATTTCAAATTTGGCAGTACATTTATCTAAAAATGGTTATTTATACTAACACATACATGATCCAACTGTATAAGTCATGCATTTGCACGGGCCTAGCCTAGTTTTTCTTAATTGTTCCTACAAATAATAGGCATATAATTTTTTCCATGTGTTTTCGGATTAGCAGGTGACAGATAATAACGATGAGCAGAATATCACAGAGGAGAGCCAGGAAGAGGGTGTCGTAGATGCTGCTGCTTCCAGTGATGGTGCCGTGCTCGTCAATGGTCAAGAGGAAGAAGAAGAACATTGACAGAACCCGGTGGTCCTCGCCAGCTTAAATACATTTGGTAGGGCGGAATCCTGATGCTGAAAATCTAAATCCTGTCGATATCAATTGATTTTTCTTTCAGATGCTATAACGACGAAAACCCATAACCTGGAAGGAAGGCTATTTAGCTCGACTGCTCTCGATATCATCAACTCTCAAGCTAATGGAAAATAATTTGATATTTGTACATCTACTAGATGAGAAAAAGGCGTCTGGTTTCGATGTTTTTTTTTTTTTTTTGGTTTTTTTGAAAAGGGAGGAAATTGCGGTTTTGTAGCGGTTTGGACATTGTAAGGGGCTCGGCCACAACTTAGATACAGGATTTTTTGGCTAGTCTGATACGAGTAGGATATTCTTTGTGGCCTTTCTCTTTAGTCTTTTAAGTTTTACCCAGAAAAGAAAAGAGTATCATAAACGTATCGATCATTCTGTGAATGTAGAAAGAGCCTTTTTCGACTTCACATCGGTCACACTTTCTCTCTTATACTCCTATAGTATCATTCTCCGACCGAGAAAGCTCAAATGGTTAAAGCTCACCGAAAGGTTGGAGGTTCGATTCTTACCTGTGACGTAGTATCGTTATAAGTATGGATTACTCCCTCCAATCCAATCAATTCTATACATTTGGATTTTGAACATTATTCATAAGTAAGAAGAGTCTTCGATATAACTTTTAATATATAAGATAAAATATAGTCATGTGAGATTTTGTTTAAATTGTCTAATCGAATACATTATGAATATCAAATTTTTACGGAGTATAATTTTTAGAAATATGTAACTAAAGATATAGACAAAAGAAAACGTGCATCAATAAATGTGGAAAAACAAACGTATGAAATTGATTGGAACGGAGGGATGATTTATCGTAAGGTCATCTTCCAAAAGACTATCACTTAAATCTTTCCCTCATCGTAACATGTGCCGCACATGTTAGAAAAACATCTTATAAAACTTCTAGCATTACTACAATGATATGCATCTTGAAACCACACCCTTTTTAAAGTTCCGTTCAAATATATTACTCCATGTTATACTCGTCCGAAACAAGAATTTGTGATTAGTAAAATACCCGTCATAATCTTAGGACATATATGACCGTCACAACCAAGAATTCGTGAATTTTTTTTTACAACCCGTTGATGCACTAAATCTACTTTATTAACCCATGTGTAATTTATTTATTTTCTATGAAGAATCTACCTCTTGTAATGGGGAGTATCATGAAAGAGTATAAACCCATTAGTGATATTTTGTATTAGCTCATTTGTGATTCCAATGATTCTTATTTAGCCCATTAGTGATTGATTTATCAATTTTACATTCCTCGATAACTCTATATAAACCTATGCAAAATCACTTGAAATTACATCGTCAATTATCATTCAAATTTCGAAAATTATTATTCAAATGGAGACGAAAAAGATGGTGAAAGTGATAGCAATAGTTTTTATGTTAGCAATGTTGGTTGATGAATCAATGGGATTCGGCCATCAGAGAAGAAGGGATTGCAAAACAAAATGTTACAAAGAAATGGAGTGTGGTGACTGTCACTTGAAGTGTAACAGAAGTGTAAAGAAGAATATCCAAATCGGCCACCAGGAGCAGGAGGGTTCGAATCCGGATCATTACCCGTACCGCCTCCATAGAACACAAGTTACGGAGTACATAATAAAATCCGTTTACTTATAAGATACGGACTAGTATATCTATATACCATATAGTATATGGATGAATAAATAATGTACTCGTATTCAATAAATAAAAGGGTAATGTTAAATACAGTCTTTATGGTTATATTCGAGCATTTAGAAATTTTCAAATTTTAGTACTTTTAAACTAAGAAATTGAAACCTAAATTACACATATATCCATCAATTTACGGTTGAATATATCCATCAATTTATGATTAAATTCAATATATATTTCATCAATAACCCTTACTTTGCAGGCTACAGCCCAAGTAGAGGAGCCCTAGTTACGCCCGGGCACAAATTTAGGTCTTATAGGAGTTTTTGTGTTTGTTGAAAGAGAAAGTGAAACCGCTACACAAACAAGCTTTAACGAAGCAGTCTATTTATATTGGCTTTCTTTGCTTTATCATTGTATTCGTAGCAGGCTGTCGGCATCTTCTTCTAAGGTTTTCACAGTTCATGATGGATGCAGCGATTTCAGTTTGTCACATTTCCAAATCTTCAGTTTTTGCAGGGAGTCAATCCATTCTGGCAGTGCTTCTAAGTTCTCACAGGAGTCAATCGACACTCGACAGGGATTGAAGGGTGATCAAGTACTAAGGCTCATTTGGCAGATTTATCAACTTTTGATGAAAAAATAAGTGAAGATCATGTATCGCTTACCCCCGAACCCAACTTCAGTCAGCAGTAATACCAACCTGCAATTAGCTTAAAACAAAAATAATACCTGAAGCAACATCAAACATAAATAAGGATACTGATCTTCGTTTTGGCGACTACAGAACTTCAGGCCTCTACAATAGCGCACGCTACTTGATGATGCTATGAGATTATATTAGAAGAAAAGAACTAATCGAGGCATATAATTTTCTGCATCTCCGATAAACAGCTAATATATGAAACTACTACAATAGATATTTCACACGATTATCAAAACTCTCAACTTACTACACAACATTGGGGAGTTAGATAATACGGTAACTCAGAAACAAATTCAAGTTATGTAGCAATTTGATTCAAGACATATCGTACAAATTAAAGTACTCCGTAAATCACAGTAACTTACAATTTACAAAGCTAACGACTGCAGCAGCCTCTTCCTTCACTCGATCGATCTCTCATCCTCCGAACCAAACGTACCACTGTGTCTGATATTAATTTGATTCCTGAAATATTACAGAAAACTATATATATATATATATACAGTATTAATTTTACAAAGCAATTCAGGAAGACGTAGTCCACCATAATAATGTTGATTATATCAGTAATTGATTATTTTGAAACTTGATTTTCATTAGTGCAATATACAGGAACATACTTATAGACTTATAGTAGTACAGCAACTTGATGCAAACGATAATTATATAGTAATCTAAAGATATGAGAGATAATTACCTAGACTACTAAAATCCAATAAGCTGGAATAAGAGAAGTATAAACAAGAAGATACATTCTCTAACTAGAATTATTGTGATCAGTAGTCGATCCATTCCTTAAGCATGAGAAACATTCACAAAAAAGACGAGGGATGTGGCGTACTTTGGGCCAGTCTTCACCATCTGGCTGTCGACATCTTCGTCTAAGGTTTACACATTCAGTAATGCCAAGATGTTTTAGAGCGGGCATGTGGGCGATTGCTTGTGGCAATATTTTCATTTTGTGGCACCTAATGATATGCAAGAGTTTCAAGGATGTGAGGCAGTTGATCCATTCCGGCAGTGCTTCCAAGTTTTCATTGGCTTCTATAGTCAGGAACTGAAGGGAGGTCAAGTACTGAAGGGAGGTTGGCAGATTTATCAACTTTGGGAGACAAGTTAGACAGCGAGTGAAGGGATTCCCACGACACCGTGGTCGTGGTTTCCCCTTCTTCATTATTGTTTTCCAACTCCAAGTTTGCACAAAACTTAATGTATAGGTTCTCGAGGCTAGAAAGTTGATCCCCAACTCCGGACAAACTCTACTAGTCTGGGCAACTCATGAATCCCAGACTTTTAATAGCATAATTGTACAGCGCATGCTTTTCCCTTAAAACTGACCAACTCTCCACATCAGAATCTATAATAATGAGGCGAGTAATACTCCTTAGAGACTTCCCAAATAAGCAATCAAGCGTCCCATTAATATTGTCCGTCCTCACATAGTCCATGTGCAACAAGGGGCCAGAAGACGGGCTGCTGGATGAAGGCTCTGGGCCTGTTGTGGGATGACTGGGAATAACGGCAGGAACTGCACTTTTATTCTGAAAGAAGGTCAGTGTTTCGTGACATGTATGCAAATCTAGCTTACGTAGCTTTGGACATGAAGGTAAAGTTGTCAGGCTTGGGCAAACCTGCAAAGTTAACTTACGCAGCAAGGGAAAAGAGGGGACTACCACGGAAGACGAACCCATTTCTCCTCTCACCTTATTTTTCTCTTCTCTCCACCATCCCTTTAATTTTGGAAAGTCATAAAGTTCAAGCTTTTCCAATGACAAAAAGAATTGTGGCTCATCATCTGACGAACCGACGACCACATTACTCTCCTCCATAAACTCCACATTAGGCATACCCTTGAGATAAAGGTACTTGAGATGGGCGAGTTTACTAAGTGAAGGCAGAATTTCTAAGCTTTCGAAATTTGTGAGATGGATCCTAACAAGGTTTGGAAGTGAAGTTCCTAAGTACTCGACCCAACTAGGTAATTTCAACGCTTTGTAACTATGAATTTGAAGTTTCCCAAGTCTACTGTGAGGTTGGAGACAAGCCAATAAAGTTTCATCAATAGTTCCTTGCTCATTAAATTGTATGCTCAACTTCTTCAGATGGGCTCCCCTTAGTAACTCAACTTGGCTATAGTTTGCCACATCACAACTTAAATCATTGTTAAATATGATATTGAGTTCACCTCTTAAGTTACCGAGAGCACTGAGATCTCTAAGCTTACCTCGGTCAGAAACTTCCTTTCCAACCACAAACCTAGTTAAAGTTTGAAGACTTGTCAAAGTGTCCAAACCTGGTGGCATATGCGTCAATTGTGTGCAGCCACGAAGAGACAGGTGCCTCAGATTCACAAGTTTCCTCGTGTCTAACGGCAACTCCCTTACATTGGTATAATCTAAATCCAACACTTGCAAGTTGTAAAGTCTTGTAATTGAATTAGGGAGAACTGTCAACTTTCTATGAAACTTAAGATCAAGGTACCTCAAGTGTGATAGATTTCCAACAGTATCTGGTAAAGTATGGAAGACAAAGCCAGACAAGTCCAATAGCCTCAATCGTTTTAGGTGTGAACAAATTGCAGGGATATTTGACTCCGGTGAATTAATGTCCCTTCCGAAACATGTTATAAAAGTACGCAACGTCTTCAACTTACCAAATTGAGTAAGAGGACTTGTCAGGAGCTGACATCCATCGCCTGTAAATGAGAGATGAATACTTTTATCAAGTAGGCCTTTTGGAGAATCTAAGAGAATGGTCTCTTTACCCGCTACTTCTTGTGCAAGATCATGCATCAAATCATGCATCTTACAAGACAAAATTTCACCATAATCATCATACACAGCCTCTTGTAGAAAACATCTCTGAAATAAGATAGAAAAGCACTCATCGCCTACATCTTCTTCAATTTGATAGCCATGTGGTTGATCCAGGCATCCGTGTGCGAACCACCACCTAACTAATGACTCTTTGTCCATGAAGGAATCTTTAGGAAAAAGTGCACAAAGGCTAAAACAGCTCTTCAAAGCAGGTGTGAGATGATAATAACTATACTTCAATATAGGCATTATACCATTCTCACTGCCTACTTCCATCTGCATCAAATTACTAGCATTTTTCAATGCTATCCATTTGCTCTCATCTTGATCAAATACCATGCCAGCGGCCACCCTTATGGCCAAAGGAACATTAGCACATTTTTTCACAATCTCTTTGCCAATGTCAAAGAGATGGTCGGATGTGCTCATCGGCTCTTTCCCATGTTCAAATGCCAAATTCTTGAATAAGTTCCAAGAATTTTCTTCTGACAGACCTTTTAACTCGTGCATCAAATCACTTCTAGCTGCTTTTGCAACCTTTTTCGAGCGACTGGTAATCACAACTCTACTACCCCTCCCACCTAAGTCCAAAAAGGACTTTAGTTTCTCCCATTCATCAAGACTCTCACTCCACACATCGTCTAAAACAAGTAAATATCTTTTACTCTATCAATTTTCGAACTTGACTTTGTAGATCTTCCATATTAAATCCTTCTTGTCTGAGCATGTGCCGGAAGATTTTTTTGAAATCAAAGTCGTCAGAAACACAAACCCACAACTTCAACTCAAATGCCTCTTCAACCCTCTTGTCATTATATACCATTTGAGCAAGAGCGGTTTTTCCTAAGCCCCCAATCCCAACAATAGAGACGTAAGAAACCTTTTGACTAGCACCATTATTAGAAGTCTCATTATCCCCAACCAACATTTTCACAATAGCCTCCCTGTCATCGTCTCTCCCAATAATACTATCTTCACCAACAAAAGACATGGTTTCCTGTTTTCTCTTAACAGGGACATAAACGTCACTCAACCCAAAATGTGTATGATCTTTGACAATTTTATCCAACTCACTCCTAAGGTTCTTAATCTCATTCGACATGTTATAAGCAACAATAAGCGGGTTGGAATGAGAGAAGAACTGGCGTACCTTTTTAGAGACCTTACCATGCTTGATGAGCTTATTTTTCTGGACCATAGTGTTGAACTCGTCCAGCAGGTCATCCACGTGATAAACCGCCCTCTTCAGCCTCTCAACATAATTTCTGCGTTCATGACTCAACTCCTGATGCTTAGATTCGGCATCGAGGAGGACAGACTGGACGGTGACGACAGTGTCCTTAAGATCATCAACTTCGGACTCATAACCAAACATGGAGCAAAAGTCTCTGAATTCCTTACTGTTGAGTACACCAAAAACTTTTTCAACAACTGTGATTACAATTCCAATCGCCATTTTTGTTTTTTTTGTTCTCTGTTTGAAGCTCTAACACAGAAGAAGAAGAAGTATTGTGTAACCTGCACATAGTCTTTCCGTTTAATACTACTAGAAAGCTAAGGAGAGTAAAAAAGCGGCCAAAGGAAAGTGCAGTGAAATTACCAGCAAGCAACCTGCAGCCTGCCATTTCCCTTTCTTGTATAAAAGCATCCTTCTTCAAACTCTTGCTTGTCTAGTTAAAATGAGTAAAGTCTTGCTCTCTAGTCATGTAGCAGTAAGTAAAAGTTTTAATTTACGTGCTGTTCTTGAAGTTTGCCATTTTTGTACCAAATATCAATTTTTCAAATCGAAAAATTTTAACTGGCCAGACTACTCGTCTAAGACAAATGCAATCCATAATCGTATTTCAAAATGACGTTAGTCTAAGGAGTCGTTTGGTTGCCCTCTTAAATCATGCCAATAAAAATGGAAAATGAAAGACCCAAAGTAATGAGAAAATGACTTGTAACTGTAAAGCTATAAGGTATCATACCATGGAGATTTAGAAATAACAAAAAAGTAAAAGTGACCAAGATGCAAGGGAAAAACTCTTGTTTAACATTTCCGGAAAGACCCCCTATCTGTTCGTTTACCAGGTTCAGCACGAAATCATAAATAAGCTCTACCAAGGATTGTCAATTGATAAATTGGGATGCTGTTTGGTTTGGTTGCCCATTTTATGGGAATTGCCCCTTCCCAGGAATTCTCACCTCCTCCGCAATGGAGAAATTACTCACAAAGTTCCCCTTGATGTACACAACTGCCTGCATGAAGTCATTTCCCACGTGACAACCAAAAAATATTTTTATAGTTGTCATGAAATACAAATTCACGTGAATTTAAGTTCCCGGTAACTTCATCTTCCCATGGTGAACCAAACGAGTCCTTACAAATGCAATCCATCAGAAAGTGGTTTCAGAGTTGTTTACAGCATAGCAGGAGGGACAATAATAGAATTTTATGAGAAGAAAAATCGAATCTGAAAAGATGAACCTCAAACAGCTATTCAAAGCGTTCAAATTGTAGGAGTATACATCAATCAATTAATAGCAATAATAATACTCCGTACTTACCTTTGAGAAATTGGAGGATAGGAGATGAGTCTGGTGGGAAGTTCACCGATTTGATGATACAAACGCTGATCACTGAGCATACATACATCTTCAAGCTCCTCACTGCAGAGTGACCGTTTCTGCTTGTGTTGCGATCAAACAGCCACTTGGAATGGTGGTTGGACCATAAAACTCTCACCTCAATTTATCGGGTTTACGAGTAATATTGGCCCAATTTTTTTTTTTTTTTCAGATTTAATGATCTAAATAAGTTGATTTGTAATTCGGGTCGATCCATATTTTTTTTACTCGGGATAAAATAATTAAATTGAGCTAAAATTTGGAATTTATAACTTATACTCTATGTATATATATATTTAATATTTTACGTTAAGATTGAATATCTTCTATATTTGGCATACAGTTAAAAATTTGAGAATAAATTGCACATACATCGATACAATTATATAGGCAATAATATTTTGTATTTATTATTTTTTTTTTAATTTGAAATCCTGGATTCGCGTCCATGTGAAGTATTATTTTGTATTAGCTCATTTGTGATTCCAATGATTTTATTCAAGCCCATTTGTGATCCTTTATTTATTTCATTTTAGATTCCTCGATAACTCTATATAAACCCATACAAAATCGCTTGAAATTACATCTCGTCATTAAAATGGAGAGAAAGAATATGATGAAAGGAAGGCCTTTCTCTTTAGTCTTTTAAGTTTTACCCAGAAAAGAAAGGAGTATCATAAACATATCGTCATTCTGTGAATGTAGTAGAAACTCTAGAAAGAGCCTTTTTCAATTTCACATCCGTCGCACCTTTCTCTCTCGTACTATTGTACTTCCTCCGTATCTATATGCTCGTCCACTTTTAATATAATACTCCATTCATATATTAAACTTTGTGGACGAACATATAGATACGAAGGTAGTATCTTTCTCCAACCGAGAGCTCTCAAGCTGAAAAAATTCTGTACATGAGTGGTTATAAATTGGTCTTATATGGAGTACATACTGTATTACATAGTACGGAGTACTAAGTATTATTTATCGTAAGGTCATCTTTCATAAGATTATCTCTTAAATCTTTCCCCCATTTTAACACGTGCCGCACATTTTAGAAAAACGTTTTTTTATAAAACTTCGAGGAGTACTACTATACACCGATACACATTGATGATATATTGATACCTATCTTGAAACCACCCCTTTTAGGCTTTTAAAGTTTCTAATCTCTCAAATATACTACCAGTACCTGTTAAAATTGTAGATTAATCTAGAAAAATCTAGGACATAAATTACCTAGAATTATCTATATAATTAGTCTAAAAAAAAGATGAACTCTAGATAGATCAATCTAGAATTCTTTATGGTAGAAATTTCTAGTTACCAAAACTAGTATAAATAGATGATGGAGGTACAATTGCAATGCAGAGTCCCAAGCTCCAAATATGGAGCTATGAGGTCTTACCCTCCCCCCAAAATATAACAGTACTATGTTATACTTGTCTGAAATAAGAATTTGTGATTAGTAAAATCTCTTTATAAACTTATGATGGATATAACCGTAATTAACCGTAACCCACGTGTAATTTATCTACCTTGTAATGGAGTATCATGAAAGAGTAGTCTAAACCCATTAGTGATATTTTCTATTACGAATAGCTCATTTGTGATTCCAATGATTTTTATTTAGCCCATTTGTGATTGATTTCTTCTGTTTTACGTTCCTCGATAACTCTATATAAACCCATGCAAAATCACTTTTTATTACATCATCAATTATCATTCAAATAAACTTTGAAAATTATCGGTAAAATGGAGACGAAAAAGATGATGAAAGTGATGGCAATAGTTTTTATGTTAGCAATGTTGGTTGATGAATCAATGGGAATAGACAATCCGGAAATAAAGAATTGCAGAGAACTATGTTACGATGATATGAAGTGTCTTCGTTCGGACAGCGAGTGTCGCAGTTATTGTAAGAAAAAGTGTAAGAAAAAGGATAGTGAAGAAGATTCAAATCGGCTACCAGGAGGGTTCGAATCCGGATCATTACCCACACCGCCTCGATCCGTAGAACACAAGTAACGGAGTATATAATAAAATCCGTTTACTTATAAGATACGGACTAGTATATCTATACCATATAGTATATGGATGAAATAAAGAATGTATTCGTATTCAATAAATAAACGAAATTACTTTTTCCTAACGAGCCTTTACTCAATCCTAACGAATTTTTCTTAAATTTTCCTATTCTACCCTTTCAAAATCTTTAGCTTTTACCTAACTTCCAATGTATCTCTTTTTTCATTTTGTCAATTTACCTAATCAATTAATGGTGTCGAATTTGATTATTGACCACGTTTTATAAATTACAATACTTAATTACTTAATATTTTGTTTATGGTACTATTATTGTTCAATTAAGTATTTAAACTTAATTGTTTGATTAATTATTTAAAATTAATAAACTTTTAATTAGTAATACAAATATATCATAATTCATGAAATAAAAATAAAAATTACATGATAAAAGAAAATTAAAATAAAAAATCTAAAAGAAATTGACATTAAAAAATTAAATTAAAAACAGAATATATTAATAAAATTTTTAAAAAAAAAGAAAAAAAATAATAAAAATAAATAACAAACCCTACAACCCCACGACCCTCCCCTTCCCCACCACCCCAAGCCACCCAAACCCACCACCACCGGCCCACCCGCACGCACCGGCTGGATCAATCACTCTCGCACCACCCTTGACCTGGACCCACCACTCCGACCACCCTTGACCCGACCTCTCACCCAAACGCCCCCTTCAAAGTCGGTGGTGGCAATCCAAACGGCGGCCACTACGTCAAGGTAGATGTTTAGTCGGCAAGATGATGTAGTACGATAATGATAATTCCGACGCTAGTGTATTGGGTGGTGGTTGTTTTGGATGGGTTGGATTTGGGGCTTTTTTAGAGAGAGAAAGAATTAAGGTTGATGAGGTGATGAAATGACAAGGGTAAATTGGTAAAATGTCGTTAGGATTGAGTAAAACCTCGTTAGGAAAAAGCACGACCCTAAATAAAAGGGTAAGGTTAAATACAGTTTTTACGGTTGTATTCAAACATTTAGAACTTTTCAAATTTTAGTACTTACTATAAACTAAGGAATTGAAGCCTGAATTATATATACAATCGATGCAATTAGTACGTGTATTACAAAATTATTTTCTTTTTTGATCTCTTAAATTCAGCCCTATGAAAAATTCATCCCTATGAATTACTAGTATTAACTCTTCTACTTTTTATGAATTACTTAAAGTGTTACGAGCACTTCGGGCAATTTATTTAGTCTGTCTAACAAAAACTTATCAAAAGTGAAAATAGATGACTATTGAATACTGTAATACACTGCAAAAGAAAAATAAGTAACTATTGAATGATATGAAGGAAGTATATTTTACCGTACTATATTTCAAATTTTCTGCGTTTCACTATATTTCATATTGAACTCGCAAGTAACTCGAAAGAATTTTTTAGGGATGATCGAGTAATGATTTAGTATGAAAAAATAATTCCGTCATTAAAACACAAAATGGCTTAACCGGCCAACCAAAAGTTAACCAATTTCATTCTGATATGTTATTAACTCGACCATATTAACCCAATCTGAACCCGAACCCAATTCAATTGACCTGTTTATGAAATGTTGTTCCTTTGGGCCTAACAACATAAAAAAATTGGGCTAAAAAAACCTAAATCAATTTTCAATCTTTGTTTGGTTCATCCATTACAATTCAACAATTGTGCAGGCTTTTGATTCATCTTCATCATTTCTCTTCGTTTTTCGCCTTCGATTCTTCCGTTTAATCGAAGTGAACAGCATCAACTTCGTTTCTTCGTGTTTTTATGTATGTATCAATCTTCTCCCTTTTTAATTTTTTTAGCTAACTTCAGTTTAATTCCATTTCTGATTGATTTTTGTTGTTCATCAGTATTATAATAAGCTTGCTCAAATTTCAATTTTTTTTGAGGTATTTTAATCTTGCGATTTGATCGTTCATTTAGTGATTTAGGTTCAGATTATTGATGATGATTGATTTGATTAACGTGTTAATTTCTGGATTAGTGATAGTTATTGCCTTAGTTAGGGTTTAAGCAATTTCGGTTCTACTTGCTGCGCGATTTTGGTAGTTAATTGTTCATTGATGGAAGTTTCTTGATTGTAGATTTCGCGAAATGTGCTTATGAAGTTGTAAAGGCTTGTTGATTATATGTGGACTAATCGTTATGAATTGATCAGGAATTTACGAACTCTTGTCGATTACGTGACATATAGCAAGAGATGTAGTAGAAAATAGGTTGCAGAAGCTCTTCAAATCAGTATGTTGATGAATAAGTTGTCGATTCCATATGTGTTAATTAATTCATGGTATCAAGTATGGAAGAGTTTTCCTGCTGTGCTATACCGTATTTTGGGGTTGTGGACTTTACAACTGTTGGATATAGCTTACTTGTTGATGCAACAGAGCCCGCTATGACACTATTTTCCGACACAGGGTCACTTTGCAAAATGGAAATTGAAGTAGAAAGTTTAGATTGTTGAAAGTTTTCGAAATTGAATGATGGGGAATGTGAGAAAATCTTTAAAATTGTTATATTCCGTACTTAAGTGCTTCTGCTCAGTCTCTTTCTTTACGATGATTAGACAAAATGCATTTTGATTCACGATGTGTTTTTTTTGCGTAGCCAAGATTGGCCACAGTGATCTATTCTTGGGTTGCAGCGGATGTATATGTGCTTTGACTTCATATAATCGTTGTTTTAGGATGCTGAATGATTTTTGGTGTTTGGAAAAATTATAGCAACAATAAAGTTGTGATATGCTTGTTTGGGTGCTGAGTCGGATTTCAACATATTTCTCAAAGTTAGCGAGTTCTCACATTTAGGTGTTTTGGATGGATTTTTTGTTTAGTTTGATTGAGTAAACGGATGAAGACGCACATCAAAGGCGTCTACTTTCGCTTATCATGAATAGATTCTTCCTTAAAGTACTTGTAGTCGTCTTACTTGAGTTCCTTGCTTGAATGATTTTCAGCAGTTCATTTCACTGCTCTTAAGCTACACAATAACCGATAATTTAAATCAACTCAATGGGAGAAGAGGATCAGCCCTCTAAAAAAAGAGCTGCTGGTAGGGAGTTATCTCGAGATAACCCTGGTCTCGATGACGACGAAGATGCTCAAGAACAAGAGATGGGTACTTTCAAAAAAGCAAGTGATGAAGTGCTTGCCACTCGAAAAATAGTCAAAGTTCGTCGACAAACATCTGCAACACCTTCTGCTCCCACATCGAATCCTTTTGCAGGTATCCGTTTGGTACCCCCTGCTCCTGCTCCCGCTCCTGCTCAAGCTGAAGCACAACCGGTTTCAGACAAAGCAACTGTTGATGACACAGAAACAAAAGATGATGCAACCACAGAATCTGAAGTGAGAAGTTTGGTATCAGAAGAGAAACCTATAGATAAGGAGAGCTTAGCCCCTACAGAGCAACAACCTGAAGTTAATCAACAAGTTGTTGGTGATGCAAAGCCTGTTGATGAGGTAGTTGCTGATTCTAGTTCCGAGAAAACTAACGCAGCTCCACTTTCAGATGAAAAACAAGTGGCTGATGACGAGGTTGAAAAAGATGACAAGAATACTTCAAACGGAGAGGCTGAGGGTGGCACTGGTACTTCGGTGAATTCCTTTCAGCAACTTTCTAACAACCAAAATGCATTCACAGGCCTTGCTGGCACTGGGTTTTCCAGTTCAACATTTTCATTTGGATCAACTCAAACCGACGGGTCTCCTTTACAATCATCGCTTCCTTCCTTCAGTTTCGGAACTCCCAACAATGGTGGTACCAGTACACCCTTTTTTGGAACATCTGGAATAGGCTCGTCAATTGGAAGCAAGACTGAGGGCAGTACATTCAAATCCATGTCGGAGGTACCAACGGAAACAGGAGAAGAGAATGATGAGACAGTTTTTTCCGCTGACTCGGTTTTGTTCGAGTTTCTCGACGGTGGGTGGAAAGAGCGTGGCAAAGGAGAGGTGAAGGTGAATGTGCTAAAAGATGGGACCCAAAAAGCCCGTCTTGTAATGCGAGCAAAGGGTAACTTGAGGTTGATCCTTAATGCGAGATTATACCCTGATTTAAAGCTTACAAAGATGGAAAAGAAGGGTGTCACTTTTGCTTGTGTCAACAGTGCTAACGAGGGGAAGGATAGTCTTTCAACTTTTGCCCTAAAGTTCAAAGACGGGTTAATTGTGGAGGAATTTTCGTCATTTGTTGACATCCACAAAGGCAAACCTACTTCATCTTTGAAGACACCAGAAAATTCTCCAAAGGCTTCGGATGATTGAATGGTTTCCTCGATTCTGATAATGGTCCATGAAGAGGTAATCTGTAATCCTGTTATCTTTACTGTTTTCTGAGGGTGAGAAATCAGAAATCATGTCCGATGCTTGATAGTGATGGAAGACATCTCCATTTTGCTGTGTTTGTTTTGTAAGAGTCGCGTCAATGAGGTTCTTTGTGAGCCTAGTTCCCTGATAGTTTAATGAACTATTAGTCCCGGGATGTTGAATATGAATATGAATATGAATATGAGTATATGTCACACTATGTTTTTCTCGAAATTCGTGTTCAAAAGCCCTGTTGTTGTTTCGACACATGAAATATATTAGTAATTTAGTATGCAGGCACAACCGGTAATATCTTACAACTGACTCATGGGGTGAAGACGTGAAGTTGCTCAAACGAAGGGGCGGCTTGGAAAATTGTCCCCCATCGCGCATCAACCCTCTAAGTAGGCGATGAGAGATTGCCCGACTCAAAAGCAAGACGCGACTACCCTTCCAGACTCTTGGGAAGGATCTCGGCAATGACAGTGGAGACTAGGACACCTCTAAGATTCTGTGAAGATGGAAGAGTTTCGGGTTATGGGAAAGATAAATACGTTAATACACTACTCCCTCCGTCTTGTCTTTGATGCTCTTCAGAGCAAATTACTCTCCGTAGTAAATTACTTCCAATATGTCATCGATGTTTACTATTTCCATAGTAGTATGGATTAGTCCCTCTGTTTCTTTGATATTTTCCACATTTCCTTTTTCAACCATTTCTTTGATTTCTTCCACTTTCCTTTTTTCTATTACACTTCTCTCTTATCTAGGTGGCCTACTACTTTACTCCCTCTCTACTTTTACTTATTTTATTGTTTTTCTTAAGAAATGTGCCACTTTTCAGGTGGAAAAAATCATAAAAACGGAGGGAGTACTATTTACCAAACACATTTAAAGAACATACTTAAGCCTTTTTTTTTTTTTTTTTTTTTTTTTTTTTTTTTGCCAACGAGTCATCAATATCTTACATTCCCTTAAGCCCTATTCTTGTGGATGTGAAATCAGCTCAATTGAACTAAATTGAAATAAGCCGATACAAAATTAACCGATCGATAATGGTTATATACAAATTATTGTTTGCGACAAAGTTATCCGTCATTTCCTTATAACAGGTCAAATACGACTAGAAAAAGATAAAAACAATAAAAAAGTTGTAATGATTTGCCTTTTCTACATAAATGTGTAGTACTCGTATTTGACCTGTTATAACAAAATGACGGATACTCCCATCATAAGGAAGACCAATTATTTTTTGTTTTTTTATGACTTTTGATGTGCTCTAGATAAACCCTCGTGGGTACACATAGCCTGCAAACTAGGTAAACCGTCCGTGAGTGACAGACTCGAAACCTAAAAGGTATAGTCTTTATCAATACAAATCCCACAAGTTCGGGCTTGTGCTAGCTTGAACCTGAGACCCTTGGATTGTTGACCACAATTTTAACCACTAAACAACATCCTTACTGATCTTAATTTGTGAAGTTCTTGGGCCGGGTCCGAACTTGAATCGAGTTCGCACGTGACCCACAAAAATTCGACAATATACTCTCCCCTTTAAATACCGGAATACCAATAGTCTTATCGCTTACGACACCCGGACAAATATCCTGGATGTTAATTTAGGTGCTATTACTACTTCAATTGACCCACAACACAAAATCCCCAAATTCCCATTCTTCTTCAATCAATTTACCGATATTCACCTAATCCACTGCCAAATCCACACCAATTAGGGTTTCATCCAATCAATCGATTTGAAGATGGCTGCTGCTGGAGGAGGAGAAGAGGAAGAGAACACCGACTACGAGAGTGATCCAGATGAGGTTAAGATGTCGCTCAAGATGCGTCGAAGAGAAGCCAGCGACGACGAGGATGTCGATGAGAGGGAGAGTAATGATAATCGGACTGCCGGCGCTGTTGATTCCGGTGGTGATTCGGATGGTCAGGGTGGTGCCGATGATTACGACGTTGAAGTTGATTATGATGAAGAGGAGTATTATGATGAGTATGATGAGGATAGTGAAGTTGATGACAGAGAAGTTAATGGTGGAGAGGTGGTGGCAGAGGTAGTGAAGGAGGTGAGCGAGGCGGAGGTGAAGGTGGGGGAGGAAGATGGGGAGGAGGTTGAGGAGAAGGGTGAATTGGTGGAGTCGGAGGCGGCGGAGAAGACGGAGGAGGTTGGGGAGAAGGCGGTGGTTGAGCCGTTCTCGGTTCCGACTTCTGGAGCGTTTTATATGCATGATGATCGGTTTCGAGATATGGCCGATGGGAGGCACAGGTATTTTGGATTTGGATTTGGATTTGGATTGTTTGCGATTTCTAATCTTGGTCATTGATTGATTAATGTAGTAATGTATGCTTTGTAAATTATACCGTGTTCGAATCGAGAATTAATGTTTATGATAGTGCTAGATTGCTTGGCGCTGTAAACAATGAAAGATAGTATGAACTTTTTGGTTAAAGTTATCTTTATGTTGCTTAATCGAAACCTGGCAATATCTAATCTATGTTTTAGCCTTACGGAATTCGAAACTAGCACTGTCATTGGATATGGAAGGGTTGACAGTAGGCTGTGGATCGAATGTTTTGTGGAATATGTGTTGGGATGTGGTTTATGGTGATGCATGAAGCTTTGAATCAAGTAGTTTAGCCATAGATAGACTTTGAAAGAAGGAAGATAATGAACTGGAGTACGGAATTTGCTGTTTTTTTACGATTCTATTTGGAGGATCGAATCAAAATATTTTCTGGGGTTTTGGGGATTTGGTGGGTTGGGGTGAGGTTAGGCTGTAGAGTTGGAGTGAGAGGTAATCGCGATGTTAGTTGCAGCTAAAGTGGTTAGCATTGTTCTGGTACTCTGATCTGGGTTCAGAATTCGGCACCTGTGACTTTGTGAGCATCAAAATTGCTGTTCTGGGGCGCTTTGTACCAAAAGGAACTACTTTACATTGACGGATTAATGTTAACTTAGTTTCTGAACAAAAATTAGGGTTCTCTCTTAAGGCTACATCGTTACCCATGAGTCTGATCTCTTTATTTCCCTAGTGTTGACTGTTGGTGAAGCAAAATTTATTTATTATTTGTCTTCTCTTGGCTAAGTGAAGCTCGAACATATTTGCTCTTCTTGTCAACCTCTGGAGGGATTTCGTTGTGAGAATCCAACTTGTTCAAATATTTTACCTAACCCTTACTTCCTATATTTTACTTAAATCTTGCACTCAAAGCCTTGTAGAATCAAACCTTTGAATTTGTTTTTACCTCATCAACAATCTAGCATTTGATTTCCTGTTAGTAATGTGGTGTGTATTGTGTATGCTTTTTGTTTGTTTATGTTTCTTCCTTGTAGGGTTTGACTCTCTTTTATGAGTATAATAAACTGATGGTTTCTCTTTCTAGGCGAAGCTTTGGTGGAAAGAAACTATGGGAATCAAAAGATGAGAGAAAATGGGGACATGACAAGTTTGAGGAGTTACACGTGCAAGAAAGGCGTTATGAGGAGGTATTATACTATTTCCTTTGATGGTTGCTTTCTATAGTTCCTCATGTTAGGTAATACTGTGTGGTAAAACGTGTTTTTGTTTTGCCATTGTTAATAGGGGAAGAGATCTTTTAAAGGACCATATCGAGGTCGTGGAAAACCGAGAGGGGCCGGTAGTGGTTATGGTCGAGGAAATCGAGTGAAACGGTTTGGTGAGAACAGTAATCAGAATGCTGCACCAAAGGATGTGAGAGGAAGGGGTCCAAGAAAATACCAACCAGTGATGAAGAACAATGGTGAAACACAACCACCACAATACCAACAGTGAGGGCACCTGAATTTTCATCTTCTGTCTCTGTTTTATTCCGTTTTCTTATCCTTGCACTTACACGCCTTCTTTTTTCCTCAGGTCAGCGAGATCATTTGACACAAATTCTCGTACTGGTTCTGGGAGAACAGTTGCATCAACAGGGAGTTCAAATGTGGAGTATGAAGTGGCTCCTGCTAAGAAAGTTGGGTCTAACTTAAGCTCCGAGTCACCTCCGTTTTATCCATCCATTGCTTCTGCTAAGGACGCTACTTCCACACAAAAAAAGGAAACACACACTGGAAATTATAACAGGAACAATCGCCCTTCTGTTGTCCCTAATTTTCCGATGCCAGACTCGAATCCTTTGTCAAAAGGGAAGAATGCTATCAGTTCTACAGGTTTTGAAAAACTGCACATTGAGGATGCTGTTTCTCATGCCAGCACCAAGGCAATCAATAATTCGGATTTGCGTTATTCATCTTCTCCATCTCATCCCAGAGGACAAGGAAGGGTTGTAGCGCCAGCTAGACCTGCTGTTTTCCAACCAGCTCAAACATATAACCAAGTAAACAAAGAGTCTCTTCAAGCAAATGAAGCTAACAAGCGAAGCTCTGTTCATACTCAAGGTCAATCTCCTTTGCAGGCTCCGGGCCAACAGCTAGACCAGCGTCCTCTTGTTACTTCTCAAAGTTCTTCTCCTCCAAAAGCAGGTTTGTTGACAAATAAAATTGTGTCTGGGAAGGGTGAGATGCCTAGGCATGATTATTCTAATACTCTTGTGGCTTTAAAAGGGAAAGAAGCTATCCAGGGAACTGGTAGAGGTTCAATTGTGTATGGTGGTGCGCAAGTCATAGGGCCTGGTGGAAATGTAGGCCCCGGTCATGGCGACGCTAATATACCGGCCTTCTTTCCAGGTATTACTATTAATGTTATCTGTACTACAATGTCGTTTGTGTTTTCATCCAAAGTTATGATGATGGATTCTATAGGAGGCATATCAAGTTCTGTATAGAGGTTTGAGATTTAGTGAAATCCAATTGATGGTAATTAATTAATTATTCTCACCTCCGACATGTGAGGGAACTGAAGTTACCGAACAATAAGGTGAAAAACAAAAGGAAAGAGAAAGATTTTAGAATGCATAAAGCAGATCTTAAGTGTAATAATTTTGTTTCCTGAGCCTGAACTCTGTACATAATTTGGTTTTCTGTCTAGTGATGCAATTCGGGGGTCAGCATCCTGATAGAATGGCTTCTGTTGGAATGACGTTTCCTGGGTATGTGCAGCCAAATGGTATTGGAAACTCTGAGATGACATGGTATGTAATTTAAACTATATTTTTCCCGTTCTTACTTGACTCTGCCGAGGTTCCTGTTATTTTTGGTTTCATGTGTGGTTACTGACGATGTAAACATCATATAGCTTCTTTTCTGGTAGTAATATGCATTCATCAGTTTTGATGAGTCAAAATTATTTATTTCTTAATTCATTGAGTCTTCTGATAATATTTTTAGTGTTAGGTTCATGGTCATGTGTGGTAGTATTCGAAATGTGTGTAAATTTCTTTTTTGATTCAGTGGTCTCGGATAAGCGGTGAAGTCTGATTTACAACATGTATTTATTTTGTTTTCAGGCTACCAATGTTAGCAAGTGCTGCAGGTGCTTTAGGAGCAACATACTGCCCACCTTATCTTGCCATTGATGGTAGTTATCATCCTCGGCCTACAGGCCAAACATCTGCGTTGCCTGCTCCTAGGTATGAACCTCTTGCTAAATTTGTTCTCTCTTTTTTCCGGAAATGTAGACTAGTACTAAGGATTATATGATCGCATAAAGTTCTATTGAACCCTATACCAAATAAAAACTTGCAAGTGTGATCATATCTTGGATAAAGTTATACGGAGTAAAAGAAAGTTTTGAGTTCTGTTGTATCGTTAACAAGAAGTTTATCCTCTTATGTTCTGTCAAAGCGAGCTCCGTGCTTCCGAGTTCTTAGAAATACCTGCATCTTCTTTCTCTAGCTTCCTGTCCACAGTCCACACCGATAGAGTAAATGTTTCTTGAATTTGAACTGGCTAACAACCTATCATTCCTTGCACGACCTCACCACGGGGTTTCTTATGATAGAAAACTGCGCTGTAAGTATAATCTCAGTAAATGCTTTTGGAGTTGAAGGCATCTAATAAAAAAATTCCTGGTGATATTGCTTTCAAAACTTATGCTTTATTTTTGGTTGAATGTGATCGCCTCATATAGCCGTATCCTGTATAGATTCTGGAAAAGAAGACAGAAAAGGGAAAAGATACTTGGCGTTTTGTTAAATTTCTTTTATAATCTCAGTAAATACTTTAGGTGTTTTAATGGTTGGTTTTGCAGTGGTTTGTATTTTCTTGGATTCAAATGTCTGATTTTTGTATTAATGTCATGCTATTTTCCTGTGGCGTAGAGCTGATTTTTTTTTTTCTTGTTTTACTTTTGCAGCAAAGACAACAACCTCAGTTTACCCAATGATGAGATGAAACTCCAACATACATCTGGTAAGTGTACAAAGTTTTAGGATCGTCTGGTCTGAATTTCTGATAGCTGCGTTTTGTATCTATATTGTGAACTAATTCTTGCCTGTTCCACAGAGATTGCAAACGATGAGTTCAGTCATAGACAAAATAAGCCTCGCAGGTGTGTTGGTCTCTCTGAAGTTGTTTTCATATACTCCCTCCACTGCATTTATATTGTCACTTGTGACTTTAGTGGTCGAACAATTACGACTTTGACCCTTATTTTCTGACAGTGTATTGTTACAACTTTAAAATAGATGATACTTTGTATGTAAATAAAAAACGAGAACTTTTACGTATGGTAGAGAATTGATGGTTAAAGTTGACATTTGTTGATCATCAAAGTCAAACGGGGACAATAAGTTTGGCGTTGTGATTGTACGTCGTTAATTATTAACTGGACCTGGCTTTATTTTTGTTATTCAGATACTCGGAGATGAATTTCCGCCAGTGAAGTACATATGGCATTTTCACTGTTCAAATAAGAAGTTTTTATCTTCAAATTGAAGGATTGTTTGTGCTTGGTTTGAAGAGCTTCTATTTCTCCTCACCGTAGGGCTCCGTTTCTGATGCCCTTTGTGTTCTCCTACCTGCGGGCTGGACCACACTGGGTCTTCTCTGACTTGACGCGTCTTAGGTAATCATTTGTTTTTATTACTAACAAAAGACATTTAACGATTCTCTCTTTCTTAAATGATTGCGCTTGCTAGATTTTCATCTAGCGCTTCTGTTATCAACTTCGTTTTTGGATTTGTTTATGACATATATGAGATTTACAGGAATCCATGTTTTTTCGTCTTGCAGTTATTATGGTAATGCATATGCTCGTGCTGTTGTCTGTTTATTAGCAGGATTGTTACAGTTATGGGTTTATTTGCGGCCTTCTGTTTGTTCTATGGTATGAACTATGAACCCACTACCAAACTATTTGAGTCAGTAGGTTTTTGCGTCGATTGTGCACATTACCAATACTCCTCCATGTTTCAAATGGTATAGGTTTTTGGGTGGCTTGTTTTTGTGATTGTCGTAGATGGGTTTACCGAGGAAACTTTTGAAGAAACTGTTTGAAAGAACAGGCAATGCTGAATGCTGAATGATCGGTTTCATGTATTTCTCGGAGTTATTTATGTTTTTTTTTTCCCTTTTTTCTTTTCTACATCCTGTAATACCCTAATTAGTGATGTTATTATCTAAATTATGTTGGTGGAATTAGCTTTTTCTATTTGGTCTCAGTTGACGGTACCACTCGAAGGCCATCAGACTCGAATGGTTAATGTAATCTGGAGTTCTTTGTTTACGTTTACTTCTATTTCAATTTGCCGATTGTCTATTTTCATAATCATATTCTTCCCTCTCGTAGAGTCGTAATTCTACCCTCCTTCGTTGTGAGCTCGTTGAAAGTTTATTTTCGGTTAGCATGGCTCCTCCCTAATCAGTGTTGGTCACTGACTCGTGCTAGCCCATCTTGCCTGGAGAGAAAATGGCCTGGGCACGGGAAGGTGGGGCTGTGTTCGAATCCATCAATATCATAATAACCCTTGTAGCTTTCTTTTGTCGCTCTATGGAGTAGTTACTGTGCGAGTTTGGAGAAATTTATTTTCGGATCAAATCTAGCCGAAAAACGTGGATAATAACTTTCAAAATCGTTCGTTTTTAGATTATTTTTTCGAAAATTATGAGATATTTTACTGATTAGTTGAATAGGGTCGAACTTTTTATTAAAATAATGCTCTAAAATAAACTTATTGTCGTTTCGGGTCGGAATAAAAACTAATTATCAAAATGGGGCTGAGGTAGGTTCGGACATAGGGTCGATTTAGGACGGACCAAACCCGCCATTAAGAATGGCGGTCTTCAAAATTATAAATTGGCAAAAAAAAAAAAAAAATTTAAAACCCATTAACCCGCCACTGGCAATGGCGGGTTTGTGCCCATTAACCCGCCATTGACAATGGCGGGTTTAGATATCCTAACTACTCTATGTTTACCTATAATTAATTATTGTTATCTTTAATGACATAAGAATCATTCAGTGTTGCAGTGGGAGAAGGTGTCACCTCTTACCCTTGAGGTCCTGGTTTCGACTAATGTTGAGGGCACTTTTAATTTTTTTGTTTCTAATTTTTTTCATAAAACAAGAGTCTATATATAGAGAATTGAACCCACACCCTCAAGTCAATCGGTTAACACAATAATTACCGGTTGTGGGTTTGTGCTTTAAAAATTTCTCACTTTTTACAACTTAACATTTTTTTTCTATCAAAATAATGCTCTAAGTAAATTAATTAATTAATATTGTGCTTTAAAAAATTCTCACTTTTTACAACTTAATATTAATTTTCCATCAAAATAATGCTCCAAGTAAATTAATTAATTAATGTTGTGGGTCGGTTTAGAAAAACACAAATTAGGACAGAAACTCGTAATTGACAATTATTAATTTATTTTGTTCTCTAAAAAAGCAATAAATATATAACGTTTGACACTTTCTAGAAGCAATTGATTTAGGAGTACGAGTGGTAGAAACGTTAATCAATTTACTTGAGAATGTGTATTCAATTCTCTTTATGGACCCTTATTTTGTGGAAAAATAGTAAGAAAAGTATAAAAACATGTCCCCAAGTATACTCGAACCCGCGACCTCTTCAGTAGAAGGTGAACCTTCTCCCACTGCAACACTGAAAGAATTTTGCAAAATTGAAGATAACAATATTTACTTATAACTAAATACAAAGTAACTAGAATATCTAAACCCGCCATTGTCAATGGCGGGTCCGTGGGCTCAAACCCGCCCCTAGCAATGGCGGGTTAATGGGTTTTAATTTTTTTTTTTTTTGCCATTTTATAATTTTCAAGACCCGTCATTCTTAATGGCGGGTTTGGTCCGTCTTAAATCGAACCTAAGTCCGAACCTACCTCAGCCCCATTTTGATAATTAGTTTTCATTCCGACCCGAAACGATAATTAATTTATTTTAGAGCATTATTTTAATAAAAAGTTCAATAGGGTCTGTATGCCATAAAATCACTATCGGTTGTTAAAAAATACTTAAAACATTTAAATTCAAGTGTATATATATTCAAGTTTTCGCCTTATTATAACGTGATTATAAAGTGAGTCAAACAACTTATAAATCTGTTTTTTTGAATCCTATGTACCTTTTGTCACTCTAGGACAGTTCAACAATGTATGGAGTAGTTACTGTGCGAGTTTGGAGAAATTTATTTTCGGATCAAATCTAGCCGAAAAACGTGGATAATAACCTTCAAAAGCGTCCGTTTTAGATAATTTTTTTGAAAATTATGAGATATTTTACTGATTAGTTGAATAGGGTCTGTATGCCATAAAATCACTGTCGGTTGTTAAAAAAACACTTAAAACATTTAAATTCAAGTGTATATATTTAAGTTTTCGCCTTATTATAACGTGATTATAAAGTGAGTCAAATAACTTATAAATGTGTTTTTTTTAATCCTATGTACCTTTTGTCACTCTATGACATTTCTACAATGTATGGAGTAGTTAATGTGCGAGTTTAGAGAAATTTATTTTCGGACCAAATCTAGCCGAAAAACGTGGATAATAACCTTCAAAAGCGTCCGTTTTAGATAATTTTTTCGAAAATTATGAGATATTTTACTGATTAGTTGAATAGGGTCTGTATGCCATAAAATCACTGTCGGTTGTTAATAAAACACTTAAAACATTTAAATTCAAGTGTCTATATAAATGTTATCGCCTTATTATAACGTGATTATAAAGTGAGTCAAATAACTTATAAATGTGTTTTTTTTTTGAATCCTATGTACCTTTTGTCACTCTATGACATTTCTACAATGTATAGAGTAGTTACTGTGCGAGTTTAGAGAAATTTATTTTCGGACCAAATCTAGCCGAAAAACGTGGATAATAACCTTCAAAATCGTCCATTTTAGATGATTTTTCGAAAATTTTGAGATATTTTACTGGTCAGTTGAATAGGGTCTGTATGTCATAAAATACCTGTCGGTTGATAAAAAAACATTTAAATTCAAGTGTATATTGAAGTTTTCGCCTTATTATAACGTGACCATAAAGACACTCAAATGACTTATAAATGCGTTTTTTTTCGAATCGTATGTACCTTTTGTCACTCTAGGACAATTCTACAATGTATGGAGTAGTTATTGTGCGAACTTGGAGAATATATTTTTTGGACCAAATCTAGCCGAAAAACGTGGATAATAACCTTCAAAATTTACCCGTTTTAGATGATTTTTCGAAAATTTTGAAATATTTTACTGGTTAGTTGAATAGGGTTTGTATGCCATAAAATCACGGTCGATTTATAATCATGCTCATTAAATCGTACACTTTTGATATCTTAGAAGGTGTTGTAGAGACGGAAGGAATAATATACGTTAGTTTCCATATGTTGTCAATTGTATTGGTGATTAAGTAAGTAGTGGATTGTGAATTGTTGTAGTGGTACTTTGGCATGCTTGATTTAAAAGCAAGCAAAAACCTAGTATTACACAGTACTTCTTCTTCTTCTTCTTCTTGACTCAGTAGTGACAACACACGTTTGAAGCATGAAAATGCCACAACTATGAAAAATGAAGACGTCACTCGCTCGTCAGCAAGTAAAACGAGGAGATGTACAGTACGTACCACAATTCACTGGTATCACGAATTTGACGAAAGAATATCGTAACTGTAGACTGTAGTCGACGAGTTATTTTAAAATTGTCGAAAATATTACTCAGTACTCTGTATTATCGTTGAAATTAGAATATACGAAGTAAGATTTGATATGATTTAGAAATAAGTACGCCATAAAATATTGGAAAAAAAAAACCAATTGAGACCTCTAGGTTCAAGGAACGCTAGCTTTACTAGTTACCATTATTATTTACACCAGGTCAGTAGTATTTTTTACTAATTGTCAAATGAACGGTCTGAAACCCCTACTTGGGAACCCGCAGCCGCTACCTTTGGTGCGCTCTGGGTAAACCCCCGGTGTACGCAATAGAGCCATACAACTCCCACAAGAACGCTCTTGCAGGGACTTGAACCTGAGACCCATGGGTTGTGGCCACCACGCTCTTGCAGGGACTTGAACCTGAGACCCATGGGGTTGTGGCCACATGTTTTAACCACTAGGCTCCACCCTTGCGGGCAACCCCTACTATATTATACTCCTAATTAATTTGATATATATAGTTAATTACGTCTCTTAACAACTTGATGTGAAACGGTCTCACGAGAACTTTAGTCGCACGACAATTTGTAGAGACAGTTTGGTGTTTGGGTGGGAGTGCCCACATATGCAACTATACAAATCAAATAAAATCAAGCCATGGGGAGGAATCTCATTCAAGTGAGCTTTATTTGTTTTGCCTTTTGGGATCGCGTGCAAGTCTACGAACCATGTGTATCATATGAATGAATGACCATTTTTACCGGGGTGAGATAGTTTCGGGTTATAGAACTCATAAAATTGGTTTCATTGTTAGAGTTTGGACTAATCGGAAATATCGCTGGTTTGAATATTATGGACAATATGTCGCTGGTTTGAATCCTCATCCTCTTTTCTTCTCTTTATTGTAATTCAATTGAGTGCATGTTTCGTTTTTTTTAAAAAATAACGAAAATCTTCCCATTACACTGTAAAATGATTTTAGGGTTTTTCTACATGGCGTCCCTGAACTTTTCACTTTTCTACATGATACCCTGCTCTTTCTATGTGTATACATGGTACCCTTGAACTTTACTATTAATTTAATTGGTACCCCTTAAAGGTTTTTTTCATCATGTTTTGTCGTTAAATTGTGTTTGTAGCTTAAATAAAAACTTCAATACCATTTAACTTAAATAATTAACAAGTAATTGAGCTTAAATAAAGTGTTATCAGTTGATTTGGCAATATAACACCAAAAATATACTCATTTTAGATTTGGTGCATAACTGCGAAAAACATACAAGAATGTTAGTTTAAGTTCAATTTTAGATTAAGTAGGTATGTTAAATGACGTTTAAGTTTTAATTTTGAAAAAAAAAAGGTAGTTTAGTGCCAAAGTTTGATGGAAGAAAAAGTTTAAGGGTACCAATAAGGTAATAATAAAGTCTAGGGGTACCAGCGATGTTTATATAAAGTACAAGGGTACCATGTAGACATGTAAAAATGGTAGGGTACCAGGTAGAAAAGTGAAAAGTTCAAGGGTACCGTGTAGAAAAACCCATGATTTTATTTAAGTTTGATTATGTTTCCTATTTCCTTCTTATAAAAGCAAAGGGAACAACATAGAAACTCAGATGAAGTATTGAAATATAAAAAGGACTAGAATGTTACGGAGTATCTGCTTTCAATATTACATCTAATTATTTACACAAAAACTTTAAAAAGACGATCTTTATTTAGAATTCTGTACCCCATTAAGATATTATCGAGATACCATCTGTTTGCGTTTTTGGGGATGAAATAAATGAATATGAGAAGATGGTGGTGTAGTCTTCCTAGTTCCTACTGAGTTTGCGTCAGAAACTGAAAAAAGAAGCGCAGATACAAACACCAACACCAACACCAACACAAACACATGACCAACAACAACAACAACAAAAAAGCTGCTTCTGTCAATCAACTCAACTCAACTCAACTTGTTCAGATTAGATTGCATTTTTCCATTTCCTGCAACAAAAACAGATCTTACTGTACTCACTTTCTTCATACTCCTTTTTTTACTGTACTGTAATATTCTTTGCTTCAGTTCCCTCTTTTACTTTTACTTTTACTTTTACTTTTACTTTATTCACAAACTAACTTATGTTAGTTCAGTTCATCAGTTGGGTTTGTGATTTCTTCTGAAATGTGAGGTTTTATCAAATGGGTTTGAGTTTGAGTTCAGTTTTCAGTCATGGGTTTTGATTAATTTCATGATTTTTGCTGTTTTTTCTTGGGAAATTGGTGTTTTTATTGGTTTATTTTTCTGGGTTTTTGATGATTTAGTGAATTGAAGCTCAACTGATACTTCAATTTGATAGATCTGTTATGTGCAATCATCCAATTTTGGAACTTTTTAGAGAATTGAATCAAATAATTGAGATTTATTGCAAAAATAAGCATGAATAATTAGGTATTGGGTATCTTTTGGGGGAATTTATCTGTACTACTTTTGCATTAGTTTGAATTACTAACTTTAATCAGACAATATTGAATATGTTGTCACATTCATGGAACCTTACAGATTGGAAATCCAACAAATTTCAGGAGAAACGTGTTTGTAACGAACATATCCGTCAAATATTAGCCACGTGGGTTGATAAAGACAAAAGATTTGTTATTCTCGATGCATTCTGATTTTGTCTTTATCTAGCCACGCGGGTTATATTTGACATGTTATAACTTTGTGATAAAAGATGCCGTCTTTTTTTGGCTATTTGAGCAGTATCTTTACTGATATTGTTCTCTATTTATTGATGCTAGGTGTCGGGAGCTTGTAAAAATCGTCTGCAGCACAGTAGTTAGTTAGCTAGCAAGCTTATTAGGTGTCGGGGGGCTTATGTATTTCGGTTTCCTTAACTTAGATGGGCATTCCCCTGCTGGTATTACATAGCGAGACTTCTGGAGATCGAGATCATTTCCCTTTGTTGATGGAGCGCGTGGAGGAGGTGGATTCGGTTGAACGTCATCATCATAACCATGTAATCACCATCTCTACTAATCACGGTCATGGCGAGGGTATAAATCAAACGGAAGTTGATCATAGTGTAGTAGGTAGAGCATTAGACGTTAGTACTACAACTCAGGTTAATAATAATAATAATACATCACCTTCTTCTTCTTCTTCTTCATCTGTGGCGAGAGGTAACTCAATTGGTTACACCAGCCCGTTGAATTCGGGCCTATGGATCTCGGTTGAGCTCATTGTAACTTTGGCTCAGATTGTTGCTTCCGTTGTTATTTTGTCGTTGTCGAGGTATAAGACTGCAGATGCTCCGCTTTTTGCTTGGGTTGTGGGTTATGCGTGCGGTTGTCTTGCAACACTTCCGATTCTATACTGGCGGCTTAGGAATTGTATACAAGGACGTGACCGGTATTCAGTTCAGTCACACCACAGCTCTGTAGAGGCAACGACGACCACCTCCGAAGGGACTCGGGAAGGAGGGATACTTTCTAGAAATGGCCGCGTGGGTGGAAGAATTAGTGTTCGGTAAGCGTTTGGTTACTTATAAAACGGTTTTGTTTTTGCTATTTTCACTTTTTTGTTATTAAATCAGAAACTGGTTCATCTGCTGCAGGTTCAACGGGATAGTCGACCACTTTAAGATGGCATTGGACTGCTTCTTTGCCGTGTGGTTTGTAGTCGGTAATGTGTGGATTTTCGGGGCACATTCCTCTCCTTCTATAGCTCCGAAGTTGTATAGGTAACTTTCGCATTGATCTTGAATTCTCGCAATTTTCCCATTTGACTTTTGATGGTCGAGCGATGCTAATCATTACGTTCTATATTTCAGGTTGTGTATAGTTTTCCTTACCTTCAGCTGCATAGGTTATGCGCTCCCGTTCCTGCTATGTGCTACCATTTTTTGCTGCTTGCCTTGTATTATTTCAGCAATTGGCATCAGAGAAGATCTCTCGAAAACTAGAGGGGCCAGTATAGAAGCCATCGAGGCTCTACCAACCTACAAGTTCAAGCTAAGCAAAAACGGAGGTGCTGATGATGAATATATACGCTTGAAAGCTAGTAACGAACATCTGGCCGATGGAATGCACAAGGAGCTTAAGATATCGCAAGAAGATGCAGTAAGTTCAAAATTCTTGCAAACATGCAAAAATCCTTGAGACTGTTCTTCTGTTGTTATCTGAAATTTTTACGATTTTGTTTAATGGAACGGGATGCAGGCGTGTTGCATTTGCTTAGCAGTCTACGTAGAGAACGACGAGTTGAGGGAGCTTCCTTGTTTCCACGTCTTCCACACCGAGTGTGTTGACAAATGGTTGAAGATCAACGCACTGTGTCCTCTGTGCAAGCTTGAAATCAGCGAGCTCAGTCGCACCTCATCGTCTGCCCGAAACAACTCCAGGCAAGAGAATACAAATGGTGAAGGTGAGTGAGGCCGATCCTTAGTTTTTACTTAATTCATACATCTCGCCATACGGCCCATACCCTTGTAAATTAATTATGCTTAATATATGGAGAATGAAGATCTTCTATTGTGCATTTGAATGCCATTTCCTGAAGGTGATCAAATCGGACCATGAAAGAATGTCTGACCTATAGAGTTATGTAACATGTGAATTCATGTTGAAAGTTTCGAAGTTGTGAAAATTTGATGCATACTCCGCACTTTGTTTTGTTATTGTTTTCCTTGTTCGTTCAACAGCTTCTGAAGTTGATCAAGCCAAGCATCGAGGGCTAAAATCCACGAATTATATTCACTTTCACATCGTGACTCATGAAACACGAGTTTTGAGTTAATTATACTTTCACGCCCTAGGATTACAGTAGTTGGTGATTTCAAAGTTTAAAAAATGTTCATCATTATACAAAGTATACTGTACTCGTATTATGTAATCCCCAATCTTTTAATAACAAATTATATATATGCTTGAGCGAAAGCTGTTAAATTATCATACGATGGTTTCGTTTTCCTGACAAAAATGCCTGAAGATTATGTGGGTCGGATCGGGAAATGTTGATTATGACGCAGAACCACAGCCATGTATACATTACAAGATAACGTTAGACAAAAGAGATGCATTGTCCATTTGTTGTTTAGCAGAAACCGTACCCCATATCGATGACATTCATGGTAGGACTGTTCTTAGTATAGTCTCGATTTTCATCGGGGCAACTGCTTGGTACTACCGTTAAAAAGCGTCGTGTTGAAACTGTGTAGCATTGTCAATCACTAGTACAGGGATTCCTACTTCGGTATCAACCCCACCGAATTCCAAATTGCGCATCAGTAGTCAGAGCAACAAAATCTATAGGCTACAAGAGTCATACACCAATATCGATAAGATTTAACCTTGGAAAACAAGGACTTTGGAAATTACGACTGGCCTAAGGAATTTTTAAACACTACAAAGTCATCCAAGTAGCCATCAACCTTCAAAAGAAAGCCAGATTTCAGGATATGCAGAAAAAGAAAAGGAGTAACAGCCATTGTCAACGAAATTGCCAGATCCCGTAACAGTTAACGCTACCTGCATCTGTTATTATGAGACAAACGTAAGGCACAGGCTGCAGTCCATCTTTCTACGATCACTTCGCTGTGTCAAGGTAAAACAGCAAAGCATAAAAACACAGCATGCTCATCAATTCATCACAAAACAACTACGGAGTATGTAAGAAAATTCCCAGGCTAAGGACGTTACTTGATTGTAAGCTAACCACATAACTCCGTTTTCACTTCAATAGATGAAGCCTTTTCTCAAACCAAGCATAATGACGTGTTTCCCTACACGAAGCAGAAGAGCCTAATCTCCAGCCAAAAAAGTAAATCTAAAAAATCAGGCGATAGTAATAGAAACCATAACCAAGAAATGAAACTAAGCCACTGGAAGGCTATTGCAGTCGGAGAATATTAAAGAGTAATATAATCATGAGATTACAACTTGAGAGCTCAAGTGCATCAACTGCAAAGGCAAACAGAATCAGATTAGTCAAATATCAAAACTTAGACGCGGTCCAACAATGCAAACAAAAAATGAATTCGGACACTTCCCTTGCCCTTAGGTTTAAACTCCCAAGAAGCCACATCTGTAGTACATAATAGTGATTAAGTCGGAAAAAGTCATGCTAAAATACACCATGATCACAATATCCAAAAGAAAAGTTGCAAAGAAAATACTAAATAGATCCAACAGGATTCCAACAACGACCTTTAGTTTCCTGCTGCAGTGAACTGATCTATCTTTTACGGCCACCACGCTCCCTTAATGATAGTGTCAGGGACTCGCCGTTCCCAACATTATAATAAGCAAGAGTAAGATTGTCCTTAAGAAATCCAGCCTTTCCGCTTAGTTTCTGCTTGTTTGCAGGAAGTTGGATTTCTGCAGATATCTTTTCTTTCAGACTACCAACAGTTTCAGATAACGACTGCATGGAAATCTCCAGTATCTGCCCCTTGAGGTTTCCTTCATCAACACTCGGAACAGACACATTGATCCTAACAGGTCCCTGCACACACAACTCAGAGAATAGTTAGCTCCATTCAATAAGAACAAGAAAATACTTCAAAACCAGCAAAAATGTTGGCGATTTGTGACTTGCTTGATTCGAATGTGAACCAAAACAGCATTAATTAGTCCGTTTTTTAATCTCTAGGCTAGGGCGTGAATCAAAATAGAGAATAAAGACGCAAGTCATTAAGATCCCAGTACTCGGCAAGATGAACACCAAAGCCTGTAAACTGACCTTTAAAAGATTGCATTAGCCAGTTAGCACAACTAGTTGAGAAGTAGAACAGTAAATTAATTCAGTAAAGCGATAACAAAGGGTTAAGAAACACCATACCGGATGTTGCGCAAGAAACTGTTCCTCTGGAACCAGAGCCGAGTCATCAAACTTCTGTCTTTTCGGTTCTGGTTCATCAGGAAGTGGAGGAAGGGCTTCTGTGGGTGGTGGCGGAGGTGGAGGCACTCCTTGTGGCATAGGGGGCAGCGGGGCAGGCATCCCAGGCTGTGGCATGATCGTAAAGGGTCTACCAACAGGCGTAAACTGGGGGGCAGGTTGAGGTGGCCCAGGCATCTGATGAAGTTGCATTTGTGGACGATTCATCATCATTTGTTGTTGTCCGATAGGCATTTGCATAGGAGGCGGTGGAGGCCTACCCATTTGGTTTGTAGCGACCATTGGAGGACGGGGTTGAAAAGACACCATATTTGGATTACTGTTTGGAACTGGATATGGCATGCTACTGGTCGGTAAACGTGGCATATTAAGGGCTAAATTAGCCGGTGGAGGGAGTGGACGGACTAAGGGAACACCGGGTCTTGGGGGAGGAAGAGCAGCAGGCCCTGGGAGAGGCCTTCCTTCATTATTAGTGATATCATACTGATCCTCACCGCCCATACTCTGTGACATAGCCTGGTTTGCAGTACGGCCAATGCTTCCAGTGTGTCCATCCCATATGACTTGCTTTGGCTGCTCATCTTTTTTCTTCTCAATCTCGGCTTTAACAGCATTAGACACTTCTTCTTCTGTGGTACCAAAGATGTCAGGACGAGTACGTGCAAGTCCCACGATATTTCTGGAGATTTCATCATCTTGAGCAAGGGTGGTCTCCCGAATCTTAGCAAACATACGTTCCTTTTGCTCTTTGTATTTGGGATCAATGAGAGATATCCTAATGTGTTCTGACATCTCACTTACAGGGATCAATTCTCCGGTAATTGGAGACACTGCAAAGTTTGACGCATCCCTGTCTCCTTGCATTCTCTCCTCTGGTCTTTTCCAGTTTTTCACGATTCTCATTGGACGTTCATCTTCATCCATAGCAGCCACTTCATTATTCTGATCATCTCCATTCTCCCCAATGCTTGCTGCTTTCATACCCTCCTGAACAAGTTGCATTTCCTCCTCGTCCATTTCCATCTCCACCTCCTTGCCAGGTTCGACAACTTCTTCCTCATCTACAGTAGATATCTTGCTCCTCCTTATAACTTCTTCAAGAGTCATGGGCATAGGCAATATCTCATCCTCATCATCTGCAAAATCTATACTCTCAACAACTACAAAATCATGCCAATCAATCCTATTCATTTGTTCTCTCTCTTGCTCAACCTCATTCTCCGCTTTCTGCCTAGCTTGCTCCTGTGATTTTTCCCATTCAAGTCTATGCAAACACCTCTCTAACACAGTCGTTCGATCAATGACACTCTTCTTTATCTTATCTGTCAAACCCTTTGGAGGCATCAAAACCTTGGAATAAGCATCAGCCAGGGCAGTAAAGAACATAAACATGCTATGGGTTGGCTTCAAAAAATGAAACTGTTGGTTGTTCATCTCCCGACCAGTAAGCCCAGTCAAAAAAGATTTCCCATTCCTCGCAACAAATTGCGCAGTAAGCTTAATTAAATCCAATTCCTCCCCCGTAATCCCCTCAGGCAGCCTTACAGTGTATTGTTCAGCCTCGGGAGGTTCAAGAACCTTACGGACAACTCTAAATTTATCTGCAGGGTCAGGTTTTTCAGCGGTGGTAGCACCACCATCAGCAGAAGCAGTCTCCAGAACAGCTGAATCCGACGGTTGAGAAGAAGACTGCTGTCCAGAGCCTTGATTCTGAGCACGAAACTCTGATAGCTTATGCTGATAATAAGCATGGTAAGGATCTGACGCAATTAAAAAGTTAAATTTCACATTTCCTGCATTGCTAGCAACGATTCTCTTCTCAAACTCAGGCCCGTTTTTAGCCACAAACTGCGTTGTCTTGTCAATAATATTCCTAATATCTGGAGGAGGGTGGATTATCCCAATTCTCCGTGTATGTGTTGCCACTGAACTTGGTTTAACAACTTCGTTTTGGTCATCGTTTTGCTTGTCATCCTCTGCAGGCAATTGGGAAAGTGGTAACGGCCCAAGATCTCCATCAGTTGGTGGAGCAGGAAGTGGCAAAATTGGCGTCACACCCAACATACTATACCCTTTTTTCGTGCAGTATTCAGATACCACCCTACTAATGAAATAAAACACGGAATCTTACAGTAATTCTCACCCAAGCTCAAGAGCAATCTTCACAACCGCGATTACTGAACGACCTGCAACGACAATTACACACAGGTCAGCTGTAGTACATGGAAGTAAATTTACGAAGAAATAAGCAATCATTGAACTAAAATCAACAGGATAAACCTTTCACCTTCAAGCTTAAATTAAAGATAAAGCTGAAGAGTGACAGAATAATTGCTCGAAATATCGATTCTACAATTACGACATGATTAATCACGGATTTGTAGCTAGGTTTAGGGTTTACAAAAAAAACTAATCAAATCTATTCTTCTAAAACGAATTCACTACATAAATGATAAACCCACAAATCTAAGCAAATTCAAAACCTAGATTAATCAAATCAAGCAGTTCGAGCATTCGTAAATCGTGATATCGTCGATATAACTACAAAACCCTAATATGCGATATTGATTTCCAGTTTCCCCAAATTAAATCGAAATCATTCGAATCTTGCATGAATCGATGACTCAATCGCAGACAAAATCTAGCACCAAAATCAATCACAAAATCAAGTCAACAAAATCGAACAAACGCAGTAAAGTAAAAAACATTAAAAAAAATAAAAATAAAAATGATACCTGGAAGAATCGAGAAATATGGCGAAGAGAGAGGAGTTGTGACGCCGAGAAGACGGAGATATGAGAGTTGAGAGTAAAGGGGCGAAAGGCTTATAACCTAAACCAATAAGGCAATGACCGACTTATGTTATTGATTTGGGTTCGAGTCGGGTTGGGTTTGGGTTTGGGTTAGGTTCGTGTCGAAGACTTGAAATCTGTTTAACGATAAAATCAAAGGTGTAGTTCGTCTAGTGTACGGTGTACCACTAGTGAAACATCACAAAAATTTCCGCCTTTTTTTTAATACGAAGTATAGAGTAATACATGATGATGATGATGATGATGATGATTCAAGGATTGATGTGTATCCGACCACGATTCAAAAACGTAATTTTATGGTTTTTTTAAAAGTTTTTATTGTAATCCAAATGACTCTCGTAATACACCGGAGCATTTTGTATTTAGTGTGAACTTTGTTCAGCACGAATATGAAGATATTTTATTCCGCGATCTGAATGGCCGAAAAAACGTGGATATTAACCTTCAAAATCGTTCATTTTTGACGATTTTCAAAAACGGGCGAAAGTTTTTCAAAAGCGTGAATATTTTTTGACGAAACTTTGTCGATAAGAATAAAATGCCTAATAATGATATCATTAGAACTCTATACTATCCACGTTATTCATTTCGTGATAAATGTTATTCATTTCGTCTTCAAAGAGAGACTTTTAAAATGGATAAAATTGCAATTTGAGACATGTCGGAATAAGTCGAAACAAGCTTTATACTCTATTTTATATTGTGTCGGAGGGTTTGAATGATTATTTATGAGAATGATATGGATATCAGAAGATATTATTCTCGTATGGTAAATAATGTAATTCTAGCAATAGTATTATCACATAGCTATAGTTAGAGTAGGTAATCTCGGTTAGCCTTATTTGTAGGAATTTACTTCCTTAGTCGAAGATACGATTTGATTCTCTTCGAGTATATATGTATTCCTAATTGAGTGATAATGAATAACACAAAATTACCTTCCTCATCATCTGCTCAAGTTTCTCACATTTTTTATGGTATCAGAGCTAGCTTGATACATTCACAATGGCAGGTAACGATGACAAAAATACTAAACTCAAAACCATTCCCATGAATTCGCCTCTTTACCTTCATCCATCGGATAATCCTAATTTGACGTTGACCCAGATCACCTTTAATGGTGATAACTATGAGCTATGGGCTAACGCAGTTAGGAATGGTCTAGATGCAAAGAACAAATTGTCCTTTGTTGAGGGAAAGGTCAAAAAGCCAGAGAACGCAGACAAAGACGACGGTCTCGAAGAAGTGGCTTGGCGACAATGTAATGCCATGGTGAAAGCATGGCTGCGAAATGTGATCGATCCAAAACTGCACCCAAGTATTGATTTCAATGTAGCGGTTGCAGAAGTTTGGAAGGAATTGGAGGATCGGTATTCAGCCGGAAATGCACCAAGAGTTCATCAACTGAAAGGGGAACTTAATGAATGTAAACAGGGACGAGAGTCTGTAGTCGAATACTACACTCGATTGAAGACAATTTGGGATGAACTTGCAAATTATAGCAAGATTCATAAGTGTACTTGCGGTGCGGCGGCTCTCATAGCCAAAGAACGTGAAGAGGAAAAGGTCCACCAATTCTTGATGGGATTGGATACGACATTGTATGGTCATGTCCGCACAAATCTGCTAATGGAAGAACCGATTACTACCTTTACTCGAGCCTATGCCTTAATCTTGAGGGAAGAGCGACACTCTAACATAACGAAGGTTAAGGAAGAAAGGAACGAGGCTGCCATGATAGTACGTGGCTATAGTATTGGAAAGGGGAGAGGAGCATTCCAAAGCCAGGAGGTTGAAGAAGAAGATGGACCTCCTCGATGTACCCACTGTGGTAAGTATTATCATACCGAAGAAAATTGTTATGATAAACATGGTTATGATATAGTTAAAAGCAGAGGAAGGGGGCGTGGTCGTCGAGGAGGAAATGGACGAGGCCGCGGAAGAGGAAGATCAGGAACTCGAGGACAATACCAGGCAAATGCTGTAGCATCTTCGTCGGGCTCGAAAGAAAATTTACCATTCACCAACGAGGAAATAGAACGGATTCGTAGCCTCTTGGGGGACAGTCCTGATGGTAATGACAAACTTTCAGGTATGAGTACGATTATTACTAGAGAATGGTTAATTGACAGCGGAGCGTCTCATCACATGACCGGAAGGCGAGATTGTCTCATAAATATGTGGACGGGAAAACCGTCGCATGTAGGGTTACCTGACGGTCGACAGGTTAAGGCGGAGGAACATGGGGAAGTTGTGTTAAGCGATGGTTTTGTCTTGAAGGACGTCCTTTTTGTACCATCCTTGACATGTGACTTGATTTCCGTGCAACAATTAATTTCTGAAAACAATTGCGTAATAACGTTTTTCTCTGACCATTGTGTTATGCAGGACCGGCTTTCGAAGACGACGATTGGACGGGGTGAGCATCGTGATGGGGTTTACTATTTCAAGGCAAGTGGAACCGAATTGGTGAGAGCGGCAACAATGACCAAGGAGGACCAATTATGGCACAGGCGCCTTGGACACCCGTCAAGCAGTATATCGTCTTCTTTTTCTAAATTAATTGGTATCAGTTTGAATTGGAATACTAGTCATGTTTGTGACTCTTGTTGTAGAGCCAAACAAACGCGTACCCCTTTTAAGCTTAATAATAAACGGAGTGATGATTTATTTGGTTTAATTCATTGTGACATATGGGGGAAGTATCGGGTCGCTAGTTTATCACGTGCCCATTATTTTTTAACTATTGTCGATGACCATAGTCGGGGTGTATGGATTTACCTCATGAAAGATAAGAGTGAAGCGGGAGAATTGATGAGAGTTTTTTGTCAAATGGTTAAGACACAATTCGGAAAATGCGTAAAAATCATTCAAAGTGATAATGGGACCGAACTGTTGTCGGGGCCTATGCAATATTATTATAAGGATAATGGGATAATTTTTAGAACTAGCAATGTCGATACCCCACAACAAAATGGACGGGCTGAGAGAAAACATCGACACATACTTGAAAAGGCAAGAGCCTTAAGATTCCAAGCAAATTTACCTATTCATTTTTGGGGAGAGTGTGTGTTGACCGCAGCTTACCTTATAAATAGAACTCCGACACCCTTACTTCAAGGAAAAACCCCCTTTGAGCTAATATATAATAAGTAACCTGAATTTGACGATATTAAGGTATTGGGATGTCTTTGTTACGCTCATAACAAGGATAAACCTCGAGATAAATTTGGGGAACGAGGGAAGCGGTGTATTTTCCTAGGATATCCACACAACAAGAAAGGATGGAAAGTGTATGATTTAAAGGAAAACGTATGTTTGTGTCACGGGATGTCCATTTCTTTGAACATACGTTTCCGTATTACGAATCGGGGGATGTGGACACTATACAAAAAAAAATAAACAAGAAATATTAGAAGAGCCTGTTATAGATATTCCAACCATAGTTGAAACAGGAGACGAGACAATTGTCCTAGACCAAGGACCGATCCACGTCGATAGGGGGAGCGAATTGGAAGCTTCTCGTGACATTGTCACTGAGCAAGAGACCATGGAAAATAATGGGGTGACAGAATCAATTGAAAATTCACAAGAAGCAGGGGAAATGATTGAAAGTGAGCGACTTGGTAGAGGAGCGAGAAAGAAACATGAGCCTGTTTGGAGGAAAGATTACATATACAAATCGACGAGAATCGTAAATCCCATCACCAATGCGCATCACGATCAGTCGAAGTCTCAAAGGCCAGGTACTCGCTATCCTTTAGTCAATTACGTTGTTACGAGTTGTTTTTCTAATTCTCACAGGGCATTCATGACAAAAATTGACAAAATTCGAGAACCACAATATTATCGAGAAGCTGCGAAGGACATGAAATGGAGAGATGCAATGAGTAAAGAAATCGATGCTTTAGAGAAAAATGGAACGTGGAAGCTCGTGAATTTGCCCAAAGGAAAAAAACCCATAGGGTGTAAATGGGTGTACAAAGTGAAGTACAGAGCCGACGGAACGGTCGAGCGATATAAGGCAAGGCTAGTAGCACAAGGTTTCACTCAAGTTGAAGGGGTGGATTATCACGAGACATACGCACCGGTGGCAAAAATGACTAGTGTACGATGTATGCTAGCCGTAGCAGTTGCAAAAAAATGGAGTATAGAGCAGTTGGATGTCAATAATGCCTTCCTACATGGAGATTTAGATGAAGAGGTCTACATGAGAATACCACAAGGTTTTGAACGAAAGGGAGAAAATAAGGTATGCAAACTGTTAAAATCTATTTACGGTTTGAAGCAGGCGTCTCGTAATTGGTTTGCTAAGCTAACCGTATCATTGAAAGGGTATGGTTTTGTGCAATCTCTAGCCGACTATTCCTTATTCACGTACAATAGTGGAAAAGTCTTTATTGGTGTGCTCATCTATGTCGATGACATGATATTGGTAAGTAATGATAATGTTGCTAGTAAAGCCTTTAAGGCTTTCCTCGATAAGAGGTTCGGGATTAAGGATTTGGGACGACTCAAATATTTTTTGGGAATCGAAGTGGCACACGATTCAAATGGGTTATTCTTGAACCAACGAAAATATGCAATTAGGCATTATCGATGAGATGGGTATGAATGGAGCGAAACCCGTTTATACACCAATGCAGCAATATCACCAACTTGCACTTGCTACTGGCTACATCTTGAAGGACGCAATGAAGTATCGAAGATTAGTGGGAAGATTAGTCTATCTCACAATCGCACGTCCGGATTTGGTTTACGCGGTTCACATATTGTCACAATTTGTAAATGAACCGAGAAAGGAACATTGGGATGCGGCGTTGAGAGTAGTTCGGTATTTGAAGATAAACCCGAGTAAAGGGATCATCCTTGGAAAGGAGTCAGATTTGAAATTACAAGGGTATTGCGACTCGGACTATGCAAAATGTCCACTAACGAGAAGGTCGATAAGCGGTTACTATGTTTCGCTAGGACGGTCACCTGTCTCGTGGAGAGCCAAGAAGCAAGTAACGGTCTCCAGGTCTGTAGCAGAGGCCGAGTATCGAGCCATGGCAGCAGCTACGAGTGAGCTCATTTGGTTAAAGTCGTTCCTTGCATCATTAGGAATTTTTCACTCGCAACCCATGGTATTGTTTTGTGATAATCAAGCGGCCATCCATATAGCCAAGAACCCGGTATTTCATGATCGAACGAAGCACATCGAGATTGATTGTCATTTCGTTCGACAACATCTGGTAACCAACAATATCAATCTGTTTCATATTCGAAGTAAAGAACAAGTGGCGGACTTGTTCACAAAGGCACTCGGAAGTGAGGCTTTCGATCATCTGCAACGCAAGTTGGGACTCGGCTTGCCACGAGCTCCAACTTGAGGGGGAGTATGAGAATGATATGGATATCAGAAGATATTATTCTCGTATGGTAAATAATGTAATTCTAGCAATAGTATTATCACATAGCTATAGTTAGAGTAGGTAATCTCGGTTAGCCTTATTTGTAGGAATTTACTTCCTTAGTCGAAGATACGATTTGATTCTCTTCGAGTATATATGTATTCCTAATTGAGTGATAATGAATAACACAAAATTACCTTCCTCATCATCTGCTCAAGTTTCTCACATTTTTTATTATTATTACGCATTCTAATCCTATTGACTAGTTTTCGTCAAAAAAAAATCACGTTTTATAACATTTGTCATCACACTCGAAATAGTTGAAAACGACCGCTTTTAATTTGAAGGTTATAATTATCCACGTTTTTCGCCCTTTTGTGTCCCGGATTAAAATGGTTCCATATTCGTGCTAAACAACCTCCATACTTCGTAAATTATTCCGGTGTATAATGTGGGTAATTTCGTATTCAAAGGGAGACTTTTAAACGGGACAAAATTTCAATTTGAGACGCATTGGATTACGTCGAATTAAACTCTATACTCCTTTTTATATTGTATCGGAGGGTTCGAATGATCATTTTTACGCATTCTAATCCTATTGACAAGTTTTCGTCAAAAAAAATTGCGCTTCATAACATTTATTATCGCGCTCGAAAATAGTCGAAAACAACCGTTTTTGAAGGTTTTTTTTTTTTTTTGGTAAATGGTAAGAATATATTAAAAAATGATGATCGATGTACAAATGGATGACTACATCAAATTATGTAGCCAAATCGCGTCTCTAGCCCGTAAAGGGTGTATAATCTTAGTCATTATTCTAGCACGTACATCCAATTTAATCACCTTAACAACATGACGAGGGTGTTGAACCGCTCCATCTAGTCGGCACAAGTTCCGATTTCTCCACACGTGATATATCATGGCATTGATCACAGCTCGTAATATGTTGCATTGGAACTGCGTTCCACGTACCTTGCACGCCCACTGTAGCGCACCGGCCCTGGGAATTTTCATCTTCGTCCAATCATTCAGACTATCAACAATCCTGGCACTCCAGTCACAATCAAAGAAAAGATGTTCCAAGCTCTCCTCATGGTTCTCACATAAATAACATCGGTCAGAATCAGCGATACCAAATCTAACCAGATTAATCCTAGTGTTTAGAGCCCGCCTAAACACAAGCCACGAGATAAAGCTGTGCTTCGGGATGCTCCAACCACTCCAGACAAGACGAGCCCAAGGCACGTTCGGATTGCGAGTCCGAAGTCCCTCATAGCCCTCAGAGATCATATAACAGGAACGAGAGCCATGCCACAGATCATTCACAAACATGTGTTTAATTTTTTCCTTAGCCTGACAGATCTTTCGCCAAGCCCAAGTGACATCCGTGTTCGGTTGGTACTCACGCCAAACACGCCCCTTCAGATAGACAGAGTTCACCCACCGGACCCATAAACGATCTGGTTGATCAAAAACCCATGATGCCAATTTAGCCACAGCAGCCTGATTCCACAATGACAAATCTCTAAGCCCCAAACCCCCTTCCAATTTAGGGCAGCAAATCTTTTCCCAACTCACCAGAGCCCGATTATTCCCCTCCACCCCGCAATTCCATAAGAAATTACGGCATAAAGAGACAATTCTAGTCATAACATAAGCCGGGATAATAAACACCATCGCCCAGTAATTATGAAGCTGAGAAAGGACAGACTGAACCAAGGTTAGTCTGCCCGCATAGGATAGCTTACGCGCACCAATGCTAGAAATTCTCGCAATGATACGGGCTATCAAAGTCTCACAATCCGATTTGGCAAGCCGGGTACATTGGATCGGAAGACCCAGATACCGAAAGGGCAACGTACCTTCCACACAGCCAGAAAACTGAAGAATGGAAGCTTTCACATCCTCAGCAACACCTGCAAAATAAGCATGGGATTTACCAATGCTAATACTCAGCCCGGAGGCTCTACTGAATGACGCAAATGCTTTCCACAGGAATTCCATCGAGACAGAGTCCCCTTTGCAAAAGAGGAGTAAATCATCAGCGAACATCAAATGAGTCAGCTTCATTGGGCCACACTTCGGGTGATAATTAAATTTCCTATCAATCTCACCAAAGGTCAAGATACGAGAAAAATATTCCATGCAAATAGTGAAAAGCAACGGCGACATAGGATCCCCTTGCCTCAAACCTCTTTTCCCACGGAAGAATCCGAAGGTATCACCATTATCGCTGAGAGAATAAGAAACTGAAGTAACACACTCCATGATCAGCCGTCGAAAGTGTTCCGGGAAATCTAAGGCACTTAGCATTTGGTCAACAAACGTCCATTCCACGCTATCATAGGCCTTATGGATGTCAACCTTGAACAAACATCTAGGAGACACCCGGCCTCTCCTATACATTTTAACAAGGTCTTGACAGATGAGCACATTCTCGACAATACTCCGACCCTCAATAAAACCACCCTGTATAGGCGATATTAACCGAGGCAAGACTTTGGCCAGTCTCGAGCAAATACTCTTAGCGATACATTTGTACACAACATTGCAGCATGCTATCGGCCTAAAGTCTTTCACAGACTGCGGCCTGCTCATCTTAGGAATTAAGGTAATTATAGCACAGTTCAGCTGTTTCAGCAACTTACCAGAAGTGAAGAAATCCTGAACCGCGCTGACGATGTCACCTCCCACAATATCCCACGAGTCAATGAAAAATTGACTCGTGAAACCGTCCGGCCCCGGAGCTTTGTCCCGATGGATATCATGCATTACCCTCTTGACCTCCGACTCGGTCACAATCGCACCGAGTAGGAGCTTATGCTCGTCAGTACAAGTATTCCCCAACCGGACTAAGTCAATCCGTATAGGCTCAACAGCCCTCGAATCACCCAATAACGACAGGTAATACCGTAGAAAAGCGTTTTCAATATCAGATTTCGAGGAACATTCACGGCCCTCAGCATCAACAATCGAAGAGATAGCATTATGAGCCCGTCGGGCCCTCAAGATCCCATGAAAGAAAGCGGAGTTCACGTCGCCTTCCTTAATCCACTTTTGTTTAGCTTTTTGAGCCCAAAAATCAGCACGGGCAGACTGCAGCGTACGGACCCTCACGTTAGCTTCCAGCTCCTCCGTCAACAGCTCGTTAGACCGATCAGACCGTAGTCTGATTTGCAAGGCCTCAAGCTGCGCTTCGGCCAGGCTACATCGCGTTTCTATGTCAGAGAACGAAGCCGAATTGAGCTGTTTCAAGGGAGCTTTCAGGCTCCTCAACCTCGACACCAGCTGGAACATTTTAGTACCCACAATCTGCTCTTCCCAGGCCTTCTTCACGCATCCCAGGAAGTCAGGAGAACGACTCCACATGTTCAGGTATTTGAAGGACCGGTTTCTCCTACTTGGCGCTCTTCATAATTGCACAATACACGGACAATGATCAAAGGTTCCTTCCGGGAGAAAATTTGCAAATCCATCCGGGAATAACCTTGACATGTCGTCATTCACCAAACATCTGTCAATGCGACTAAAGACTCTAGTCTCCACAAGTCTATGCTTATTATTCCAGGTGAACCAAGATCCGCTCGCCCTTAAATCACCAATATCGCAATTCGCAAGGCAATCACGAAATTGATTCATTTCCTCATCCGACGAGTTTCCCCCAAGCCTTTCCCGAGCATCGATCACGCAATTGAAATCACCCAGTATCATCCAAGGCCCCATATGAGCATAGGATTCGAGTTTTCGCCAAAGTTCCCCCCTCTCCGCAATAGAGTTATAAGCATACACAAGGGTAAGAAAATAACTTTTCCCCGAATTAGAGGTAACCTTGACATGAATACTTTGAGCACTATACTCCAATATCATCAAATTCACTCTGTCATGCTTCCATAATAGCCAGACGCGGCCACCGTCTCCGCAATGATTATTAGTAGTAACACTCCAATCAGAAAAAAACATTTTGATGAACTTTGGCATAAGCCTTATTCTTAATTTTTGTCTCAAGTAAACCAAAAACATCTACCTGCTGCTTTCTAACAAATTCACTAATAGCACGCTGTTTATTTATATTACACATCCCGCGCACATTCCAACATCCTATATTATGTATCTCCATGGATAACTAACTCCAAGCCGACCCCGTCATTCCTCTCAACCGATTCTTTTCTTGGTGAGCCTATTATCATATCAGCAAAAGACACCCCGTTTTCCACTTCTTTCGACGATAAGGTACCCTTCGACGGAGACCCCCTCGACACATGCGGCCTTGATCGTACATTGCCCACAACAATGGCGTTTTTCACAGCATGTTTCGGCCCTGTTACGGGCCTCGCCACCAGCGGCTTCGCGACCCCCCCAGCCTCAACCTTTTTCTGTTTCACTTCCTGTCTCACTTTCCTCAATTCCTCTTTCCGACAATCACGAGCCTCATGCCCGTATCCCTTGCATTTGGAACACCATATAGGTTTCCACTCATATTTGACTAAAACATCAACCACATTATCATTTTCATCCATAAATTTGATCTCATTCCTGAATTTCTGCCCCACTTTAGCCATAATCATGACCCTGGCATACCCAAGCCTAGATCGTTCTTCCGTAGCCAAGTCAGACTTGACATACGGACCAACAAGAGTAGCTAATCTAGGCAAACATCTACCCCAAAATTTCAATGGGAGGTCATGTAGCTGAATCCATATCTCCTCACAAACCCTTCTACCACCTCCCATGGCGGGTTAGCGCCCATAATGAAGCAGTAAACAGCCGTGCTCCAAAATTCGATTTCGTCGTCTACGTCCTCTGCCGAGAATTTGATCAATTCCTCGTCTTCAACCACGTCGATGGTTTTCTTTCCATCCCTCTGTTTCCATCCGCTCAAATCAACGTCCATATCCGGACCAGTTTCAGGCACGAAATCCGGGGTGTCGTCATCAGCCTCCGAAGCGTAATTCAGCCGCGGGATTTCATTGACCCTTGAGTTCATCCTGCTCGCTACACTATCATCTAAGTTCGAATTTTTCACAACTTTTTTTAGTAGTTCCTCTTTTGCTTTACGTGTGACCGGTTTCATTGCTTTGGTTACCCTCGAGACGGGTTTGTTCTGCCTCATAGGGAAACATATGAAGGGCTAGCTTCTGCCAAGTCGCCGACAGGGCGTCGTCCGCCCTAAAGAAACTCACGCCGGAAATCTCCTTAATTGATCGCCGGAAATCGCCAGGAGAGGAAGGGTTTTAGGTTTTTTTTTTGTTTTTGAAGGTTATTATCCACGTTTTTTCGACCTTTTGGGTCTCGGAATAAAATGGATCCATATTCGCGCTCAACGACCTCCACAATAAGTAAATTACTCCGGTGTATAATGTGGGTCATTTCATCTCCAGAGGGAGACTTTTAGAAGGGACAAAATATCAATTTGAGACGTATTGGAATACGTCGAAACAAGCTCTTTACTCCATCTTATATTGTGTCGGAGGGTTCGAATGATCGTTATTACGCATTCTAATCCTATTGACAAGTCAGCGTCAAAAAAAAAATCGCGCTTTATAACATTTATATATCATCGCTAATGAAAATTGTAGAAAACGACCGTTTTTGAAGGTTATTATCCACGTTTTTTTGGCCTTTTGGGTCCCGAAACAAAATGGATCCATATTCGCGCTAAACAACCTCCGCACTAAGTAAATTACTCTGGTGTATAATGTGGGTCATTTCGTCATCAGAGGAAGACTTTTAAAAGGGACAAAATATCAATTTGAGACGTATTGGAATACGTCGAAATAAGCTCTTTACTCCTTTTTATATTGTCTCGGAGGGTTCGAATGATCATTATTACGCATTCTAATCCTATTGACAAGTTTCTGTCAAAAAAATCGTGCTTTATAACATTTATCGTCGCGCTCGAAAATAGTTGAAAACGACTGTTTTTGAAGGTTATTATCTACGTTTTTTCGGCCTTTTGACTCCCGGAATAAAATGGATCCATATTCGCGATAAACAACCTCCACACTAAGTAAATTACTCCGGTGTATAAGGTGGGTCATTTCGTCTTCAGAGAGAGACTTTTAAATGGGATGAAATTTCAATTAGAGACGTGTCGGAATACGTCGAAACAAGTTCTATACTCCTTTTTATATTGTGTCGGAGGGTTCGAATGATCATTATTATGCATTCTAATCCTATTGACAAGTTTTCGTCAAAAAAAAACCGCGCTTTTTAACATTTATCATCGCGCTCGAAAATAGTCGAAAACGACCGTTATTGAAGGTTATTATTCACGTTTTTTCGGCCTTTTGGGTCCCGGAATAGAATGGATCCATATTCGCGCTAAACAACCTCCACACTAAGTAAATTACTCCGGTGTATAATGTGGGTCATTTCGTCCTCAGAGAGAGACTTTTAAAGGGGACAAAATTTCAATTTGAGACGTTTTGGAATACGTCGAAACAAGCTTTATACTTCTTTTTATATTGTGTCGAAGAATTCGAATGATCATTATTACGCATTCTAATCCTATTGAGAAGTTTTCGCCAAAAAAAAAAATCACTCTTTATAATATTTATCATCGCGCTCGAAAATTGTCAAAAACGGTCATTTTTGAAGGTTATTATCCACGTTTTTTCGGCCTCTTGGGTCCCGGAATAAAATGGATCCATATTCGCGCTAAAGTACCTCCAAACTAAGTAAATTACTCTGGTGTATAATGTGGGTGATTTCGTTTTCAAAGAGAGACTTTTAAAAGGGATAAAATTTCAATATGAGACGTGCCGGAATTTGTCAAAACAAACGTTATACTCCATTTTGTATTGTGTCAGAGGGTTCGAATGATCATTATTACGCATTCTAATCCTATTGACCAATTTTCGTCAAATTTTTTTTGCGCTTAATAACATTTATCATCTCGCTCGAAGATAGTCGAAAACAACCGTTTTTTAAGGTTATTATCCACGTTTTTTTTGCCCTTTTGTGTCCCGAATTAAAATGGATCCATATTCGCGCTAGACAATCACCATACCTAGTAAATTACCCCGGTGTATAATGTGGGTCATTTCGTGTCGGTAAAAATTACATTTTTCAAAAGCGTTGCCGAAAATTACATTTCGTGTCGATGTATAAATTACATTTTTCATTGATTACATTTTAGTTCTGCGACTTGAATGACCAAAAAACCGTGGATAACCTTCAAAGTTGGTCGTTTTTTCCGATTTTCGAAAGCGGTGAAATTTTTCAAAAGTGTGAATGTTTTTTGACGAAAACCGTCGATAAAAAGACAATGCATAGTAATGATTATTAGAACTCTTTGACACGATATAAACTAAAGTATAGAACTTGTTTCGACTGATTCCGACACGATTCAAAACACAATTTTATGGCTTTTAAAAGTCTTCATTGAAATCAAAATGACCCTTATAATACACTGGGTCATTTTATTTAGTTTGGACTTTGTTCAGCACGTATATGTTGATATTTTAGTCTGGGACCAGAATGGTCGAAAACACGTGGATATTAACCTTCAAAATCGGTCGTTTTCGGGGATATTCGAAGGCGGGTGAAAGTTTTTCAAAAGCGTGAATGTTTTTTTGATGAAAACTTGTCCATAAAAATAGAATGCCTAATAATGACTATTGAACTTTATGACACGATATAAAATGGAGTATAGAACTTGTTTCGACTGATTCCAACACGTCTCAAAGCGCAATTTTATGGATTTTAAAAGTCTCCATTGAAATCCAAATGACTCTCATAATAATACACCGGGGACTTTCATTTGGGGTGGACTTTGTTCACTACAAATATGAAAATATTTTATTCCGTGACTCGAATGGCCGAAAAAACATAGATAATAAGTGTCAAAAACATCATCCGAGCACTTTTCAATGCCATGATTTATCATGTTTGGAGGCAACGGAACTTGTGTAGAATTGACGGAGCAGTGCAATGTCCCCAGCATGTAGTTAAGATGATAAAATTGGATGTTCGGAATAGAATTAAGGCCATGATTAAATACCCTTTACAGACTAGAGATGCGAGATGGCTGCATAATTTGATGTAGTCATTCATTTGTTCATTGATCATTATTTTTTAATACATACTTACCCTTCACCAAAAAAAAAGTGTCAAAAACAATGAAAGTTTTTGGCTATTTTCAAAAACGGTGGAAAGTTCTTCAAAAAAATGACAAAAAACAAGTGTCAGTAAATAACGTCGAAAAACAAGGATTGGGAAAAACGTCATAAATAAGTGTTGGCATAAAATCTGTCGTCAAATAAGTGTCGTTAAAAACACGTTGTAAAATTGGTTTCTGTATAAAATTATCGCAAATTAAGTATCGTTAAAAACGTCGTAAAATAATGTTGGCAAAAAAACGTCGTAAAATAAGAGTTGGAAAAACACGTCGTAAAATAAGTGTCGGTAAAAAAGCGTCGTAAAAAAATGTTGGTAAAAAAATTATCGCAAAATATGAGCAAATAAGTGCTAAAAGTGTCGGTAAAAAAATATCGCAAATAAGTGTCGACCAAAAAGCATCATAAAATAAGCGTTGGTAAAAAAACGTCGTAAAATAAGCGTGGTAAAAAAATATTGAAAAATAAGTATCTGTAAACAAAAGTTGACAAACAAGTCTCGGGAAAAAATTATCGAAAAATAAGTGTCGGTAAAAAATTATCGCAAAATAAGTGTCGCCAAAAAACATCGGAAAAAAGTGGGCAAAAAAGGTAGGAAAAAGTGTTGGGAAAAAATTATCGGAAATTAATTGTCAGTAGAAAGTGTTGTAATATAAGTATCGGCAAAAAAACGTCGTAATAAGTGCCGGCAAAAAACCTTGGAAATAGGTGTCGGTAAATTTTGTTCGCCAAATAAGTGTAAACAAAAAGACGTCGAAAAATAAGTGTCCGTAAAAAACTATCGGAAAATAAGCGTCGGTAAAAAAGCATGGCAGAATAGGTGTGGGAAAAAAGACGTAAAATAAGTGTTGGTAAAGACGCGTCGCAAAATAAGTGTCGGTAAAAATGCACATAAAATAAGTGTCGTAAACTTAGTGTTGGGAGAAATGCGACGAAAAATAAGTGCGACAAGGAAACGTCATAATAGGTGTCGGCAAAAAACGTCGGAAAATAAGTGTCGGTAAAAAGCATCGTAATAAGTGTCGGCAAAAACGCGTCGTAAAATAAGTGTCGGTAATTTTTTTCCCTAAAATAAGTGTCGACAAAAAAGCGTCGGCAAAAAAACCTTGGGAAAAAAGTCCAAAAAAAGTGTCGGTAAAAAATCTTCGTAAACTACGTGTTGGTAAAAAAAAGTCGTAAAATAAATGCCGGTAAAAAGAGTCGTAAAAAGTGCCGGTAAAAAACCATGGAAATAAGTGTCGGTAATTTTTTTCGCAAAATAAGTATCAACAAAAAGACGTCGAAAAATAAGTGACGGTAAAAACGCGTGGCAGAATAGGTGAGGGAAAAAGACATAAAATAAGTGTCGGTAAAAAAGTGTCGTAAACTAACTGTTGGTAAAAATGCGTCGAAAAATAAGTGTCGACCAAGAAATGTCATATAGGTGTCGGCAAAAAACGTCGGAATAAGCGTCGGTAAAAAGCATTGTAATAAATGAAGGCAAAAAAGCGTCGTAAAATAAGTGTCGGTAATTTTTTTTTCCCCAAAATAAGTGTCGACAAAAAAACCTTGGGGAAAAAGTCCAAAAAAAGTGTCGGTAAAAAATCTTCGTAAAATACGTGTTGGTAAAAAAAAGTGTGGTAAACTAACTATTGGTAAAAATGCGTCGAAAATAAGTGTCGACAATGTCATAATAGGTGTTGGCTAAAAACGTCGGAAAATAAGTGTCGGTAAAAACTATCGTAATAAGTGACGGCAAAAAAGCGTTGTAAAACTAGTGTCGGTAAAATTTTTCCCCAAAATAAGGACGACAAAAAAGCGTCGTAAGTAAGTGTCGGTAAAAAAGTATTCGCAAATAAGTGTTGGTAAAAAAACATCGTAAATACGTGTCGGTAAAAAAAACGTCGTAAAATAAGCGTTGAGAAAAAAATGACGAAAAAAGGTGTCGGTACAAACTTAAAATAAGTGTCGGCAAAAACCTTGGAAATAAGGGTTGGTAAAAAAATTATTGCAAAATAAGTGTCGACAAAAAAAACGTCGGAAATAAGCATTGGCAAAAAAAAGTCGTAAATAAGTGTAGGCAAAAAAACGTCGTAAAATAAGTGTCATCAAAAATGTGTCATAAAAATGTCGTTAAAAAAGCGTCATGAAATAAGTGTCGAAAAAAAACATTGTAAAATAAGCGTCGGAAAATAATCACACATTTCCTAAGGATTATTAATTAACTTGCTCTTGGTTTTTTATGGTGATTTTGCGTACAATAATAAATGCGAGAGTTCATGTGAGAGTGATTTGCATCTCAAATGTGGTATCTCTTGTTCAGAGACGGCCAAATTTGAGGTAGTCAACAATGGCGTCCTTAAGCAAAAAAAATGGAGAGAAATGGAAACAAATAAACAATGAAGGGGTAAATAGATATAAGGGCAAAATCGTCATATAATCAGGCAAAATCCAATTGTTGACGAATTTTTTTGTTACTTATTCAATGGAGTTCATTTAAGGAACCAAAATCAAATAAAAAGTGTTTTATAAGGTAGTAATTGTTGAGGAAAATTTTATAAATCTGTAATTGAAAAAAAAATGATTTTTTATAAAGCTGTAGTGTGTAATTTTGCCTTCCAAATACTAAATTTCGTAACTTTATTAATAATTAAACTAACTAGTTGCATAATTAAATTAAGGTAGCACACTGGGAAAATAATCCCTTCGGGTTATTTAGCTCAATTTGATTCAATTTAGTTCAGACTCAATCCAATCGTAAAACTAGGGTCTAGCAAGGTAGTCGGAGCTTGGATCCACAGAGCTCCTGAAGACCGTAGTCGATAGAAACCGTTTGTTCGTTAGAAACAATAATATACCGTAATAAAGAGCAATAATTCTTGTGTGAGACGCACTAATATAAAATAAAAAATTACTTCGTATGAAAATAACTATTTTAGGGTGAGAGGTTTGAGAATAATGACGAGATCGAGTCATACAAGAATTTGAGCTTTCAATTAAGGAAGAGGAAGAGGAAGAGGAAGAGAGAATCAATATTTGCAGGAATCATATCCAATGTAAGAAGAAGAGAAATGCATGATGATAGGCTAAAATGTTTTTGTCTGCCAGATTTCTTTCGATATGAGTGGTGGAAGTCATCAGATCATCAGATCTATGTTTTTTACCTAACACTAATTGCATCAAATTATTATTATTTTAATTATTGACTCAATTATTAGGCTGATCCAGGATTTTAAAATTAAGGGTACATATTTTATTTATTTTTTCTTTCTAAAGAGCAGTAATAAAATTTGAATTTAACGTTCGAGTATTGCTAATTCTTTTCCTGGATTTTATGAAACGCGTACTTAGTCGCATTAATATACTTGAATATTCGGAGGTTCACACTGGCTAAGCTAGCTAATGTGGGTACTTCCCAACCCACTCGACTTAGTATACTTGAATACTCGGAAATCCTGGCGGATTTGTTTAGACTAATCCAACAAGACGACGTAGACGGTGTTTCTTGGCCTCGAGTGGTTCCTTTCCCTCTTTAGTTTCAATAGTTTGTAGTTTGTACACCTATTTGTGTGGCTTTCTTCCTTGACATTAATGTCGCTCCTTTACAAAAAAAAAAAAAAAAAAAAAAAAAAAAACTAACGAATACTCAGTAATTAACATTCTTGACAATTCACTATATTTAATTATTTACCCATTGTGCCATCATTGTCACCAGGGGCGAATCCAGATCAGAGTTAAAATTTTGGGATAGCGGGTTCATCATATTTGCTTACTATATAAGAAAATATGATGTATTTACGAGTTTTGGGTAGCAAAAGTCAATAATCTTAATCAATTTTTTAAAGTTTGGGGTAGCGAATGCTACCCTTTGCTACTAGATTCCCCTCTGATTGTCACTTGACTAACTCTTTTATTTCAGTTATAAGTTATACGGAGTAACATATAGTCATATACAGAGTATTACCATAATTGCTACAGTACTTTTTGGTAAAAATAAAATCATAACACCCTGACATACACCGTATCGGACCCTTAGGTGTGCCCTTGCACGTTATAGATCCATATTTTAATTTCATCAAACTATTACTCCGTATTATTTTAATTATTATTGACTCAATTATTAGACTAATCCAGGATTTTAAAAATGGGACACAGATTTCAGTGTTTTTTCTCAGAGCAATAGTATGTACCCATTTACCATAATCTGATGAATTCTTTTAAGAACGGTGAAAACAAAGAAAGGGGGACACTATGAATTGACGGGAGTAACAATTTTTGATTTTTTTTTTCTAACATGTTCTCACTAGACACACGTCAACTCATTAACCTTATGATCATTGTTAATCTTTCCATGATTAACTCCTTAACGTGTGAAAATCCGTTCTGATTTCTAAAACAAGCTATAATGAGTAATTTTGCCATACTAATAATTATTCCTAAAAAAACAAAAGAAATAAAAAGCCCACCCATGTTGAGGTTACATTTTGTCTACAAACTCATGAACCGTTGGTTTGAATGAATGAATGAAGGATCTCATTGGTTTCCTCACAACATATATACTCTCTACATGTGATTCATCAATCAGTCACTCTTTCTTTTGACAGATATATCCGTTACAAGCCTGCGACGAATTAAATACTATTCATGTAGTAGATAAGACAAAATATGGGTAGACATTTTACTTTTATCTTATCTACCCACATAGATAATATTTGACCCGTCGCACACTTGTGACAGATATGATGATCGATGTGACCTACATACATGATACATCCCACTCATCTCCATCTCCAATCATCTAACTCTAAACGACTAAACCTACTTCATATCATTAATAATAATAATGTTCGATCTATTATTATTCTATAATCATGCAAATAAATAAATAAATAAATAATTTCATCAAGGTGATGGTTAACGTGACTTGATCGTGACTACTTTTTTGCTTAATAATTCGTAAAGGTCGGTCCAAAATAAAGCTCACATGCATGATCGATAATGTGATCCCATCTACTTATTATGGGATTATTAGATTAGATTAGATTCTTGGTTCGGGATGATTAAGAAAGATTATTTAATTATTGCATGCATAATTGCATATACGTAGGGCTATTATAAGGATGATGATACGGTGCATGTTCAATTATTTTTTATACCCATGCAAATAATAATGATCTGAGTTGCGTAAATACAGTTTTTAGGATTGTATTTAAGAACGAATAAATTACACATATTTTGATGTAACTATTAACAGTAATTATTGTGTACAACTATTGTACCATGCAAAAATAGTAAAAATTTGTAGTTTAGGATAAAAAGTGACCCTTTTAAGTGACCATAGTAAAAATATTACTATAAGGATGATGATACGGTGCATGTTCAATTATTTTTTATACCCATGCAAATAATAATGATCTGAGTTGCGTAAATACAGCTTTTAGGATTGTATTTAAGAACGAATAAATTACACATATTTTGATGTAACTATTAACCGTAATTATTGTGTACAACCGTTGTACTATACGACAATAGTACAAATTAAATTTGTAATTTAAGATAAAAAGTGATCATTTTAAATTAGTTAGTTTTCACTTTCAAATAAATAGTTACCACCTTTTCATATTAAAATGTGGTCATTATTTAATTTAAAGTGGTCACAAAATAACATAAAGTCATCACTTTTTACCATAAATATTTTGTTATTGTCGCACGGTACAACAGTTGTACACCATAATTTGTGAACTATTAATATTAAATGAATAATTTTTTTACGAAACTTAATTGGATAAATAAAGTAATGAAAACTCACGTTCCATTAATTCAGTTTGCATTGATTAATCATAAATCATAATCATAATATCTTGAAATAAATTCATGTACTTTGTATATAAAAACTGTAAAGAGAGACCTCTCGAATGATAGAATGAATTATTGACTAATAATGCAATAAGTTAAGGCCCGAGCACATTTCAAAAACCCTTCGCAAATTTTAGCTTTCATGCATCAATAATCGTTCTACCACCGACGTTCTCCCACGAATCACCGACACTAGGAGACTGTAATTTATAGGTAGATCATGTTCTTTTCAACTTATATCTAGGTCAACTTCAGACTCGTTCAGTTCAGTTTATTCCAATTCAATCTGTCTCAATCATATTCATTTAAATTCGATTCAGTTAAATTCATTTAAGTCGTGAAAAAAGCGATCTAAGTAATTATTGAGAGTAGCTATCAAGCAATAACAATAGAATTAGTATGAGATGTGTGATTGAGTGATGGATACATTGAGAAAAAGTAGGAAATTTTAGCCAAAATTAGCAACCCATTATAGAGGAGGGAGAATATATACTAAAAATAGTAAGTGTGGAAATAGGCATTAACCTAGACTCAATTATCACAAATTATATTCCTTCCTAAAATAGAAGTTACATAATTATTATTAATATTATTAATATGGTATAGTGGGTTTTATAGTCAGCTTCATTATTGATTGATTGCGTCAATTTCAATTTTATGATGGACTTCTACCATGAATTCAACTCACAATATATACACTACTGTGCGTACGTGTGCATGTGAAATAAAGACGATTATGACTTTTATTTCTTTCACTACCCGTAGAGTAGGTCTAGCTTCATACAAATATTCTTACAAAATCGACTTTTTTGACATATTCAATTGAATTGCTAGTTGCTACATTTCTATCCTGGCATGGCATGCAAGTCGGTATAGACAGCAAATGAGGTTTTGTTTAGGCGTGATATTACACGTACATTCAACCTAACTAAAACGTACCAAAAAATTTCACGGGTTCAAATTTATGTATCGAGAGTATTCTACAATGGCAAGAGTTAGGTCGAAGAGATGGGAACGAAGAAGAAGAAGAAACATTAGGTTTGGTAGATGTAAATTAAACCTAGCTAGCTAGGAAAAAAGGAAAAGTAATACCACTCGTAATTATTGTTTGCCACGATGTGAAAGTGAAACGGTCTGTTTATATATAAAAATATAACTTCGTTACATATCAAATAATATAATACTCCCTCTAATTCTTGTCATTATTAACTATAGTTACTTTTTACACAAGGAATACGATAATGATTTGTGAGGTAAAAGTCTCATCAACAAATAAAATACAACCCCAAATAAAAAAAAAAATTATTTACACTGCACAAATCCTAATTTTTAGTTAATCAGTAAATTTACAAAGTACAATATTATTGATGAGTTGGTCAGTTGGGAATACCTTTTTAGTAAGCAACAATTTGACCTTCGTATATACGCTGTGTTAGATACATATATGTATATAATGTTATTCCCTCCGGATACTATTTTTTGTCCAATTTCATTAAAATATTCCTCACAAATATTGGGATAATAGGACAAAAAATAATGTCCAAAGGGAGTACTATATACGTAATACTCTGTATATCATTGTGTTAGATATACGTATTGATCTGCGTATATATCAGAACGAGAAGAGGGACCGGATTTAGTGTTTTATTTTAAAATAGCTAGGAAATTAAGATTTGGTCACCTTTGCACGTCCAAGGAGACGGTCTCTCTCCTATAACATACGGTCACCTTCAATCATTATTGAAGTTATATTACTTGCTATAGCTCTATGGTCAATATGCATGGATGTTATCGTCTCTATTCTCCGCTAAGTAATATTTATTATATTATCGTAGTATATACAGTATCTTATAAATAAGGAGTCGTTTGGTTGCCTTCTTAAATCATGGGAAGTAGAACTTCCTATGAATTGATAAATTGGGATGGTGTTTGGTTGCCCACTTCCCGTGAATTGTCACCTCCCGGGATTTGTCACTTTCTTCATAATGGGGAAGTTATTTGCCGCATGGCAACCAAACAATATTTTTGTAATTTCCATGAAATACAAATTCACGTGAATTTAAGCTTCCGGTAACTCCATGTTCCCATGGTGAACCAAACGAACTCTTAATAATATTATTATATGAATACGCTAGATATTATTAATTATATATACGATAGGAGATTTAGTACCCTAATTTATTACGGTAATATTATATCGTATTAAATATTTAGGAATTGAAGTAATTGTATATTGTGAGAGTATAGGCAAAGACAAGTCGCGTCAGAATACTTAGATAGGAGTATCGCTCAGTATTTGATTCGCTTCGTGGAATAATTGGATGGATCTGAGAGATACAGTACAGTACACTCACAAACCTATGCGCCACTGTCTACGTACTTACAAAAACTCTCTTTACCTTCCCACACGTACAGGCTAACTTACAACCTCTCGCTTTAATATCAGTATATATCTGTTTTAAATTTATAATAAATCGATCAAATAGTTATAATTAACACATTAACACAAATCTCATGTGTTTAGATTATAGTCTTATCTATCATATTTTTACAAGTAAGATCGACTATGGTTTCATTTCTACTCTCTGGAAGTTTGGAACTACTTATATACGTCGTGTTAGATACATAATGTTACTATATACTTTGTATATCGTTGTGTTAGATAACGTATTGATCTGCGTACTATATACGTATTTTAAAATATAGTGGCTAGGAAATTAAGATTTGGCCACCTTTCTACATAATTACAAAAACTCTCTTTACCTTCATGTACAGGCTAAGTTACAACCTCTCACTTTAGTATCAGTATATATCTGTCTTAAATTTATAACAGATCGGTCAAATAGTTATAATTAATACATTAACAAATACAAATCTCATGTGTTTAAGTTATAGTAGCAAAATACTTGTCTTATATCTATCATATTTTTAACGTGTTTGATCTGTTTTATTATTAAGATGTATATATTTATCACAAGTAAGACCGACTGCGGTTTCATTTCTAGTCTTTGCATTGGAAGTGTGGAACTACTTGGTGTTCTAGATGGATCATATATATATATATATTTATATTACTGTATTATTATACAAATAATAATATATATGGTTTCTGTACTGTACATCTAGAAGGTTTTATTAGCAGGACAAAGATGGCCTTCCATGACTGTTTGCAAATCCCAATTGGTGCCCGGCCCTAGCTCGTTTTGAAAGGTTGAGTTCGTTTAAAAAAAAAAATCCAATTTACATGTTGAAACAAAAACTAGTAATGGGTTGATTGCCAAGTTGGTTGACAAATTACATTTCTCAACATTTAACGTTTAGATTATCTGATGATGGTACTGCTCGATCTATTCAAATCTAAGGTGCACATTTGACTTTTGTATATTTGTCGAGGTATGATATCTTTCATTTTATCTTAACAAAAATTATAAAAAAAATTGTTATTATTAATGTATTCCGAGAGTGGAGGTCTCCTATAGGGTGTATTTTCGAGGACATTAGAGGTTTACTTGACCAGTTTACTCTAACTCGTTGCATGCATATTAAATGTAGTGGTAACACCGTTGCTCACTGGCTGGCGAAATCTGTTCCCACAGTGGGGTGTGAGGTTGTATCTGTCTCAAATTTTCCGCCGACTGCGCTTGAGTTGGCAGAAGTTGATTTAATATAATGGGCTACGCTTGATTTCAAAAAAAAAAAAAAATGTATTCCGAGAGATTAGATGAATCAAACAATATCACATATGACTATATTTTCTACTATAAATTGTTGAGAATATTGAATATTCTCTTCGATCAATTGTAAATAGTGTCCAAAAAAATACTCCGTATACAGTATGTACTTTTGATTTGAACGGAGAGATCGAGTATGATTTCTCCACAATTGATTTAGATAAATCAAACGACTAAGTAAATAAGGGTTTTATGAATAGTCCTTTTTCTACTTGGTTTTATGAAAAATAGTTGATGTTTAAAGGGTAACCCTAATTTCACATTGAAAGGTGAAATAGAGTGATTAGAGTACTTTTTGGGTGTGACATTATCGAATTTAATTTCCCAAATATATCAGTATAGTCGTTATGTGAAAGATAAACCAATTTCTGGCATTTGACTACATCAACGATTTGCATAGTTTCACTTATGTCAATTAGCATAGTTGGTAAAATCATATAAGTAGAAATAATATTCATGATTTAATGTTCGAACAGGGTCAATATTAAAATTTGTTTGAGCAGAAAATAATACCGCATTACTGCTAAATAACCCTAATAATTAATATCACTGCGTTCTGGTTAATCTCATACAAATACAAGCGTATATACTACAGAGTACAGAGTATTATTCAATCTCTCACAAATCGAATGATATTACGGAATAGTATTTATGCAAATATTATCACGAATAGTTGATGTTTCTTGAGTTTTCAAAGTATCGATTTCATCTACTAGTCATCTAATTAGAAGAAGAATTGTGTGAAAGGGTTGAAGGAGGAATTGTGTGAAAAAACTACTCAGTAATGATGACTGTTAAAAAATTTCCCAAGAGGTAAAAAAAATTAACCTACCAGCTCAATACTCAATACAGAGTACATGCTAGGATCCCAATATGATGTCATTTCAATATATCGATTATCACTTTAATTCACATACATATTCATTAGTCAAAGAATAATTAGATAGGGCTATCAGGTGGCAACGAATTTGTGCGCACCTAAAGTATTTTAGTACTTCCTCCATTTTCTTTATATCTTCCCAATTTTTTTTTCGGTCCACTTTTTTTTTATCTTCACATTTCATTTCTTTCCTTTTTGATCCATAATTTTTACCATACTACCCTTACTATTTACAACATTTTCCATCTTTATTATTTCCTATTTGCCCACACTTACCATTTTACCCTCACTATTTTTTAAATTTATTATTTTATATTCATTACAAAAAAAAGTGTGCCAAAAGTAAATGGGAAGATAAAAAGAAAATTGAGGAAGTAATTTATTTGAATGATTTCATTTATCTTTTTTAAAATTATATTTCAAAATGAATTAGTAACAAAGACTATATTTGGAACTTTTACTTAAAAAGTAAGTTATTATTATACTATATTTTAAAAAAAAATCAAGAAATTATTAAGTCAAGATTACGTTTTGACTTTTGAATGAGTATAATTGTTTTTTTTTTTTTTTAAAAATATAGCTTGAATCTAGGCATTGGTTATGCCTATATTCGGAAAAAAAATATTACTCTGTATATACAATAATGTTGATCTCGATCTCGGGATCGGCTTGAACTCGTTGAATGTTAAAAAATTAATGTTTAAACTCAGCTCGGGAAAAGGAAAAGTTTGATTAGTTATTATGTGCATTTCATTTTTTTTATAAATATACGTGAAATAAATGTTTACAAATTATATACTCATACAAAGTTATACGAGTACAACTTAGTAATTGTAGTATAATTATAAAATATCAAAGTAACTTTAATTTATAGAATTAGGCCTCGTTTGGTTCATCCGGGAACTTATTTCCTGGAGGAAGTTGCAATTACCAGGAAGTTATTTCCCACATCAACTTCCCGGGAATTTGCAATATTTGTTTGGTTGACATCCTGGAATTCGCACTTCCCGAGAATTGAATTGCTGCATCTTGTTTGGTTAACTCGGGCTAATTCCCATGATTTTGATTACAATGACTATTATGCCCTTTATTAATTAAGGGTATAAAAACTTATGATTTTTTTTTTCCAGCAACTTATAAAGTATCTAAAATTGTTTTCCCTATAATATGCCGTCGTAATCAAAATACATTAAAAAAAAAGAATGACAAAAAAATATATTATATAACAAGATCGAAAAAACTAATTTAATTATATGGAGAATTGAATGAGAAATTAGGATTATAAAGTGAGAAATAGATGAGTATAGAAGGGTAAAAAAGTCATTTGAAGAAATTGGGATGTGGGAAGTGCAACTCACCGGGGGGGTCGGTGAGCAACTTCCCGCATCATGCAGGAATTGGAACTGACGGGGTAAGTTTGAGTTCCCCATTTTTGTACTTTTGAGGTAACCAAACAACTTGCAATTCCCGGGAAGTAGGTGGGCAACCAAACGAGGCCTTACTAGAATTTATAATTACGTATCTGAAAAGGTAAAACCGAGCCCAAACGATCTTTAGTGTTGAGCTAGGGATCGACTTATAATTACGGAGTATTAAAAGTTGAGAATGAATTTTGTCGTCTTATAATCGTAACCGGTTTTCTATCTTCTTCCAAGTTTGAAAAAGTATTTTAATGGTGAAGAAAATTAATGATGAAGAAACTTAACATGTGAGACTATTAATTTACCCAAAATTTAAAATTGAATAAGTTTTAATAAATAAAAAATTATATATATACCCTTTTGTGTTTGGCGCAAAAACGAAATACAGTACAAATTTTCAATTTTTTTTAGTCAAATATGTTACGTTGTTGGGTTGTAAATCCGTTATTTACTAAACCGGCTATCATGCATGATCATTTGATTTTAAGAAAATCATCAACATAGTCGTGTATGCCTCATGAAATAAACTACTCCGATACATTCATGTAAATTGTTACGATTTTATGAGTATTTTTTATTAAGTAATGTTACAATACAAATCAGAGTATTACGAGTAAAATATAAAATACAACTATCTTAGTCACAGTAAAATAGAATAATTATTTTACTGTATTATTGTAGTATTATTTTATTCAATGAGTGCATATACGATGGAAATAATGGAATGTGTGTTACGTTCCACCCGTAATATTACATATTTTCCTTTTTTTTTAGTATGATCGAGTATAAAGTAATAAATTTTACTATAACTCGGTAATTAACGATAACATTTTGTAGTTAATTGTTTATACTATATATGAGCTGTAAATTAGCTACGTACTCCTATATATGAGTAAATAAATAAATACTACCTCGATCTGTCACGTTTCATTCATTAAAATACTCATCATATATAATAGGGAAATGAGATAATCTTTTAGGGACAGATAGAGAGTATGCACTTTCAAAACTGAACAAATGTCTAAATTATTTTAATATTTTATTATTTTTAATAACTTTCTTCCTGTGAGAGGTCTCACAATAATCATATTGTGAGACCGTCTTATATGAGAATTTGGAATATCTAAATACTCCCTCCGTCCACTAAGATTGTCCCGTATTTCTTTTTGAGTAGGTTCCTAAAGATTGTCTCACTTCTCAACTTTCCTTTCTAGTCTATCTTTTTTTACAATTTCGTCCCCACTAAGACAAAGTATTTACCATTTTGCCATTCCATTAACTAACTTCACCTCACACATCACTCTATAAAGTAGTACCCCATAATTATATAATTTTCTTAATTGTTGTGCAAAAGTAGATGTGACAATCATTTTGGAACGGAGGGAGTATATATTTACGGTTTTAATATATGTAATGCGGTAAAACCACATACAAGATGCAACACTTGGCCAAATTTGTTGGATTATTGTTCGTTGTTTCAAGTGGAAGGTAGACCCTCTACTTAAGAATTCATGTAGATTTTGGTCAGAAAATTTAATAATGTTCCATTATCTTTTTTTTTTTTTTTTTTTTTTTTTTTTTTTTTTTTGTTTTTTCCATTGTCCCATTACTCCCATACCATTATCCCCCTCTCCCTTTCACCTCTTTGTCCTTTCCTTAAACCCCCCATTTTACCGCCAAATAAAACACACACCATTATCTCCCACTCGAAACTTTACCGATATTTTTATTTAACATCGATATATCTGTCTAATAAGTTAACTATAAAGATAAGAAAAAGATCTGTTAATCTCGGTATTAATGAAATATAATATTATCTGTCTAAATGATGTATATTTAACTCGTTTTATTCTTAAAACAGATATATTTATCTTCAATTTTTCTAATGTATGTTAATTGGGTATATGTTAATAATTTAAATACAACATGATTAACGTGAATATTAGTAGAACTTAATATTTCAATTCTCATGATAATATTTATGTTAATATTGCTATATTTAAATTATTAACACGTTCAGTGGACCAGTGACTAGTGGATAAATTGATACACGTTAGAAAAATCGATTAATCATTACACAAATTTATTGCAAACTTTATTCCTCAAGCCTTCTATATAAGTACACTCACTTAGTACCATTTCTCTCCACTTCTACAACATCTATTCCTTCATCTTCTTACAATATTATTCCTACTATAAATAAATAAAATAAAAACCCTTTTGAATTAAACATCCAATTTTTTTTTTTAAATCACACACAAAAAAAAAAAAACAATGTCGATTGATTCAAGTAAATCTCAAAACATCGTCAATAACAATAACAATAACAATAACAATAATGTTGTAGATTTAACTTCAATAAAAGAATTACCCGACTTGTATGAATGGACCCCATACGATGACCCGAATCCGATTACCACACCGGGGCAAGACTCCGTACCCGTTATCGACCTAGAAAACCCGAATGCCCAACAACTAATCGGGCTTGCATGCAAATCATGGGGAGTTTTTCAAGTGACAAACCATGGAATACAAAAGAAGTTGTTGGATAAGATGGAGAGTAATAGCAAGAGTCTATTCGGGTTACCGGGTCAACAGAAGCTCAAAGCGGCTCGCCCGAGTAACGGGGTGACGGGTTACGGTCCGGCCCGTATCTCGTCCTTCTTTCAGAAGAAGATGTGGTCTGAAGGGTTCACTATATTCGGGTCACCCCTTGAACATGCTCGACAACTTTGGCCTAATGATTATATGAATTTCTGGTATGTGTAGGTCTTCTTTTTGTTATTATTATTACATGCATGCAAACACATGCAAACCAATTAACTTTTCTTTCGCATATTCATAGACGTCTTAGTCTAGTGCTTAAGATTCGGTATCCTGGTTAAGACTCGGTACCCTGGACAGTAGTTCATAGGCTCAAATCTCATTTTCCTATATCGTAATGCAACTAATATAAGTGCGTTCTTCATTAAAAAAACATATATACACACAATGACAGATCGAGAAAAAAATTATTTTCAGTATTATGAATTTTACGAGTACTTAAATGTTATTCTTTTCGTACCACTAGATAGTTTACACTTGATTTATACACGAATACCAAGACAAGAAGGGCGGTGAGCAGAGAGCATAATATATCCAAAACGGAAATGTAAACGATTGATTGACACCGAAAAAAAAGAAGGAAAATGTAAATTATTGAACGGGATGGAGGAAGTATTTATACAAAAATAATAGGGAGTAGTCCATTAAAGTTTTTAGCATGAAAAATTAGATAAAATAGATGAAAGAATATTTTTTATAGTGCATATATGAATGAATATACATAGGAAAATGCAATTGGTTATAAGAATGGTACAAGTATTTGGCATTGTCTCCATAAAAATGGTAATGTACTGTAATAATTGACGTACACAAATATATAAATAAAGTTATTCTTAAAAGTAGAAAGTTCTTTTTTTTCGTGACTCAGAAAAAAGTAAATAAAAAGTGATTGTAGTACTATGGCAAATTGGCAATGATATTGATGAATACAAATGCCACTATATTTGGAATATATTACTATATTATACGGAATATTTGTTGTCCGATATATTAGTTGTAAGAAGTATTTCGATCAAAGGACAATAAATTATCGACTACATTAGTAATGACCAAAGTTGATGGGCATTTGGCCATTTGTTAATCCTTTGATATTTTGTTGTTGTTGTTGTTGTTTATAAAGGTATCTCAATCATTTTCGAATATGAAACTTTGAGGCCACAAAGTAAGATTTTATTGGATAGGTAAATACAGTAGAGATGGTAGAGGGTACGATGGTTGGTGGGTCGGTATGGTCCAATTCAACATGGGCACAACCTGATACGACACAAGCTGAACACTTTGGCATGACTGGATACGATATATATATCTCAGGTCATTGATCATAGGTCGTGCGTGAGGCGAAATTTAAGAAAGAAGATTGTGTTTATATTAGGTAAATAGGTACGACACGACACACCATGTGCTGTGTCTGAGCCTCCCTTTCCATTTACCTAAACGAAACCCACTTCCATGTGCCTGAGCCATGCCTTTTTTCCTTCAAACTCGGCGGGTCGTTACGGGGCACAACATGACACACCCCACTTCCATCGAAAGAGTAGTATATGTCTAATATGTAGTTACTACTATCTTTAAAAATTCATTTCATTTCAAACCATTCACTTAAATTCATAAGTTTAAAATATAAATCAAATAAAGCTAACTGTTAAAAACGTTATCCACAAAACCTTTGTAAAATTAAATTTAACAAAATATTTATCATATATAAACAGAGAAAAAAGCTAGTCAAAATTATCGTCACATAAACTGTGAAAGATCGAGTAGATAATTTGGAAAATGAACGTGAGGAAGTAAGAATTTTCGGAATTTGAAAAACTTAATAAAACCCCAAAATAATCGTAGAGAAAAGATAAGGATAAAACAAAAATGAAATGATCATGTTTGTGGAGTTTGTAGCTCCACATAATTGATACAAGTAAAATCAAATTCTCTCCTTACCAAATGTCATGTCCCCTTTATTTTAAGTGAAGGAAGAATAAATCACGTAAATTTCACATACTTTACATTGAAATAATATTCCATCTTTTCCATGTTTTGTGTGTAGCCTTCTTCACAATCAACCCAAATTCTCGTTTGTGACGAAATTATAAGTTACGGAGTATTTTTTTATAACTGATCGAATATGACCTGTTTACATAAAAAAACACTTTGAAACCAATGTATCGTCTTTTGACTCTTTTTTTATACAAATGAGTACGGAATAATATTTACCTGATCATGCATCTATCACAAAGGAGACTTGCTGATCAACCGAACACCCCTCTTATCTATATCTAATTAACTAACCACAAAACAAAAACAAAAGTCATGTTATGTTATTTTTGGTCCACAATTCTACAAACAAGATAAGAACATTACTATTAACTTTTCCTTAGATTTGATGCCATTGTAGTTTTTGCTTTACTAAAGATAATATAATTATCTTAATCATCATCTTAATAATAAAAAATATATAACGATTTTTCTAACGTGTGCTCAGTGGGTACACGTTAATATGTTAATTAAGGAATGAATTATCTTAGATTGTTTAAGTAGGATAATTAAGAGTTAGTATTATTTTAATTTATCGTGATAATATAGTTCTGATTTCTTTCTTAATTAGCATATTAACGTGTGTTTTTTTATTTGTTTTTCAGTGAAATAATTGAGGAATATCAAAAGGAGATGAAAGAGTTGGCTAGAAAACTCACACACCTAATCCTTGGTTCACTTGGCATATCCAATGAAGACATAAATATGTGTACAACAACAACAACAAATGGTGTTATTGATAATAATATTGACAACATTTTCAAAGGTGCAAGTGGAGCAATCCAACTAAACTCGTACCCGATCTGTCCCGACCCAAACCGAGCCATGGGCCTAGCCGCTCACACCGACTCAACCCTATTCACAATCCTCTACCAAAACAACACAAGTGGGCTCCAAGTCTACAAACCCGCACCCGGGTGGGTCACGGTCCCACCACTTGAAAACGGGCTAGTCATCAACATCGGTGACCTCATGCAAATCTTGTCAAACGGGTTGTACCCGAGTGTGTACCACCGGGCCATGGTTAACAAGACGAGGCACCGGTACTCGGTTGCTTATTTATATGGACCACCATCCGGGTCGGGTATTCAGCCCATTTCGAAACTGGTTGATGCGACCCACCCGGCTTTGTACCGGTCGGTTACTTGGGCTGAGTATTTGGGCTTGAAGGGTAAACATTTTCATAAGGCACTGTCTTTAGTCCGACTTAATAATAATAACATGACTGGGCCTAAAGTAGTTGACGTACCCGAAAATATTAAGATCGATTCTGAGTCAAAGGTCCTTGCAGCATGTGGTTAATATTATCTCCGGTCATTATTTTTCGTCAATTTCATAAATATTTATAATAAATATTTTAATGAAATGTGTCAAAAAATAATGAACGGGAAGTATAAACAAGTGACCTAGGGTTTTTAAGGAAGTGGCATTATTTTTTTTTTAGTCATGAGGCTATTTTTTTCAAGGTCGTGGGCTCGTGGTTAGTCAAGTTCGGGTCTTGTTGTAAGCCTCATTGACTTTATTACGGAGTAGAATACTTCTAAATGAGTACGAGATTATCAAGTTAAGGATGGATGATTATTGATTAATACGGTTTTGATGTTGATTTAATTAAGATCATGCGATTACAAATTCTCACGTAATGACATTTTGTTCCGAACTTATAATAATAACAAGGCTAATTTGTCAATAACTACCTATTAAGTATAAAATTTTACAAATTACTACCTAATAAAACAAACTTCAAAATTTACTACCTTGTATAAAATTTTGACTTACAAATTAGTATTTACAAATAACTCTCACAAAGAAAAATAGTAGAAGGACTAAAATACCCTTATTAATTATTTACTCTAAATTACCCAAAATTATGCCAAACTTTCAATCACTCGCAGCAGCAAACAATATCAAGTGATCATCTCCCATATGAAAATTTCTCAAACAATCTCCTTTTAATTTCTCCTCCTTCAAATTGACACACAAATTTGATACATCATATACTATAAGTTCGGTTTTGGGTCGGAGCATTTTCAGGCAGACCAATTTCGGGTGTTTTATTTTCAAAAAATTTAGGGACAAAATTTTGTATGTTGCGATAAACATTCGAGTCAGTTCAGTTCAATAAGTCCCTTCAATTTAGTTTACTAGTCAAATTCGTGTATTTAGTTAGGGTCGGACTATTGGAAACGTAAATGAAGATGAACGCATAATGGATGCAGGGAATAAAATGTAAGAAAATGAACGAGATAAAAGAGAGAATTAATGGAGTAAGGGTATAAAGGGAATATTTTGATAAATTTTTGTGACAATAATTTAAAATGTTTGATTTTCTACTCATAATTGTTCTAAGGTAGCAATTTGTAACAAAATACTTTATATTAGGTATTAAATTTTGAAGTTTGTTTTATTAGGTACTAGTAAATTGTAAAACTTTGTATTTAATAGGTAGTTATTGACAAATTAGTTTTCACTGGAATTAGTTTTGTGATCGTTAAGGGAATAGGGGTCCAAATAGTATCTCGGCTTCCCTCTAACTTCTTATAATTTGTTCTGGTGCTAATGAAAGTTCTGTTTTAAAAATAATAATAATAATAATAATAATAATAATAATAATAATAATAATAATTTAACATAAAATACGATACATATTTTGTAAGTTGTTATAATTTGTTGTACACCATTTTAAAAGTTTTATTTAACACGGAGTACGGAGTATCATTGAGTTATATAATTATATATCGAAAATGAGATAAGTGGTGATTTCATAATTATTTTTTTGAAGAAATGATATACAGAGTATTCCGTTTATTTTTTTTAATTAAGGAATAAGTAAATAAATGACCGAAATATTTCAATGAAGTCGAGGGAGAATGCAAATGGAAAAAGAAGGAAACTGTGCAAGTGTCTAGTTTTGCCATAGCATTACATGTCAAAAGAAAAAAAAGAGGTGAAATGTAGTAGTAGTGTAGTGTAGCGTATTGATTTTGTTTTATTATTAGCTAAAAGACACACAAAAAAATCCGACAGCTATAATTTCCCCGATTTGAAGGAAGATCCGGAAGGGCCAACCCCCAATGGATACGACAATAATGCTAATCATCATGAATCAAATTAATTAACTACAATTAAATTTATTTTTGTGGTTCACATAAACTTGGAAGAATTTTGGAAGAGGTAGTATCTCATCAGATCAGCGATAATGAGAAACCCTCCCTGCATTATTATTGTTGGTCGATATATCTAATACTTCCTCCCATCTAAATAATCCTTACATAGGATTTTTCATCGTTTTTAAGAAAAGTGGTAAAAAATAAAAAGTAAGTATATTTATTATTGGTAAATCAAATGATGTCATGGGTTCACCAAACTTAAAGTAAGAAAAAGCAGTGATATTTTGAGTAAATAGAGAATTCTTTTGCCAAAAGGAATACGTAAACAATTAATTAAATTGTCCATTTATAGTAAAGGTAAATAATTGAATGGACGGGAAGGAGAATCCTGTACATAATATGATCACAGATTCATAGGAGTCCGAATAATATTATTTCTCCGTATTTGATACAGTTTGAAAAAAATTTCGAGCAAATATCCGAATTGAGCGAATATACTTCCTATGTAAAATGAGGTTTCGATTTCGAACCATAACGTCAAACGGTTTTGAGAACCGGGCCAAAAGGAGCCTCAATATTTAACGTTCATTAATATTTTATGAAAACTGGACATCAAATTAGTCGTTGTAGTATAGTGGTAAGTATTCCCGCCTGTCACGCGGGTGACCCGGGTTCGATCCCCGGCAACGGCGGTTTTTTTTTCCTTTCAGCATGGATTAATGGATACTAATAAAGTAAGAGACTTTTGCGTTTGCAAAAAGACGGTTTTGCTCCCAACGGCTCATTCGCACTTGGTTGAAAATGTAAGAGACTCCGACTAAGAGCTATGTAATCCCAACTTGTTCTGTAATGTGAATGTCACAGCGCGATAATTCAACAAAACTTGTTCTAAAGACCGTGACACTAAATCTACATACAAAATACAGCATTGATCGAATTCACATATTCCTGAAATATCGCGTGCATCCTCTAACGCTTTTGGAAGTTGAAGGTCCTGACAGAAAATGCGAAAGTGAATGCAAAGAGGACAGCAAATCCGACAACTATAGCAGCAACGACTCCTATGAATTCATGATGGAAGTCGAAGTATGATCTGATGAACTCTTCAACTGTCTCGTTGTTACTGTCTGTCAACCTTTCTTGTACGTCTCCAAATTGAGAACCCACTAACCCGTACAAGGTCCACGCTACTGGACATATGTAGTAGTACCATCTCCACCATATCGGTATCCTCTGTTACATTATAACCAACAGTCAGGGGCGGATCTGGGATTGAAAATTTTGAGAAATAGGAGTTTTCTGAGAAGAAAAGGGCTTACGGTTTTTGGTATGAGGAAGCCAGCGAAGAGGTTAAAGAACCCGTAGAAGGCGGATGCAGTGATGGCAGCGACAGGGAAGTTGGGTGTGCTAGCGACAGCCATCATGCCGTAGTAGGTGAAGTAACAGAGAGTGAAGAACATGAAGAACATGTACCAAAAGAATTTGGCTGCTGACCATTCGAATCCGATCATGCTGTACACTATGATGCCATATACTGCTGTTTGGACAAAGATGTATGGTATCTCGATCAACGCCTGATGAGGACATAAACTCGTTAACACGCACATTGTTGTACAAGACTCGTCTTTTGAGAAGAGAGAATTACCTGAGCAAAAGCGTAAGGCAGAGCGGAGTACATTCCTGCAGCTTTTTCTCTGTAAAAGACGGTTCTCTCCACAGAAACTACAGGTTGAACTGCAGATGCATTCTGTATACCGACAAAAAGTACAGCAGCGTACATAGAACCCATTGCATTGAACAAATCTTGCATTTTTCTCCTGAAATAAGTCGGAACAATCAAGTTAGTTATGTACAGATAATAGTTTACAATTGAATCTTGAAAAATTTATTAGACTTAGACTTACCTTCTGTTTCCTAGTTGCCAAAACATAGTCCCGAACATCAAAGCAATGATTGTTGTGAAGAGAAATCTGACAGCAGTGTACTCAGGGTTACGCCAGTACGACCAGTGTTGCTTCCATAAACATGCCCGAGTTTGGACTAGGAAATGTTGAGAGTATGTGGTCGGAAAATGAAGGTCTTTTGAGCCAGGCCGTGGCGTTCCTAGCTCTTTTATCACTTCTTTGTTCCTCCTGTACAGGTCGGAATCCCTGTAAATGTCTGCGAAGTCCACACCGAGGGCTAGCTCTTGGCTTGGAGTCGTGACATCCAACATCCATGTTGCAGGATTACTGCCGTCTGCGATCTTCTGCACTCCTTGAATGCTCTATCACATAAACACAAGAAAGAACTGTAATGTTTTTTTTTTTTGCGAGCTGTAAAAACAAGTTTTAACACTGATGGCGTGCACTGACGACCATACTTGATATGTTAGGGGAAAAGGAGGGTACTAACCTCAAAGAACTTGATGAGATCACAAGAATCATGCCCTAATGGTCCAACATATATTTCTCGACCTCCCGTTTTCATCAAAAGTAACTGAAAACGGTACCACCAACTCGATCATTAGCTAATTAACTCTTCAAAAGAATTAAGAGACACGGGCTAAACGTGCTAACTAACTCATTATTACCTCGTCAAAAGCCTCAAATATGTCGATGCTAGGTTGGTGAATGGTACACACAACTGTTCTTCCTGTATCGACTGTGTTTCTAACTGTCCTCATCACTATAGCTGCAGCCCTGGCGTCGAGCCCTGAGGTTGGTTCGTCCATGAAAATGATAGACGGGTTTGCAACTAGCTCGACTGCTATAGTAAGCCTTTTTCTTTGCTCGGTTGATAAACCACTCACACCAGGTAAGCCTACTAGTGCTCCTCTAAGCGGTGTTAGCTCGACTAGCTCCATTATCTCCTCCACAAACATCTACACACGAAACATATTATAGCAAGAGTTTTGAAAATAACGATTTGAAGAGAGTAATATAAAGTATAAACCGACCTGTCTTGCTTGAGGAGTAACGTCAGAAGATAAACGCAACCAAGCGGAGTAAATCAAAGATTCATAGACGGTGACATAGGGAGAATGGATGTCGTTTTGCTCACAGTATCCGCAAATTCGAGCAAAAGTTTCTTGTTTCTTTGGGTACCCGGAAATCTTGATGTCTCCATCGATGTATCCTCCTGTTTTCCTACCCGCTAGAACGTCCATGAGGGTCGTTTTTCCAGCACCGCTAACTCCCATTAGAGCAGTAAGAACGCCTGGTCTAAATGCTCCGCTCACCCCTTTTAGCAGCTCTAACTTATCTTCGCTCACGCCTTGTTCCTTCATTTCCTGCACATTGTCAAAATCACGGTCTAGGCCTCAGTCATCATAACTGGACTAAACTGAAGTGAGCAGAAAATAAGCTGGAAAACTAACCTGTGGCATGTCGACTGAATACCGTACTTCATCAAAGGTAATCCAATGTTGCTCAAATGGAAGAAGCATTCCCTTTTTCTTAGTCTCGTGTACTACTTCTTTCATCGTGTGGCTCTTGTCATCATCACCGGGAATTGCTTGAGCTCTCTTGTATGCTACATTTAGTTAAGTGATTATGTACAACATTAAGTGATAAAACATTTATCGACATTATGATTATTATGCGAGTAGTTAGAGGGTTTACGGTTGAGGAAAGTAAGGCCAACAGTGTAGACGATGTTGAAGAACACAGCAAATCCTAGTAACGCGGCTGCACCAATCCAATACCAATACGACTGCGTGTAAAAGCTTCGGCTCTTCATGATTTGCATACCTAGTGTTTCATTTGCACCTTTGGGAATCTGTGACATGAAACTACACAATGTAAGCCCAAAACTATATTGTCAGCATAGCGGAAAATTCACGTGGTACCCCGTTGCCAGGCCACTTAGGAAAAATTAACCTACTTTGCTCCAACTATGGCCGAGGAATTCGTTCACAACGACAGCATTTTGAGCGTACATCATCGGTGATACCCAGTAGCCCCATTTCCACCATGACATTATGTTATCTTTGGATAGAATGAAACCGCCCAACGCGAAGAATGTGACCAAGGCAAAGGATCCAAATGTGCTTGCGATAACCGTATCCCTTGATAGTGATGTGATTGCTCTTAGCATATCTGACCCCGACTGGCTTACAATTACTAGAAGCAGGTAATACTTGAACATCCTGCATCAGATGAACTGACTTTAACTGAACTGAACTAAACTGAATGAGGCCGCAGAAAACTGAAAAGAATATTATTGATAAATAATATGATGATTTATACGATAATTTAGTTACCTTCCAACATTAAGATCGAATCCAGTGAAGTAGTATGTAATGAGAACCCATGAAGCCATTGCGACACAGGTTTCAGGGATCTTTAGGATCCAAGTAGGAAGTGCGTAAGCCCACGAGGGAAAGAAGAGGAAATCACGATACTTATAGAAAACCGGTAGCTTGGCTATGGTCATCGATATCTCTGAAAATCCGTTGAACATACTTGTTGTCACCGCGAAAAACAATGCACCCATGTATAATGACCCGTCAAGTACGATTTCCTTGTGCATCGTGGAGCGGAAGAACACACTCGTCGCAATAAATGCCATGATAATTAACTGACATGAACACAAACTTATTAATACGAGTAGTTATTTTGTCAGACAGTCTTACTCTATAATTTGAGCAACCAGAATATTGTTTAACGAGGGAGCGAAATGTGTTGGGATGCATACTTGACAGAGCTTAAAGATGTAGATGAAGGAGTTCCTCTTCATCAACAATAATTCTCGATCAAAGCAAGCTTTAAGAAAGTCGATTGATGAGACGCCATATTTTTCACTCGTTAGGGCAGCCGGATGACTTTTACTCCTGTCGAACGGAACTTCAAGTTCCTCAGCAAGCTTCCTTCCAACATGAAAAGACCGGAATCCTTCTGCAAACTCCTTAGACGTCATGAAACGGTATGGAATCGCTTTGTTCGACCAGTATTGCTCCTGATCTTTCTTAGACGTCACCTGGCGTTCGTTTAAAGACGATCAGACCTTGTTTTTTCCAGCTGAAGCGGCTAAACTGAACTGAACTGAAAATAAGCTGGAAAAAACAGGGAAATGACATTATGGACTTACTTCCTGCAGGAAATCGGCGGCTGCTTTTCTGTCAGGACAGCGAAACCCCATAGACTCAAAGAACTCGAGGACATACTCTCGAGGACCTTGGTACACGATATGACCGTCTGAAAGAAGTATGATATCATCAAAGAGGTCGTATGTCTCTGGTGCCGCTTGTAAAAGAGAAATGACAGCTGTTACATCCAATACATGAACAAATTGTCGGATTGAGTTCACAATCTGATAGGTTGTCGAACTGTCTAACCCTGTCGATATTTCGTCCATGAAAAACGCCTGCGCCGGTCCAACCAACATCTCACCTATAATTCGAATACATTGCAAAAATAAAAAAAATCAATAAAATAAGCTGAACTGAATTGAACTGGACGTAACAGCTGAATGTTTATCTACCAGCTGAATGTTTATTTACCAGTCGTGACTCGCTTTCGTTGACCACCTGAAGCTCCTCGTATAAGTTCATCTCCGACCATAGTATCAGCACATATCTCTAACCCTAAAATCTGTTTTTTCGTGCAGGATTCCAACACAAACTCACACAATATAATGAAGTATATATACATACAATTCATTAAATCGTCGAAAGCAATACCTTTAAGATGTAATCTGTCATAATACTCTCTGCCTGGCCGAAACCTGCAGAAGCCTACAAGATTGTCAGGTAAATAACGGATAACATTAGCAGAAAACAGTTAACAGAAACCTGAATCAAGAAAGAATGTTCGGTAACAAAATATAGGACAATCAAATTGTTTTCATACGTAAATTGAAAAAACCTAAGTCATAAACTACCTTCATGAAAAGATCAATGTCGGGATCCGGTGTAATATTAGCCGCTTTCTCTCGTCTACACAACTCGGCTAGCATTCCTGCAAAAACCATCACAAAGTCATACGATTTTTACTCATATGTAACATTCAACATTCAAGTATACTGAGGAAATGAAACGATTTAAACGAACCATATCGGTATCCGACACCCTGGAACCTGGCAGAAAATGACAGTGTTTCTCTGACTGTCAGTTCAGCAATATGTTCATCATACTGACTAATGTAAGCTGCTGTTCTTTGTGGTACAAACTCCTTCATCTCATGTCCATTGTATGTAACTTTACCCGAAACCTGTTAAAGGGTCTGTCAGGATTCGAACTCATGGCCTCTGGTCACACTGAGGTCCAACTATTATATTTATATTCGAACAGAAAATGGGTCACCTTTAAATCCGTGTCAAGCTTTCCAGCCAAAGCTTGAAGTAGGGTAGTTTTCCCTGAACTCGGAGGGCCTAACAATAAAGTCATCCTTCAAAACAAATAAACTCGGATCATAAAACATATCAAAAAGTACGTCAGCATCATAATTCTCCTCGTCACTTCCTTTAAAACAAAGATATCTAAATAATTTAAGGTTAATATTTATTTGATTGATTTTTCTAACGTCTGCCCACTAGACACACGTTAATATTGTGTGTCCAGTGGCCAAACGTTAGAAAAACCGTTATTTTATTTGATACCTCTTAGGCTTGATAATGCCACTAAGATGATGGAGAATGGTATGATGCTCCTTTGTACTTGAAAGAAGATGCAAAAAGTTGAGAAGTCCCTTCACAATGTTAGTTGTGTAATTGAGAAATGTGGGTACACCTCTACTTCCAACATACACTTCTCCTTCTACTATTACATTCTCAAATCTCACTTCAATTTTCGGAATTTCAATACCGACCCTGAATCCACAAAATTAAACCAAATTAAACTAAACGAGAATAATATGACTAGACTAACTCGAAACATATTTAGGGGTGATTTTCTTTTCGAATAGTCCATCAAAAAAGAAATTTGAAGCTATTTCAAGTCATATCATTTATCATTATGATTTTACGTCATTTACAAATGTGGCAATGTGAGTCATTCGCACACAAAAAAAAACCATATGTGAGTCATTGTAATTAATAAACAACGTCAATGGGTCATTTCAAGTTATCAATTCAGACTTTAATTTGTCATTTTTAATATGTGACCAGAATAACCATCTAATTAATCAACCTGAAACAAACCAGTTTGACACGACCTGACCTGACTTGACACGACTCTAAGCTAGTCGATCAAATGGTAATGTACCTTTGAATGCGAGCCTTGAGCCTCAACAAAAACTTCTCATTATCCTCATCATTAACATTAACCAACCTTTGTAGGAGCTCTTTCCTCTCATGAGACCCGAATGTTTGAAACTCGATATCATTGAACAAACCTTTCCTTAGACGATCATACCTTGGGAGTTTGTCGAGCGCAACCTTTCTTAAACCTTCTTCATCGTCTTCTTCTTCTTCATGTCGAGACGGTCTAGAAACATCATTACTACTGCCTTCCATTGCTTTAATTAATTAAGTGTCTTAAACTAATTAATTAACTTAGCTTAATTTTGTCAAATGATGGGGTTTAAGTATGAACTATGTTGTTTGTTTTTTTGTAGTTGTTACATGTTAATCATTCACCTACATACAATTATGTCATGATTTGTAAAATAGGAATGATATTAAAAACAAATATGTGGGTTAATTTTACTTAATCAATTTGATAACTGTATGGTATGGTTTTTATCAGTGCGGATCCCCCGTTCCATTTTTGTGTATATACATCTCATTCATGTGCCACACCATATATGTATACACTGGATAACACATCAACAAGGTATGTTATTTATTACATATTTTATGTATGATGTGGCACGTGTGACACAAAAAATGGGACATGAGATCCGTACTAATTTTTTTTGGGTAGGTGCTGAGAATGATTTCACATTCTTGCATGCGGTTTTACATCTTCAATTCCATGTTCTACGCAACCGAGTACAAGTAGTAATAAATGAGTTGGTTTTTTTTACGTATTCCTTGCGTAAATATTCACGTAAGATGGTTTTATTACACGAATTTTAAAATAAATGTATATATATATATATATATATATATATATATATATATTAAATATTTTCGTAAATTTCTAGATGGATGTATCGGTATTAATTGCGACTAATCCATGTAAAATTGAAATTGAATAGTCAACTTTTAATTATTGGGAAAGTATCAAGTTGATTCTTTGGGATTTTGATTGATCAGTTACCAGCTTAGTGCACTGAAGTCATTGTATTTGTCATTAGAAAATTTATAATGAAAAAAAAAAACGAAAGAAAAAAGAAAAGAAAAAAAACGACCACAGTGGGAGTCGAACCCACGACCTTTTGATCCGAAGTCAAACGCGCTAATCCACTGCGCTATGCGGTCATGTTGTGCTAATGCTACCGTGAAATATATACGTACACGATTGTTCGTTTTTTGGGTCCGTTCACATGTGAGAACTAGAGAGTGGGGACTACTGCAAAATGATTTTACATGAGGAGAGATGGAAATGGATCATATTGTGTCGTATTTTATGTCGGTCCATCGTGTTTAGAGGAAAAAATGGTACGGTCCAGGTATGTGGAAGTGGGTCTCGTGTCGTGTTGTGTCAGTGTTAATAAAGGGTGGTCCAGGCACGGCTATAATAACATTTAGTGTCATGTTGTGTCGTGCTTAGACGTGCCTAACCAATTTCTTAAATTTACTTGTTTCTTTACATTTTGGACGTGACAAGATGGTCTTTTCCTCAAATTGAGGTCAGGGATGCCCACGGCCCATAACGTGTCGTGTCATGTCGTGTTGAACCGTGCCTTAATGGATCGTGGGTTGTGTTGGACCGTACCAACTCACCGATCATTCGACTCACGTGCCAACTTTCATCTCTAATATATATTCCATATATGGTAGAAAAAAATGTTAAAAAGGAACAAAATTAATACGAATTATATAAATTTATTTATTTACGAGGTATAAATTTATTATTACTTTAATATACATTGATAAAACTTTCACAAAATCTGTAACATGCTTGCTAATATTTTAGTGGTTTTTTCACTTTAATTTGGACCCCCAATAAATTCAGAGAAGTCGATAACTGTTCGTAGATCATCACAGAACAGATGTAAGAGGGAAAAAATGACCACAGTGAGGGTCGAACTCACGACCTCTTGATTCGGAATCAAATGCGCTATCCACTGCGCTATGCGGCCTATAGTTCACTTTTCCTCTTCTTTTGTAAATATACAAATTCCTTCTTTGTCTCATATTCATCTACTTTCACCAAGCTTTTTTTTTTTTTTTTTTCGGTCATTTTTTTTTTTTCAACTTTTTTTTTAGGGACGTTTAGGTCGGATACAGTCACGGATCCAAACGGTAAATATTTAATACCATGCTTATGAAAAATTACAGACAAAATGGCAAAAAAAAATGCCAACTATTATCAAATCACATGTATAATTGAAAGTTACAAACATCAGTTGTCAATCCTCATCTTTCTGAATCTTGCTTCTAACAGGATCGGAAACAAGCTCGGATTCAGCTGACTCAGTAGGGATCTTCTCATACATTCTCGACGAAACTGGCAGAACCCTGAACTTCCCGATTTTAAGAGCATTCCCAAGTTTCTCGTAGTTCCACCTTTGCTGTATAAAAACCACGACAGCAAACGCTACAGCCAAGCACGGTATAGAAATGTCACCAAATTCCGAGTAAAAGTCAAATCTTCGGTTGGCAAACTCGTATTCCTCTGAAAAGAACGGAGTTGATGTCGGACCTCTGATGTAATCGTACCCGTGTGGGAGAAGCCTCAGGATTGTGATTCCGATGTAGTATAGCTTTGACAGCGGCTTACTGTCGATCTGCCATACAATGTTGCCGATTACTTGAGGAAGAAGGAACAGATCTTGGAGTAAACCTGTGTACTCTTGTAGTACAGTTTCCCATGTTTTCAGTGAACGAGGATTTCCGTTTGGATCCACGTATTGTTGGGTCCAAATCGGGGTTTGACCCGTTTTGACTGAGTGGAAGATTAAGGCGGATAGATATCCGAGGATGTGTATTCCTGCAGTTACGAGAACAACCCGTTTTTCAGATGGGGCATTAGGGTTTTGAACTTGACCGAGCAACCTGACCCGACCCCTCCAAACTTTTTGGCAGAGACGAAGAGTCAGTATAAAACAGACGAGGACTTGAAGCTTTACGGTGTATTCCAACACTTGGGTCAACTGACTTTTCTCGAGATCTTCGAATGGAGAGTAGGAACTTTCTGAATTCGCGCTCTTTGATAGAGCTTCGGCACCAATAACAAGAGGAAGAGCGAACCCAATCACTTGACTTCCGAGCATGGTAAGCGACATGTAAGGAATAGAATCTGGTATACTTCTCAAGTATAACAGTTGTCTCAGAATGCACCCGATTGTGATCGAAAGTGTCAAAATCTTGAGAATTCCCTCGAAGCTTCTTCGTGAAAGTATGTCTTCTCGTTGTTGGCGGTACAGAATAGGAAGAGTCAGTAGCTTGAGTGGCTTAAAAAAGAGAGGGTCATCTTCGGTTCTTTGACTCGATATAGATACACTTGCTGTTGGAGCAACTAGCCATCTAGCTGTCGTGGGTGGAAACGAGATGATTACTTCAATTGAACAGTCTAATCCACTGTCAAGAAACTCCTTGTCGTCAAATAACACCTTCCATGACGCTCTGACGTCCCTGCATCCAATAAGGTACATTTTTCCGACATGTTGATCGTATAGACCTTCGAGGTAGAGGTTCGTGAAGTTGCTATAAGGTCCTCCTCTTAGTTTCATCTGAGTCGAAACGTTTACAAGGAGTTGCTTCTCGGTGTATGAAGCATTTGTAATGAAAGGTGACCCACTAATAGTTATCGAGTCATCTGAGAACCAATCGCGCCCAAACATTGGTCCGAGAGAAAGAACCTCCATTTGGACATCGGTTCCAAAATCCCTAGACTTTGGACGAGGGTCAGGAAGGGCAGATACATGGAGTGTAAGATCTTCAGCGAGAATTCTTAGACTTTCATGATAATCCTCCGAATCTTGAAGTTTGGGAAATGTCAGTAACGATCTCTTGATGACTGTTCCAAAGCTAAAGGGCTCGTCTTTCTCTAATATGGTTCCTGCATCACCAATCTTTGTGTACTGATAGTACGGACGCTTGTACGTGTACCCGTTGTAAATGTAATCCAAACTCTGATACAACACTTCAAGGGATAAAGGATAGAAAGGCGGACTGTTCTTCTCGATACTTGAAATGCTACCAATTAGTAGGCTTCTTTGTTTGATGGAGAACGAAAGAGGTATATACAAGCAAATTCGAGAATTACAGTCGCTTTCTTCCGAGTCTATAGTCCCAAGGCAGCCAATCATGCAAAGCTGACCCGAAGAAGAATTCCACGTCCCCTCCGCAACAAGGGTCATATTACCAAACCCACTTCTCTGATTTTCCAAAAATTGATTGTCAGGGGAATCAAAGGCTCTAAAAGCCGCGAAAACCCTAGCTGATAGTTCACTACTGTTTCCCGGCTTTGCCTGCTTTGCCTTATCATCAGCCACACAGTAAATATTGTGCATTAGAATTCTTGTATCGTTGAAACTTCCATCAGTCGCATTGATCTTCTTATCAAACCCAAAAGGTCCAAACTTGCTGCAAAATGCATCCGTACCATTGCAGCGCCAGTGCGGAGCAACGGAGAAGGATGCATCAGTGGAAACTTTGGTAATCATTTCACAAAAATCAAGACCCTTGTAAAACTCGTTACCACTATTCACCGATGGATTTGAATCTGGATATGGATATGGATCGCACGCCTTTGATACCACCTCACTAGTGCTAAACTCGTAGTGATGAGTTTTAGCTGTCAACTGTGACGTGATTTCGACATCATCAAAGTACTTTTCGTTTGATTTAGGGTTCAAGCTTCTCATTTCACCTTGGATTGCCATACGTTGGAGACTAGCTTTTTTCGGGATGTGAAGAATTAGGAGGATTTGATCGTCTTGTAGAAGAGGGGGCAGTGTTACACCCCCTCCCGACATCTTTGCTGATTCCCAAGGATCGTGAGAATCAGATTGACGGGAAGGCAATAGCGAACTACCCAACAAACAAAGAACTCTCTCCCCGCCGTTATTGTTCTTCTGTTCAGTATAAATCCCTTGAAAATCGACAAGAAGACGAGAATGCCCTTCCCACATGTTAAAACCTGCTTCCCTTCCATGGAATATGCTTGCTAAAGGAAGGTTAGATGTGATTACCATACTAAGTTTTCCATTAACGGCAATAGTTTTCTTCGTTTTATGATCCAAGCTAATATCGTTCAACTTAAACGAAGTAAGCTTATATGGAATCTTTGAACCAAAACTTCTATTAAATCGTCTATATCCAACCCCAACACGAGACGAGTTTGACACTAAACTGTTTACAAATGGCATTATAGGGGAACTATTTCCTTTCTGCTCCCAATCTCCATTAGAAAACGAAAGGTCGTCCTTTAACACATTAATCTCATTATGATCAAGATTTAGGGTCAAATCCAAACCCGAATTCACGAGTGAAGAACACGATTTCTGGACTTCACCTAACCTATCATAATCGGGTTCCCATACTTCCGAAACATCTTGTACAGGAAAACTCTCAGCAAACCCAAAATCGGATTGTGCAGAACTAAGTAGCAAGAACCCTAATAACACAAGTACAGTCACAAAGTTCACAACTTTCATGATCAAATTTCTAATTTTGTACACCAAAAACAAAACCCACTTGTATAATTGATGTTTAACTCAAATGAACCAAAACCCAGCTTCTAAAACCTGTTAAAATTACAGAATTTTCAATTAATTACACACAATTCATTAATTAAAGCTCAAAACTTGCAAGAATTCTACTCACATTAATTTCAAGATCTAAACTTTTTACCTAATTACATTAATTTCAAGTATTATGACATGCAATCAATCATAGAACCCTAATAACACAAGTATAGTCACAAAGTTCACAACTTTCTAATTTTGTGCACCAAAGACAAAACCCACTTGTACAATTGATGTTTAACTCAAATGAAGCAAAACCCAGCTACTAAAACCTGATAAAATCACAGAATATTCAATTAACGGTTCTTCTAACGTGTGCACATTAGTCGCACATTAACATCCTAATTAAAACAAGATTCAAAAACCGATTAATTACACACAATTAAAGCTCAAAACTTGCAAGAATTCTACTCACATATTTCAAAGATCCAAACTTTTTCATGTAATCACAATAATTTCAAGTATTATGACATGCAATCAATCATAGAAATTAATGGGGTCAACGGAAAAGTCAATGGAAAGATCTGAAGAATTAGAGGAAGATTAAACTGACCTTTTGAAATTTATTATGCAAAGCTGAAAGTAAGATGATAGATAGATACACTATGATTCTAGTAGTTTCTTCTTCATGTTTATTTGATTGATTAAGCAAAAGTATGGAGAGTTATGATTTTTGGTTGTGGAGTAGCAAATAAGCAAGAACATCAGTTAAGTAGAGACTTGGATCAAAGACTAGTCCAAGTCTTTTACATTGAAAATAATGGAGTTGACTTGTGTGAAAGGATTTACCCGTCACGCATTAAATGTAACGGTTGTGGATTTCCTTGTCAAAAAAAAAAAAAAGTTTAATTAATCAGTTTTTCACTGGTCGGAATGCAGCATCACGGTAAGAAAATCTTTGTAAAAATATTGTCAAGTGGGTGAATAAAATTTATACTCGTATCAAATTTCATTTTGATGAATTTGATGACTGAATCGCCTCTAATCAACTAAAGGTAAATACTCCCTCCGTTTCTATGATATCTTCCACCTTAGAAGTGACATTGCTTAGGAAAAACAATAAAATAAGTAACAATAAAATAAGTAACAGTAGAGAGGGAGTAAAGTAAGTGGGCCCACCTAGGTAAGAGAGAAGTGTGATAGAAAAAAGGAAAGTGGAAGAAATCAAAGAAATGGTTGAAAAAGGAAATGCGGAAGATATCAAAGAAACATAGGGAGTATATCGAAGAGTATATATAGAAACATTTGCATCTGAATAATCTCACATTTTACCAAAAAAAAAAAAAAAATTTACATCGGTGCCAAAAATTGTTGCTCGTATTAATGCAGGAGCCATATCATTATACATCGTGCATGTATATTTTTGTTTTATGTCCCGATAAATAAGTTTGTTTTTTTAACTTTTTATTATGTTTAGTTTTCATGTTTGAAATTTAATTAGTCATGTATATTGTCTTTAATGTATTTGAAGTACTCGGTATAATATAATTGAAGTTGGTATTATTAAGTGATCCAGGAGTGTTATTACACATGAATAATTGCATCATAATAACAAAATTATCGAAGCCAAGATATATTGTCAGTACTCTGTAGTCCGTAGTGAATTCTCAGTGACATGTTACTGACAGACATATATAAAATCGAAGAGACAACACACATACATATCATATCACACTTTTATTCAAATATGGATACATACTCCGTACATTATTCTATGTAGGCATACATTATTATTATTGGATATATAGTCGGGATTCAATGATCCATAATTTTAATAGTCGGATAATATTATTGATACATAGCTAGCTAGCTAGCTCGATCGATCAATAATTAAATGCAAAGTTTGCATTGAGGGTAGCAATGTCTGCAACCTTGTCGTCGATCTTGGCATCGGCGGTGGTGTGGGAGTACGGTTCAAAGTGCTTGGATGAGTCACCCGACAGCTCGAGGTTCAGAAGGATTTGATCCCAACTTATATTATCCATGCGGTACTTAGTACCACAAATGACATAAACCTGTAATTATTCAAGTATAAAATGAAATGGTCATTTAGCTGAAAGCGAAGTGCAAACCACGCACACCATGTAAGCTAAGCCGCCCTTTGGACAACAGGCTCGAAGCCTAGATGGCATAGCCTCAAGCTATACAACTCCCACAAGAACGCTCTTGCAGGGGCTTGAACCTGAGACCCCCCACAGGAACGCTCTTGCAGGGGCTTGAACCTGAGACCCTCCACAAGAACGCTCTTGCATGCAGGGGCTTGAACCTGAGACCCATGGGATTGTAGCCACGTGTTTTAACCACTGGCTACACCCTTAAGATGAAAGTGAGGTTATTAATTAGGATGTACCCGGTTAGGACGATGCTTATCGTTATCAGAGGGGGCATGCCAAGCCATGATCCATGAGCAGTCTCGCCCGTCCTTGTTAGCTGAAGCAGTGTATTGCACAGCGGCCATGGATCCGAGTTGGCCGTCCCTCATATGGACAAATTTGGCATCTCCGACGTGGGGGATAGTAGCGGGAAACGATCCCATTGAAGGACGACCGTGCCAATTGATAAACCTGTCCAACTTCATCAATTTGGAGGTCCGGTTATGCATTGTCGCCCTCGTTCCAAACTGAACTTGATACTCTTCATTCTCTAAGCATTGTCCCTTCTCCAATTGTGCCATTTCTTCCTTGTTTTCCTTCTAAAAACAATAAAAACACGTACTAATAATTAGTACTGTGAGACGGTCTCACAATATAATTATCATAAGTATAATTATTATTTACGCTAATAAAAGATTTACCTCTTTGGGATGTTGAGAATGCTCTTGTCTGGTTGCTGCTGTGCTATACTCACCAAGACACTTATCGACTTATATACACATAATAATTAGAATCTCATGTGTTAGTATTTTAGCATATTATATATAAAATTATTAAACAAATTAATAATTGAGCATCTTTGTTCATGCATTTATTTTATTCTTGTTGATCAAGAATCTCTCTTTTATCAATATGGAGCATCTATCTATCCCACTTCTTGTAACTTTTTTTTTTACTGGAAAGCATGTACGAGTATTTTGATCTGGATTGAAGATGGATAGGATCTTAAGAATGGTAAAGTTGTCCCTCATAAGTTTTAATAATATTCCACTTTCTCGGAAAATAGGATTATACACCTGGTTGTACAATAGCCAATAGCATTGTACAACAAAGTTGTTGAGCTTTTGTATATATTTATTGAGTTTATATAAGAGGCTTGCTTTAAGAGGGATGGACAGGATGCGATATGAAGGACAGTATCCCAAATCAATGGAGGATTGCTTTAAGAGGCTCGAAATTGAAGAGGGCTATAACAAACGGAGCTATAAACGCAGTAATTTACCACACATGGCAGCAACGAAACAGGAGTAGAATCGAGGGGGTTCTTATGAGACCGAGTGTGCTTGGCAAGGGGTTAATCAAAGAGATGCAATTGTATTTCTGCAATTTGAATACTGGAAAGATGAATAAGAGGGACACGGATTATGTAACTAGAATCATAGCATTTTGTACATGATTTTTTGAGATTATTAATATACTTACCTTTTACCAAAAAAAAAAAAGATTCTGAGCTAAATTGTAAGTTTTTGAACTTAAACATTTATGTGATTTAACACAACAACTTTACACTAAAGTTCAGAAAGTCGTTTACAGTAAAATTTGAAACCTTTGTGATAAAGCTCAAAATCAAGTGGTTGTATAGTATAATCTTCTTATTGCACTTTCTCTAATACATGTGAGGAGTATCTTATTTAAAGGAAGATCATTTAGATACGGATTGGAGGGAGTACTAATTACAAGAATTCGATAAGGTGTAGATATTAGCTAGATATAATGCAAGGATGGTCCAGTTCCGGCAACCGTACCAGTCGATACTATAAGACTAACTCGATCGAGTCTAGTCCTTGACTCTATCCACCAAATTTGAAACGACTTTCATTTCTTCGTTACTTAATTATAAGAATTGATTGTGTGACCTATTATTTGAAAGCTAAGATCTTTCTTTTTCAATCAACTTGAATCATAATTTCTCTAAATGTCAAGACAATTCTGGTTCATAGGGTATTCATTGTATCCAAATTAAATAACACCGAATGTATAGAATATATTATAGGCTTATAGCACACAAAAGCGGTGATATCAACATTCTAACATTTAGCATCAATATCGATCACACTAAATAATAATGCTAACTTATATTATACGTTCATTGTAATTTTAACATCTTATTAATTGTCGAAACCAATTCACTAATACAATATCTTATACTGTAATACTCCGTAACTGTAGGGTTACAACCCTTAAACCCAAGGACCTGTTACGAGTATTAACCGAAAAGACAAAAGAGGAGGGATAACAATTATACCTTATTTGCAGCGGAACAGCGTATTAATAAGAAGTATAATAAACCCAGAAATATATATAATCTCCACGGACAGAATAAATAATCTTCACGGACAAGAATAAATAATCTCCACGGACAGAATAAATAATCTCCACGGATAGAATAAAGCACCCCAAACGTGATGCATCCTTTGGTATCCACACGGGTACAGAACCGCGACGTATATGCTAGTATAAAGGTACGTGAGACCGTCTCACAACTTCTCTCTATATCTCTCTTATAACTATTTATAAGAAGAATACTCCGTATATATCTTATGAGTCAATACTCTTAATTCCATATGTTGGTTCATCATATGAACCTCCTTATATAGGAGATGAGAAGGTAGAATTAGGTTATTACTATAACTCTAATTACCATAATTAGATTATTAGTATAACTCTAATTACCATAACCCGACAACGCAGCTGAGTCCGTATTACTACTGACCCGATATATTTAATATATCGATATATATATATTAATAATATCCCGTACATATTGTGTGTGACCCAATGGGCCCACTTAAGACTACCAGACACGTAACCTATTTGCATGTCAATCCGACATCGACCTCTAGCAAGGCATATCGAATACATAGACTTAAGCGGGTTAATCCGTAGGACAGTGGACATAACTCCTTCAGTCTCCCACTTGTACATGTCCTCCCGAGAACGGCGTTAAGTCTCTTTGCTACTATTGTCTCCAATTGAGAATGAGGTAAGAAGAAGTGTCATCCTCACATGTCTCAATCTTTTACTCGAATCTTTGAGTTGACTTGTTAAAAGAGCAGATAGATGACAATCATCCTATCTGAGCGCGGCCACGCATTTGCACAAGTCACACTCTTCGAGTGGCCAAGAAACAATAAATTCCCTTCAACAAAGGAAGAGCAAATCCCCTCTTGTCTAACCACATACTATCACATGATCCATGCATACCCAATAACCATCCATAGCCCCTTTTCACAGCTGACGAGGAATAGTATCAAAGCATACACATCACATGTACAGAATAGTCAAAGACTCAGGTCTAAAGACCGTACAAGTTCATAACTTGCAAAGAACTTTACTGACACTAAGCGAAATCTTAGTAAAATCCTTTTTGGCGGGTCTGTCTAATGCATGTTCTTAACATACACATGTGTGCCTGGTTTAGTATCTCAATACTTATGACTCAAGGAACTTAGTCATCAACCAGCTCACACACTAGTCATTTAAGGGTATTCAAATGTCCCAACACAATACCCTGACTAGAGACAAAATAATTACATCATCCAAATAGAGTTCCAAGACTAAGTCACTTACTTAGTGATCTATTTCATCAATGTAAATTATTTAGGGACAAAACTCGGTTACATTAACCAAATGACAATATGTCATACATATATCAATTATCGAAATAACTCCCACTAAACCAAACACCTCTAAAAGTACTAAGACCACTCGCTCATGCGTCTTATACAAATCATAATAATATGATCTTTATGTAGAGGAAGTCTCGGGACATACAACATTTGTATCGGTTATTTACAAGCATATGATCAATCTACCTTTTCTCAAAATTAAGGCAAACTGTTAGTTTCATAAGCAACATATTGCTTCATAAACTTTAAAGTTGAGTGTGTGCTTGATTCATAATCAAACGTCTATTTGCTTCAAAAGTAATAGAACACTAACCTTAGTTATAATACTAGTCACAAAGTTGTTCTTTGGAACCGTTCCAACACACAACTTCTCATCCAAAACAAAATATACCGAGATTACAATCTCATGTCATCTTTGTCTATTTGGAAATATAAATCGTTATAACTTGTTTATAACAATTCGCTAATCACATCATGCGCATCTCTTAAATAATTCTCATTTTTGCTTCTTAAGCGCAAAGGAACAATTCTTAGATAGCATTCTAGTGACACTCACTAGATTAGTATCTACTCGTCACACGAGCACATAATAAACACATTTCTTGCAAAGTCTCATGGACTAAAGCAATCAAATGTCGTTTAGTTAGAGAAATATGTCACATACATACCAAATCATAACGATAAATGCACTTCCACTAGCCTCTTGTACACATTGTCTTTCTTCGTCTCAAAGGAAAACAAACATCTTTGAATTATCACATTGAGAACGAAGATATTACTCCATACTCCAATCAAATTGGAATATTCACATTTGCCTAACAATTTTAATAATATGAAATTCATACGATGAGTCGCACACACATCATATTACATCTCTTTCAAGAAATGTATTTCACATATATATGTCCAATACTCATCATATGAGTGATGACATTCAAAATGCTAAATCAATCCTAATAGACTTAAGCATAATGTTGTAAAAAGAATTTTTCCGTAGTCACTACTATGGGATCAATCCTTAACTACCAACTATGCTTCATAGATACTCTTATATCAACCTATATCGTCTTTATATTGAAGACGGTTCTTCACTATAAGACCCATTTAACCAAAGTCTATACTTGGTAGTTATGATATATAGAATCTATTAGATTTTATGTGAATTTTGGAGTCTTTGCCCATTTATTGTTTCATCATAGGTCAAACCTATGTAGGGTAATATTTTACAGGTAAGATGATCATGACTTTTCATGGATGCATCAATATTATCCTCTTCAACAGTTGTAGAGAATTCCCGTTAATCTTGAACAATTCAAGGTCGATTCTACTCCCACTGTTTCTATTAGAAATCACATATTTTTAAAAGAAACATATCACTCCATGCAACAAAACAATTTTGTTCTTTGGATGATTTGTAGAATTAACATAATATTGTGGACATGACATAGGTCCACCCCGACGCGGCCACGCGCGGGTTTGGGTAGGCGAATGAATCTCCATATGAGAAGGATCGAATTGAAATTTAGGTCTATGTGGAGTCGCCACCGAATTTTATGGTTATTCGGAACCGTTCGAGCCCACTCTATGTCGTAGTGGGCCGTATACAAAATACGGCCCATTTCCGATGTCAGAGTTTATCGGACTCGTCCCTTTGCATATCGATATAGATGCCGACTTGAGCGGTTAATCGTATATTGAATGACTCTCGTGCGCCAACGGTTTCGGGCATCCGGAAACCGAGGTTCTGAGTAAGGGGTGAGGGTACGTGTTGGGAAGCCCACAAAGGACACCCAACCCCGCCCGCACTTTAGCGGCCTCTACTAAGAACTCGAATGACTTTCTAATAAGCGTGCTAGTAAAACGGGAAAAATGATATGCAAAGATTTATTTTCCCTAAACATGCGAATGTAATTGAAAGGGTTTCTAAGTCAATTTAATGCAACTAAAATTAACGTCAAAGTTGTATTTTAGCATGCGGGTTCATTTAGTACAATAAACGAATAATAATTAAATTGACAAAAGAAACAGAAAACGCGTTAGTAACGATGTAATGATATAACGAATAATAACGGTTTATGTAAATATGAGATGAGATGAAAAGGTGCAAATATGAGATGCATGGTTTGAAAAGATAGTAATACACATGATTGATTAAACACGTGTTGACCTAAATCATAAATTACTACCGAGTTCGCAAAATAGAATAATGTACGACTTGTGTTTGAGTCGTTATGAGGCTACTCGATCGAGTGGTCGATGGACTCGATCGAGTAGACCTATAAAAACTGATTCTGTTTGCGTTACAGACCGTACTCGGCCGAGTTATTGACCAACTCGGTCGAGTACATGGCCACTCGACCGAGTCACTGTGAGACTCGATCGAGTGGTGGTCGTCATTAACGTTCTGACTTGATTTTAGGATGTCACTCGATCGAGTGACTAAGGCACTCGGTCGAGTGACACCTGTACGAACTTGGTTCGTTTGCAATTTAATCGTTAATTTTGAAATTGCTTTTGATTTTTGATAATTCAACGGCTTTACCGAATCAGACATAAGTTTTGCACAATTTATGTTCGACTTGGTTTTTTATAAATCGCGAATTTTGTTGAACCGAATATAAATATTGTTGAATTTATACCCGATTCTAAAATTGAATACTCATCCTATCCCATATTCGATTATTGAATCGATATGGGATATTTAGAGTGAAAAATAAAAAAGATGGATTAATTTTAGCCGCTTTGAATTAATTATCGTGATATGAATAAATCACGTTAATTAATTCATATGACTTGATTGTTAGATTCGATATCCAATTATGGAATTGGTATCGAATCTAAAATCGACGCTTTACTTGAATAATAAAAAAACTTGATTCCCTCGACTTTTCCGACATCGAAATAAATCCCTAGGGATTGTGATGTCGGATCCGTGTCAACGGGTTTCGACCCTTATGAAATAATTACTTGAAAGAATGAATGTGCGATAATAATCGTAATAATAATAATAATAATAGTCATACGTAGTAATAATAATAATAATAATAATAATAATAATAATAATAATAATATTGCATAATAATACGTAATAAAAATAATAATAATAATAATAATAATAATACGTAATAATAAAATATAGTAGTAATAATAATATATAGTAATAATAATAATATATAGTAGTAGTACGTAATAGTAATAATAATATATAGTAGTAATAATAATATATAGTAATAATAATAATAATACGTAGTAGTAGTGCGTAATAGTAATATATAATAATAATACATAATAATAATAATATGTAATAATAATATATAATAATAGTAATAATAATGCAAAAAAAACGAGAAAAGAGGGAAAAGGAAAGAAAAAGGGGTTTGTCACCCTCAACCTACATGTTTCAGTCTCGGTACGGACTCGTAAACGCGGCTTTAACACGGGAGTCTTCGAGGTGTATGGAGGCTAAGTTGTGGTGGCTCGGATTGAATCCCTAGAACTAGGTTTAGGGTTTGCTAAAGTCGGTTTTCCTAGGGTTTTTCTAGGGTTGGTAAAAACGTAGTATGTGTGTAGGATGCTAGGGTTTTTTTGTGTGATTGTAGATGTCCTAGAGTGTACTAGGGTATACTAGGGTTTTTGAGGTTGTGAAAGTTGTGTTGATGGTGTGCATGGGAGGGTGTTTATATAGAAGAGATTAGGGCACCCGGGCTAGGGCACTCGACCGAGTAAGTAGCCAACTCGGTCGAGTGGCCCGTTACACCAGCCGCCGGGCTCAACGCAGGCCCACTCGATCGAGTGGATGGGTCACTCGATCGAGTGGCCTAGATGGGTCGCGCGGGTCTTGTTTGGACCTTGGCCTTGATGGGTTTTGTGTTTGACTTAGACTTTTGATGATTGATGAGTTGTTTTCGTGTGTCTCGGAAACGACTTTGACCGGGGTCGACCCAATCGTGAAAAGCCGGTTTTAATTCCGGTGTCGGTTTTGGCCCAAATTAGTCTTGTTTGACTCGGAATGGTCCACTGGGCCTGGAATTGAGGTCTGTTTGGTGAGATTTGTACTCCGTAAGTGCGTTAACCAGCGATTAATGGATTTGAGCCCGTATCCGAGCGCGTAGAAACATGTTAGCGTCCGATCATCATCGGGTGATTTGATAGGCGGGATTTGTCGTGAATCCTACCATCAAACAAACCAACTAACCTAAACTAGAATAGCAAGGACAAGTCGGGTCGAATCCTCAGAGAGATCGGGAATGAGTACTAGTTCGGTCTCGGACTATGAATTAGCTACGCGAATCAATTATCAAAGGTGGAATTAGACTAATTAAGCTAACTAAGAAATGCAAAAGAACAAATAATAAGAATGATGATCTAATAATAATTAAAGGCCTAGGGTCCAATTTAACCACCGACATATCATAATCATAGGTAAGAAATACCGATAATGGGTTGCTAGGGATATTAGGATGAGTGGAACGCCTCTAAGGGTCGACTACCTCCCTCCCGGGTTCGTAGTCCAACTAAGTAAAATCCGATCACTTCCCTCCCGGGCTCGTGAGTCGGATTCCTAGGTCAATCGAGTGAGTCCACTCCCGTGGTACCCAATCCAAGGTCCTAGGTCACTAAGTACACGTCTAATCCCGTTCCTTTCTCTCCCCTCTCCCGAGGTGAAGAGTCTAGACCGATAGTTAGGGTACCCTACCTAATTCTCACTCCCGTGTTCAACTAGGCGAGGCAAGGCAAGTCAACGGATGAGTTTTATTACCTAGACCTAACCGACTCCCGTCGGTGGACAAGGGTCAAGGGTTCAAACACAATCCAAAAGACGAGTCGATTCCCGAATCCCAAACTATCCTCCTCCGTATATCACAAACAAACCAAATACGGAATTTCAAGCCCACAATATAGACATGTCGGGGCCAAATCGTCCCCTAGAAAAAGACTACTCACTAATCATAACTAACATAACACAAAACACACTAATAATTATTCTAGTCATAACACAAAGCATAATAAGATAATAAAGACAAAAACTTGACTAATAAAATAAAATACTAATACTACTAATTACTCTAAACATAATAATTACTCACAAAACCAACAAGACAAGGATAGAAACATAAAACTAAACACAATTAATCGATAAAGATCATAACTTTAAACTAGTTAATAACTAAATGTATCATAAACACAAAACTAAAACTAAATATAACAATAAAAGAAAAGAGATAAGAATTATACCAAAAGGATGGAATTAAAGAGGTGGGAAGTTGAAGAACTGAATAAATAAAAACTAATCGAAAATATTTAATTAAAATAAATAGGAAGGGAAAATGGAAAACAAAGAGTGGCTGCTGCTATCTACTGTTCAACTACTACTCCTAAACCCTCTTTAAATTTCTAACTATCAGCCTGCTTCTTACTATTCAGAAATTGGGGTTTTATATGGACTCAATACAAAAGATAAGGAAAGACCTTAATACCCTTACTTAAATGAAATATTAAGGGATAATTGAAAGGGCTAAATCGTCAATTGCTATCCAAAATGAACCACCAGCCAGCTGCTGGTGGAGCTCGCCGGAGATTCGCCGTAGACGGTGCACGAAGGTGGGAGGAGCGGAGCCATGGTGGCACTTGTCGGGCGCACGGTGGTCGGAACATTGACGGAGCCGTTGCTGCGCCGAAACGGGGCTGTCGACGGCGGAATATGGTGGTGTGGTTGGTTCGCCGGAGAGGAGCGCAGATCCGGCGAGATGGTGCAGTGGTTGCCGGTGGTGGAGTGTTGACGGAGGTTCGTCGGGGTATGGTGGGTGAATTGAGATTGAGATTTGATGGTGGATTAATGTGATTGATGGTGAATGATGCGATGAATTTGATTGATGGTGGTGGATTGAATTGAATTTGATTGAATTAGAATTTGAGGCTGGAGAATAGAATTTGGGATGATGAAGAAGACTCGGTTCTTGAATAAGGATTTGGTCAAGGTCAAGGTCAACTTGACCCGTCTTCTTCTCTTTAAGTTTGATCCCGTCTTTCTCGTTTCGATTCTTCCCGGGTCGGTACCTACAAGATCAAATATCGAAACGCAGTACCAAATATCGAGAAATAACATAATTTAACACTAATTATATAAGACTCGACTAATAAGCTAATTATAGACAAAACGACTCAATAATAACAAAACGTGTTATAAAACCGACTAAATAAGAGTAAATACGTGGGACAAAAATAGGTAAAATCACGAGTTATCAATCATCCCCACACTTAAGTCTTACTCGTCCTCGAGTAAGCTCCAAGACTAACTAAGACCCATAAATAAAAACAAACAAAATGAAAACACGATATATACAAACATACTCACTCAAAAAAATATTTACAAGCAATCACGAGCTCCAATTCAAAAGTTGCAATTCTAAAATCTAACTAAAGCATAAACAATGATAAACAAACATTAAAAAGATCACATAATCACATTATACATCAATCGGTTTCGGTCCAAGCTATTTCAAGGGTGTGAGATGGAGATGGAAAGCGAACTCCCATGAAGTTAGTGACTAAAAACAAGTCTCGACCCCTCGTAAAAACAAAGGGTTAGGGTCGTCCTATAAACCAAGTGACGGAGTGAAACGATCCAAAATAGTGAAATGGTTATAAATAAATACGACTCGGGGAGGAATTTGATTCTTTTTCTTTTCTTTTTCTCGATTTCTCTTTTTCTATTTTTTTCGTTTCTTTTTCATTTTTTTTTTCTTTCTTCTCCCCTTTATTCTTTTCGATTTTTTTTTTTTTTTTTTTAGATTTTCTTGGTTGCTCATTTTTTTGATGCTTGAGCATTTTTTTGTGATATTGGTACGAAAAACCAACTCTTATTTTGTAGATAATTTTTGTGGAAAATGGATCGTAAAAAAAAAACGTCACTCGGGTTATAGTCACCTAGACAAGTTAATAAATCAAATCACATCACGGGAGGTGGACGGTGGAATTGAATGAAGTACACACCCTCGAGCGACTTACAGTAGGAAACCAATTGATACATAACATTCATATGCAACGATCCAATGTCTAAATTTCATTATTTCCACAAAAGTTAGAAACTAGAAAAGAAACTAAATCAAAGAAGATAAGTGAAAGCAAAAAAAACTCGACACTTTAAGGGATTTTCTAATTTTTCACTTTTTAGGAATTTTTCAAAATTTTCAAATTTTTATGGATTTTCTAAATTTTTCAAAAGAAAACACGAAATAAACATGGACGACAAAATCAATCAAAACAAGCTAACATAATGCTACATTCCCACAAAAACCAAATATTTACAACAAAAAATACCACCAAGGTACTAACCACAAGAGTTTCAACTCATCCAAAATAAAATCCAACCAAAAGCCTCCCCACACTTAAATCGAACATTGTCCTCAATGTTCCAAACAAGGGGAAGGGGAAAGGAAGGGCAAGAAGTTACCGTTAAAACTCTTCATCGAAAAATGATGATCTTTCCAAGCTTCTTGTTCTATTCCTTTCAAGTTGAACTCTTGTAAAGTACCTACATCCAAAAGCAAAAACACAAACACAAACACAAAAATATATACAATGGATGCTTTGTTTAAAGTCGTTAGCTCGACTTCTTCAAGACTTCAAGAAAAGAGCAATTTAATGCCCTTAGAAGTTGGTCATACAACCTAGCAAAGAAGTTCGAGAAATGACAATAGAAGACAATAATATATGGACAAAGCAATGCATAAACAAGAAAGACACAATTATTATGAAACAATTTTTCCGGGCTTTCATGTTTAAATCGATCTTCTTTGTCAATTTTCGGCTTTTTAGGCAAGGTGTAAGGAGTGAATGGTGAAAAAGGTGAAAGGTGTGGAGAGGTTTTCAAAGAGACACAAGGGGACGGTTCCTCAAGGATGCAAGAGTCAAGAAAATCATTATTAGGAGATTCCTCAACAAGGATGACACTAAAAGTATCCTCACCCTTTCCTTCATCACTAAAGACCTCCAAAATTTCATCACTAACCTCCTCCTCCTCCATGTCCTCAAATAGTGGATTCTCCATCGACATCACACAACTAAAATCCTCAAAAATGGGGTTTTCAAAGGTCTTAGCTGTGGAGAAATCAATCACATTTCCAATAAAGGAGGAATCATCAAATTCACTCTCACTAACCTTCTCCTCTTCACATGAGTCATCAACAACATCAAACTCCTCAAGATGGCTCTCCCCATCAACAAAATCATCATAAACACGTGTATTCCCAAGACTTACCTCAAATGTTACACCCTCAAACTCATTCAAATCCTTCTCACCAAGAGAACAACTCACATCATACAAACCACAAGCATCTCCAAACATCATAAACTCCAAGTCATTCACATTACATGGAACTTGAGAATTAATAAAGTGAGGTGTAGGTTGGTTTTCAAGAGATGAAACAAGGTTTAAAGAGGGGTTGAGTGAGTGATCTTCAAGTGAGTGCATAACATCATTATCATCAACATTCAAAGACTTGGAAATCACATGTTTCAAAGAAGGAGCATCATCCAAAATCACATCATCAAGAGAAGGTATATTAACATCAAGAGGAGGTTCACTAGACTCAACAAAATCATCATCAATAAGCATGTCATCTTTCCCCAACAAAGGCATAGAAAATTCATTCACATCAATATTTGGGGAAAGGGAGTCATCAACAATTATATCATCCTCATCATCATCACATATAAAATTTACCTCATTCTCTCGAGAAGTCTCCAAAATTCTCAAATCTTCGGCTATTGTGTCTAATTGAGCTTGAGTCTTACTATAAAATAAGGTCACGGAGGAGTGTAATTGGGCCAAGGAGTTATCAATATCCTCATTTCTTTGCTTTTGAAGGGCAAGAAATTGGTTTTGGCTTTCTAACATTTGCTTCATCATACTCTCCATGCTAGACTCAAGGGTTGAGGTTTGGGTTTCTAAGGATTTAGATGCCAAATAGCTCAAAAAACTCAAGTATTCATTCAAGTCCAAAGATCTACCCTCACTCATGTAACAAGCCCATTCCCGAGTCTCCAAATTCATACCCTCATAGACAACATAGCCTAAATCCGAATCGGAGAAATAATAACCACAAGAACCAAGATATTCAACATATTGCTCAAACCTAGAAAGGTAATCATGGAATGGTTCATTGTCATATTGAGAGAATTCAAAAATAGCCTCCATCGGGACAAAATGTGACAATCAAAGGACAAGCCACAAGATGAGAGACAAACCACACACAAGGATGCAACACGGAACAAGTAACAATGCGTAGTCTAATAAATCTAAAACTAAACTAATATCAATCCGTTGATCTCCCCGGCAACGGCGCCATTTTGATAGCCAGGATTTGTCGTGAATCCTACCATCAAACAAACCAACTAACCTAAACTAGAATAGCAAGGACAAGTCGGGTCGAATCCTCAGAGAGATCGGGAATGAGTACTAGTTCGGTCTCGGACTATGAATTAGCTACGCGAATCAATTATCAAAGGTGGAATTAGACTAATTAAGCTAACTAAGAAATGCAAAAGAACAAATAATAAGAATGATGATCTAATAATAATTAAAGGCCTAGGGTCCAATTTAACCACCGACATATCATAATCATAGGTAAGAAATACCGATAATGGGTTGCTAGGGATATTAGGATGAGTGGAACGCCTCTAAGGGTCGACTACCTCCCTCCCGGGTTCGTAGTCCAACTAAGTAAAATCCGATCACTTCCCTCCCGGGCTCGTGAGTCGGATTCCTAGGTCAATCGAGTGAGTCCACTCCCGTGGTACCCAATCCAAGGTCCTAGGTCACTAAGTACACGTCTAATCCCGTTCCTTTCTCTCCCCTCTCCCGAGGTGAAGAGTCTAGACCGATAGTTAGGGTACCCTACCTAATTCTCACTCCCGTGTTCAACTAGGCGAGGCAAGGCAAGTCAACGGATGAGTTTTATTACCTAGACCTAACCGACTCCCGTCGGTGGACAAGGGTCAAGGGTTCAAACACAATCCAAAAGACGAGTCGATTCCCGAATCCCAAACTATCCTCCTCCGTATATCACAAACAAACCAAATACGGAATTTCAAGCCCACAATATAGACATGTCGGGGCCAAATCGTCCCCTAGAAAAAGACTACTCACTAATCATAACTAACATAACACAAAACACACTAATAATTATTCTAGTCATAACACAAAGCATAATAAGATAATAAAGACAAAAACTTGACTAATAAAATAAAATACTAATACTACTAATTACTCTAAACATAATAATTACTCACAAAACCAACAAGACAAGGATAGAAACATAAAACTAAACACAATTAATCGATAAAGATCATAACTTTAAACTAGTTAATAACTAAATGTATCATAAACACAAAACTAAAACTAAATATAACAATAAAAGAAAAGAGATAAGAATTATACCAAAAGGATGGAATTAAAGAGGTGGGAAGTTGAAGAACTGAATAAATAAAAACTAATCGAAAATATTTAATTAAAATAAATAGGAAGGGAAAATGGAAAACAAAGAGTGGCTGCTGCTATCTACTGTTCAACTACTACTCCTAAACCCTCTTTAAATTTCTAACTATCAGCCTGCTTCTTACTATTCAGAAATTGGGGTTTTATATGGACTCAATACAAAAGATAAGGAAAGACCTTAATACCCTTACTTAAATGAAATATTAAGGGATAATTGAAAGGGCTAAATCGTCAATTGCTATCCAAAATGAACCACCAGCCAGCTGCTGGTGGAGCTCGCCGGAGATTCGCCGTAGACGGTGCACGAAGGTGGGAGGAGCGGAGCCATGGTGGCACTTGTCGGGCGCACGGTGGTCGGAACATTGACGGAGCCGTTGCTGCGCCGAAACGGGGCTGTCGACGGCGGAATATGGTGGTGTGGTTGGTTCGCCGGAGAGGAGCGCAGATCCGGCGAGATGGTGCAGTGGTTGCCGGTGGTGGAGTGTTGACGGAGGTTCGTCGGGGTATGGTGGGTGAATTGAGATTGAGATTTGATGGTGGATTAATGTGATTGATGGTGAATGATGCGATGAATTTGATTGATGGTGGTGGATTGAATTGAATTTGATTGAATTAGAATTTGAGGCTGGAGAATAGAATTTGGGATGATGAAGAAGACTCGGTTCTTGAATAAGGATTTGGTCAAGGTCAAGGTCAACTTGACCCGTCTTCTTCTCTTTAAGTTTGATCCCGTCTTTCTCGTTTCGATTCTTCCCGGGTCGGTACCTACAAGATCAAATATCGAAACGCAGTACCAAATATCGAGAAATAACATAATTTAACACTAATTATATAAGACTCGACTAATAAGCTAATTATAGACAAAACGACTCAATAATAACAAAACGTGTTATAAAACCGACTAAATAAGAGTAAATACGTGGGACAAAAATAGGTAAAATCACGAGTTATCAATCATCCCCACACTTAAGTCTTACTCGTCCTCGAGTAAGCTCCAAGACTAACTAAGACCCATAAATAAAAACAAACAAAATGAAAACACGATATATACAAACATACTCACTCAAAAAAATATTTACAAGCAATCACGAGCTCCAATTCAAAAGTTGCAATTCTAAAATCTAACTAAAGCATAAACAATGATAAACAAACATTAAAAAGATCACATAATCACATTATACATCAATCGGTTTCGGTCCAAGCTATTTCAAGGGTGTGAGATGGAGATGGAAAGCGAACTCCCATGAAGTTAGTGACTAAAAACAAGTCTCGACCCCTCGTAAAAACAAAGGGTTAGGGTCGTCCTATAAACCAAGTGACGGAGTGAAACGATCCAAAATAGTGAAATGGTTATAAATAAATACGACTCGGGGAGGAATTTGATTCTTTTTCTTTTCTTTTTCTCGATTTCTCTTTTTCTATTTTTTTCGTTTCTTTTTCATTTTTTTTTTCTTTCTTCTCCCCTTTATTCTTTTCGATTTTTTTTTTTTTTTTTTAGATTTTCTTGGTTGCTCATTTTTTTGATGCTTGAGCATTTTTTTGTGATATTGGTACGAAAAACCAACTCTTATTTTGTAGATAATTTTTGTGGAAAATGGATCGTAAAAAAAAAACGTCACTCGGGTTATAGTCACCTAGACAAGTTAATAAATCAAATCACATCACGGGAGGTGGACGGTGGAATTGAATGAAGTACACACCCTCGAGCGACTTACAGTAGGAAACCAATTGATACATAACATTCATATGCAACGATCCAATGTCTAAATTTCATTATTTCCACAAAAGTTAGAAACTAGAAAAGAAACTAAATCAAAGAAGATAAGTGAAAGCAAAAAAAACTCGACACTTTAAGGGATTTTCTAATTTTTCACTTTTTAGGAATTTTTCAAAATTTTCAAATTTTTATGGATTTTCTAAATTTTTCAAAAGAAAACACGAAATAAACATGGACGACAAAATCAATCAAAACAAGCTAACATAATGCTACATTCCCACAAAAACCAAATATTTACAACAAAAAATACCACCAAGGTACTAACCACAAGAGTTTCAACTCATCCAAAATAAAATCCAACCAAAAGCCTCCCCACACTTAAATCGAACATTGTCCTCAATGTTCCAAACAAGGGGAAGGGGAAAGGAAGGGCAAGAAGTTACCGTTAAAACTCTTCATCGAAAAATGATGATCTTTCCAAGCTTCTTGTTCTATTCCTTTCAAGTTGAACTCTTGTAAAGTACCTACATCCAAAAGCAAAAACACAAACACAAACACAAAAATATATACAATGGATGCTTTGTTTAAAGTCGTTAGCTCGACTTCTTCAAGACTTCAAGAAAAGAGCAATTTAATGCCCTTAGAAGTTGGTCATACAACCTAGCAAAGAAGTTCGAGAAATGACAATAGAAGACAATAATATATGGACAAAGCAATGCATAAACAAGAAAGACACAATTATTATGAAACAATTTTTCCGGGCTTTCATGTTTAAATCGATCTTCTTTGTCAATTTTCGACTTTTTAGGCAAGGTGTAAGGAGTGAATGGTGAAAAAGGTGAAAGGTGTGGAGAGGTTTTCAAAGAGACACAAGGGGACGGTTCCTCAAGGATGCAAGAGTCAAGAAAATCATTATTAGGAGATTCCTCAACAAGGATGACACTAAAAGTATCCTCACCCTTTCCTTCATCACTAAAGACCTCCAAAATTTCATCACTAACCTCCTCCTCCTCCATGTCCTCAAATAGTGGATTCTCCATCGACATCACACAACTAAAATCCTCAAAAATGGGGTTTTCAAAGGTCTTAGCTGTGGAGAAATCAATCACATTTCCAATAAAGGAGGAATCATCAAATTCACTCTCACTAACCTTCTCCTCTTCACATGAGTCATCAACAACATCAAACTCCTCAAGATGGCTCTCCCCATCAACAAAATCATCATAAACACGTGTATTCCCAAGACTTACCTCAAATGTTACACCCTCAAACTCATTCAAATCCTTCTCACCAAGAGAACAACTCACATCATACAAACCACAAGCATCTCCAAACATCATAAACTCCAAGTCATTCACATTACATGGAACTTGAGAATTAATAAAGTGAGGTGTAGGTTGGTTTTCAAGAGATGAAACAAGGTTTAAAGAGGGGTTGAGTGAGTGATCTTCAAGTGAGTGCATAACATCATTATCATCAACATTCAAAGACTTGGAAATCACATGTTTCAAAGAAGGAGCATCATCCAAAATCACATCATCAAGAGAAGGTATATTAACATCAAGAGGAGGTTCACTAGACTCAACAAAATCATCATCAATAAGCATGTCATCTTTCCCCAACAAAGGCATAGAAAATTCATTCACATCAATATTTGGGGAAAGGGAGTCATCAACAATTATATCATCCTCATCATCATCACATATAAAATTTACCTCATTCTCTCGAGAAGTCTCCAAAATTCTCAAATCTTCGGCTATTGTGTCTAATTGAGCTTGAGTCTTACTATAAAATAAGGTCACGGAGGAGTGTAATTGGGCCAAGGAGTTATCAATATCCTCATTTCTTTGCTTTTGAAGGGCAAGAAATTGGTTTTGGCTTTCTAACATTTGCTTCATCATACTCTCCATGCTAGACTCAAGGGTTGAGGTTTGGGTTTCTAAGGATTTAGATGCCAAATAGCTCAAAAAACTCAAGTATTCATTCAAGTCCAAAGATCTACCCTCACTCATGTAACAAGCCCATTCCCGAGTCTCCAAATTCATACCCTCATAGACAACATAGCCTAAATCCGAATCGGAGAAATAATAACCACAAGAACCAAGATATTCAACATATTGCTCAAACCTAGAAAGGTAATCATGGAATGGTTCATTGTCATATTGAGAGAATTCAAAAATAGCCTCCATCGGGACAAAATGTGACAATCAAAGGACAAGCCACAAGATGAGAGACAAACCACACACAAGGATGCAACACGGAACAAGTAACAATGCGTAGTCTAATAAATCTAAAACTAAACTAATATCAATCCGTTGATCTCCCCGGCAACGGCGCCATTTTGATAGCCAGGATTTGTCGTGAATCCTACCATCAAACAAACCAACTAACCTAAACTAGAATAGCAAGGACAAGTCGGGTCGAATCCTCAGAGAGATCGGGAATGAGTACTAGTTCGGTCTCGGACTATGAATTAGCTACGCGAATCAATTATCAAAGGTGGAATTAGACTAATTAAGCTAACTAAGAAATGCAAAAGAACAAATAATAAGAATGATGATCTAATAATAATTAAAGGCCTAGGGTCCAATTTAACCACCGACATATCATAATCATAGGTAAGAAATACCGATAATGGGTTGCTAGGGATATTAGGATGAGTGGAACGCCTCTAAGGGTCGACTACCTCCCTCCCGGGTTCGTAGTCCAACTAAGTAAAATCCGATCACTTCCCTCCCGGGCTCGTGAGTCGGATTCCTAGGTCAATCGAGTGAGTCCACTCCCGTGGTACCCAATCCAAGGTCCTAGGTCACTAAGTACACGTCTAATCCCGTTCCTTTCTCTCCCCTCTCCCGAGGTGAAGAGTCTAGACCGATAGTTAGGGTACCCTACCTAATTCTCACTCCCGTGTTCAACTAGGCGAGGCAAGGCAAGTCAACGGATGAGTTTTATTACCTAGACCTAACCGACTCCCGTCGGTGGACAAGGGTCAAGGGTTCAAACACAATCCAAAAGACGAGTCGATTCCCGAATCCCAAACTATCCTCCTCCGTATATCACAAACAAACCAAATACGGAATTTCAAGCCCACAATATAGACATGTCGGGGCCAAATCGTCCCCTAGAAAAAGACTACTCACTAATCATAACTAACATAACACAAAACACACTAATAATTATTCTAGTCATAACACAAAGCATAATAAGATAATAAAGACAAAAACTTGACTAATAAAATAAAATACTAATACTACTAATTACTCTAAACATAATAATTACTCACAAAACCAACAAGACAAGGATAGAAACATAAAACTAAACACAATTAATCGATAAAGATCATAACTTTAAACTAGTTAATAACTAAATGTATCATAAACACAAAACTAAAACTAAATATAACAATAAAAGAAAAGAGATAAGAATTATACCAAAAGGATGGAATTAAAGAGGTGGGAAGTTGAAGAACTGAATAAATAAAAACTAATCGAAAATATTTAATTAAAATAAATAGGAAGGGAAAATGGAAAACAAAGAGTGGCTGCTGCTATCTACTGTTCAACTACTACTCCTAAACCCTCTTTAAATTTCTAACTATCAGCCTGCTTCTTACTATTCAGAAATTGGGGTTTTATATGGACTCAATACAAAAGATAAGGAAAGACCTTAATACCCTTACTTAAATGAAATATTAAGGGATAATTGAAAGGGCTAAATCGTCAATTGCTATCCAAAATGAACCACCAGCCAGCTGCTGGTGGAGCTCGCCGGAGATTCGCCGTAGACGGTGCACGAAGGTGGGAGGAGCGGAGCCATGGTGGCACTTGTCGGGCGCACGGTGGTCGGAACATTGACGGAGCCGTTGCTGCGCCGAAACGGGGCTGTCGACGGCGGAATATGGTGGTGTGGTTGGTTCGCCGGAGAGGAGCGCAGATCCGGCGAGATGGTGCAGTGGTTGCCGGTGGTGGAGTGTTGACGGAGGTTCGTCGGGGTATGGTGGGTGAATTGAGATTGAGATTTGATGGTGGATTAATGTGATTGATGGTGAATGATGCGATGAATTTGATTGATGGTGGTGGATTGAATTGAATTTGATTGAATTAGAATTTGAGGCTGGAGAATAGAATTTGGGATGATGAAGAAGACTCGGTTCTTGAATAAGGATTTGGTCAAGGTCAAGGTCAACTTGACCCGTCTTCTTCTCTTTAAGTTTGATCCCGTCTTTCTCGTTTCGATTCTTCCCGGGTCGGTACCTACAAGATCAAATATCGAAACGCAGTACCAAATATCGAGAAATAACATAATTTAACACTAATTATATAAGACTCGACTAATAAGCTAATTATAGACAAAACGACTCAATAATAACAAAACGTGTTATAAAACCGACTAAATAAGAGTAAATACGTGGGACAAAAATAGGTAAAATCACGAGTTATCAATCATCCCCACACTTAAGTCTTACTCGTCCTCGAGTAAGCTCCAAGACTAACTAAGACCCATAAATAAAAACAAACAAAATGAAAACACGATATATACAAACATACTCACTCAAAAAAATATTTACAAGCAATCACGAGCTCCAATTCAAAAGTTGCAATTCTAAAATCTAACTAAAGCATAAACAATGATAAACAAACATTAAAAAGATCACATAATCACATTATACATCAATCGGTTTCGGTCCAAGCTATTTCAAGGGTGTGAGATGGAGATGGAAAGCGAACTCCCATGAAGTTAGTGACTAAAAACAAGTCTCGACCCCTCGTAAAAACAAAGGGTTAGGGTCGTCCTATAAACCAAGTGACGGAGTGAAACGATCCAAAATAGTGAAATGGTTATAAATAAATACGACTCGGGGAGGAATTTGATTCTTTTTCTTTTCTTTTTCTCGATTTCTCTTTTTCTATTTTTTTCGTTTCTTTTTCATTTTTTTTTTCTTTCTTCTCCCCTTTATTCTTTTCGATTTTTTTTTTTTTTTTTTAGATTTTCTTGGTTGCTCATTTTTTTGATGCTTGAGCATTTTTTTGTGATATTGGTACGAAAAACCAACTCTTATTTTGTAGATAATTTTTGTGGAAAATGGATCGTAAAAAAAAAACGTCACTCGGGTTATAGTCACCTAGACAAGTTAATAAATCAAATCACATCACGGGAGGTGGACGGTGGAATTGAATGAAGTACACACCCTCGAGCGACTTACAGTAGGAAACCAATTGATACATAACATTCATATGCAACGATCCAATGTCTAAATTTCATTATTTCCACAAAAGTTAGAAACTAGAAAAGAAACTAAATCAAAGAAGATAAGTGAAAGCAAAAAAAACTCGACACTTTAAGGGATTTTCTAATTTTTCACTTTTTAGGAATTTTTCAAAATTTTCAAATTTTTATGGATTTTCTAAATTTTTCAAAAGAAAACACGAAATAAACATGGACGACAAAATCAATCAAAACAAGCTAACATAATGCTACATTCCCACAAAAACCAAATATTTACAACAAAAAATACCACCAAGGTACTAACCACAAGAGTTTCAACTCATCCAAAATAAAATCCAACCAAAAGCCTCCCCACACTTAAATCGAACATTGTCCTCAATGTTCCAAACAAGGGGAAGGGGAAAGGAAGGGCAAGAAGTTACCGTTAAAACTCTTCATCGAAAAATGATGATCTTTCCAAGCTTCTTGTTCTATTCCTTTCAAGTTGAACTCTTGTAAAGTACCTACATCCAAAAGCAAAAACACAAACACAAACACAAAAATATATACAATGGATGCTTTGTTTAAAGTCGTTAGCTCGACTTCTTCAAGACTTCAAGAAAAGAGCAATTTAATGCCCTTAGAAGTTGGTCATACAACCTAGCAAAGAAGTTCGAGAAATGACAATAGAAGACAATAATATATGGACAAAGCAATGCATAAACAAGAAAGACACAATTATTATGAAACAATTTTTCCGGGCTTTCATGTTTAAATCGATCTTCTTTGTCAATTTTCGGCTTTTTAGGCAAGGTGTAAGGAGTGAATGGTGAAAAAGGTGAAAGGTGTGGAGAGGTTTTCAAAGAGACACAAGGGGACGGTTCCTCAAGGATGCAAGAGTCAAGAAAATCATTATTAGGAGATTCCTCAACAAGGATGACACTAAAAGTATCCTCACCCTTTCCTTCATCACTAAAGACCTCCAAAATTTCATCACTAACCTCCTCCTCCTCCATGTCCTCAAATAGTGGATTCTCCATCGACATCACACAACTAAAATCCTCAAAAATGGGGTTTTCAAAGGTCTTAGCTGTGGAGAAATCAATCACATTTCCAATAAAGGAGGAATCATCAAATTCACTCTCACTAACCTTCTCCTCTTCACATGAGTCATCAACAACATCAAACTCCTCAAGATGGCTCTCCCCATCAACAAAATCATCATAAACACGTGTATTCCCAAGACTTACCTCAAATGTTACACCCTCAAACTCATTCAAATCCTTCTCACCAAGAGAACAACTCACATCATACAAACCACAAGCATCTCCAAACATCATAAACTCCAAGTCATTCACATTACATGGAACTTGAGAATTAATAAAGTGAGGTGTAGGTTGGTTTTCAAGAGATGAAACAAGGTTTAAAGAGGGGTTGAGTGAGTGATCTTCAAGTGAGTGCATAACATCATTATCATCAACATTCAAAGACTTGGAAATCACATGTTTCAAAGAAGGAGCATCATCCAAAATCACATCATCAAGAGAAGGTATATTAACATCAAGAGGAGGTTCACTAGACTCAACAAAATCATCATCAATAAGCATGTCATCTTTCCCCAACAAAGGCATAGAAAATTCATTCACATCAATATTTGGGGAAAGGGAGTCATCAACAATTATATCATCCTCATCATCATCACATATAAAATTTACCTCATTCTCTCGAGAAGTCTCCAAAATTCTCAAATCTTCGGCTATTGTGTCTAATTGAGCTTGAGTCTTACTATAAAATAAGGTCACGGAGGAGTGTAATTGGGCCAAGGAGTTATCAATATCCTCATTTCTTTGCTTTTGAAGGGCAAGAAATTGGTTTTGGCTTTCTAACATTTGCTTCATCATACTCTCCATGCTAGACTCAAGGGTTGAGGTTTGGGTTTCTAAGGATTTAGATGCCAAATAGCTCAAAAAACTCAAGTATTCATTCAAGTCCAAAGATCTACCCTCACTCATGTAACAAGCCCATTCCCGAGTCTCCAAATTCATACCCTCATAGACAACATAGCCTAAATCCGAATCGGAGAAATAATAACCACAAGAACCAAGATATTCAACATATTGCTCAAACCTAGAAAGGTAATCATGGAATGGTTCATTGTCATATTGAGAGAATTCAAAAATAGCCTCCATCGGGACAAAATGTGACAATCAAAGGACAAGCCACAAGATGAGAGACAAACCACACACAAGGATGCAACACGGAACAAGTAACAATGCGTAGTCTAATAAATCTAAAACTAAACTAATATCAATCCGTTGATCTCCCCGGCAACGGCGCCATTTTGATAGCCAGGATTTGTCGTGAATCCTACCATCAAACAAACCAACTAACCTAAACTAGAATAGCAAGGACAAGTCGGGTCGAATCCTCAGAGAGATCGGGAATGAGTACTAGTTCGGTCTCGGACTATGAATTAGCTACGCGAATCAATTATCAAAGGTGGAATTAGACTAATTAAGCTAACTAAGAAATGCAAAAGAACAAATAATAAGAATGATGATCTAATAATAATTAAAGGCCTAGGGTCCAATTTAACCACCGACATATCATAATCATAGGTAAGAAATACCGATAATGGGTTGCTAGGGATATTAGGATGAGTGGAACGCCTCTAAGGGTCGACTACCTCCCTCCCGGGTTCGTAGTCCAACTAAGTAAAATCCGATCACTTCCCTCCCGGGCTCGTGAGTCGGATTCCTAGGTCAATCGAGTGAGTCCACTCCCGTGGTACCCAATCCAAGGTCCTAGGTCACTAAGTACACGTCTAATCCCGTTCCTTTCTCTCCCCTCTCCCGAGGTGAAGAGTCTAGACCGATAGTTAGGGTACCCTACCTAATTCTCACTCCCGTGTTCAACTAGGCGAGGCGAGGCAAGGCAAGTCAACGGATGAGTTTTATTACCTAGACCTAACCGACTCCCGTCGGTGGACAAGGGTCAAGGGTTCAAACACAATCCAAAAGACGAGTCGATTCCCGAATCCCAAACTATCCTCCTCCGTATATCACAAACAAACCAAATACGGAATTTCAAGCCCACAATATAGACATGTCGGGGCCAAATCGTCCCCTAGAAAAAGACTACTCACTAATCATAACTAACATAACACAAAACACACTAATAATTATTCTAGTCATAACACAAAGCATAATAAGATAATAAAGACAAAAACTTGACTAATAAAATAAAATACTAATACTACTAATTACTCTAAACATAATAATTACTCACAAAACCAACAAGACAAGGATAGAAACATAAAACTAAACACAATTAATCGATAAAGATCATAACTTTAAACTAGTTAATAACTAAATGTATCATAAACACAAAACTAAAACTAAATATAACAATAAAAGAAAAGAGATAAGAATTATACCAAAAGGATGGAATTAAAGAGGTGGGAAGTTGAAGAACTGAATAAATAAAAACTAATCGAAAATATTTAATTAAAATAAATAGGAAGGGAAAATGGAAAACAAAGAGTGGCTGCTGCTATCTACTGTTCAACTACTACTCCTAAACCCTCTTTAAATTTCTAACTATCAGCCTGCTTCTTACTATTCAGAAATTGGGGTTTTATATGGACTCAATACAAAAGATAAGGAAAGACCTTAATACCCTTACTTAAATGAAATATTAAGGGATAATTGAAAGGGCTAAATCGTCAATTGCTATCCAAAATGAACCACCAGCCAGCTGCTGGTGGAGCTCGCCGGAGATTCGCCGTAGACGGTGCACGAAGGTGGGAGGAGCGGAGCCATGGTGGCACTTGTCGGGCGCACGGTGGTCGGAACATTGACGGAGCCGTTGCTGCGCCGAAACGGGGCTGTCGACGGCGGAATATGGTGGTGTGGTTGGTTCGCCGGAGAGGAGCGCAGATCCGGCGAGATGGTGCAGTGGTTGCCGGTGGTGGAGTGTTGACGGAGGTTCGTCGGGGTATGGTGGGTGAATTGAGATTGAGATTTGATGGTGGATTAATGTGATTGATGGTGAATGATGCGATGAATTTGATTGATGGTGGTGGATTGAATTGAATTTGATTGAATTAGAATTTGAGGCTGGAGAATAGAATTTGGGATGATGAAGAAGACTCGGTTCTTGAATAAGGATTTGGTCAAGGTCAAGGTCAACTTGACCCGTCTTCTTCTCTTTAAGTTTGATCCCGTCTTTCTCGTTTCGATTCTTCCCGGGTCGGTACCTACAAGATCAAATATCGAAACGCAGTACCAAATATCGAGAAATAACATAATTTAACACTAATTATATAAGACTCGACTAATAAGCTAATTATAGACAAAACGACTCAATAATAACAAAACGTGTTATAAAACCGACTAAATAAGAGTAAATACGTGGGACAAAAATAGGTAAAATCACGAGTTATCATGATTTTTGGAAACTACCGTAGACACCTGGCAGTCAAAATGCGGGTGTCTACAAATATCCCTAATAAAACAAATGCCATAATTGAGTCTAAGTTCTAGAAAACAATTTTCTTTAAACTTAACTTGATAATTAAGAAAAGACTTTTAAGAACATTTTCAATCCATATCTCATATGGTGTCTATTCTCCGACTTACATGGACAATCTCATCAACATTCGTACAAAGATTTTTATAGTGCATAACTTTCTAAACAGTCAATAAAATCTGCATAACTCATCATAAGACCAAATCATATCAAATATGGTTCGATGTAGTTTGAAACACTTTTCACTACTTCTAAGATGATCACAATCTTTTAGTTCAATTCCTCCCTGTTTCAATCATATCGAACGACTCGTATCATTATCAAGTTGATCTTGTACTTTTATCTGAATTTCCTTGAACAATTCAAAGCATTCAGTTTCAAAATTCATCAAATGAACAAAACCATACATGTTACCCATATTTGCAACACTACTAGTTAAACTCACACGTATTTGTATATGTGTGATCCAACAAGTCTAAGTACCCTCCCATTACAAATAATAGGAGTCACTTCTAATGTCATTTATCCATCTTAACAAGATCCATTTACCTCAATTGATCCTTATCAATAAGGTTTATAATTTCATCATTATGAAACTATTCTTATGTTTCTTGTCTCATGGATTAAGGACAATGTCATAATAGGTAAAACGTGAGTCGAGGGACTTGAACCTTTTGGTCGTTATGTTACAAATAAAACATTCACTACTAGGAATGTAGAGTCCAACAATCATGTTAGCCTTATTATTGTACTTCATATTCTTGCAAGATATAGAGCAACAGTTGTTCTACTTTTATTAAAAATTTTCATGCCCATACATGAAACAGAATCAATATTCTTGCTTATGACTAGTACAAGAATAACAATTATTCAATTCCAGTATTCAGCTTTATGGTAAAATTAAGTGATTTTTCTTTTATATATGAAATAACAACGTTTGTTCATTTCATCATAAAGCACTTCACTTATATACCATTATTCCACCCTCTTTGAGCCATCACATCCACAATGTAATAGTTGCATTTGGTATCTTATACCAAAACAGTAGAATGAAAGTAACAATTACTTTAGTAACATACACACCAAAAGTCATACTTCAGTAATTGATTTGCAGATTTTCTAGACATTTCTAGAAACTATCTACCAATGTCTTATATTTGTCATTACATTAATGATAAATAATTTCGTACCTAATCTAAACTTGGGAACAAGTTTGGGTATGACAACGATTGTCCTTCCCTTACTTTAACCAATGTCTTAGATTCATTAATCATTATCTCAAGCAATTTTCTTAATGAACTCATAGAACATTAGTATTATTTGCTTTCTTGATACAATGTTCAATCGTCTTTTAACATCTCATGCTAAAAGGTGAGAAATTTTATTAAGTCACATGTTTATTATATTCATAATAAAGTGACCTAAACTTAGGACTAATTGAAACGATTTCAGTTCCTAATTCTTTAGAAAGAAACATCCAAAATTTCCTGATTATCAATATAATCACGTCATCGTATGACATATGGATTAATTAGATCATCTTCAATATTTTCTCACTTAATGGGACCGGTTCCGTTTATTGAAACAATTGATTTTGGTACTTATAATCATCTTCATGACTCCAATTATATAGTCCATACTGTACATTAACATTGGTAATAATTTGTCGGAGTTATCCTTCACAAGGACAAAATCTGTATCTCTAATTTTGAGAACAGTTCTCAAGATACCAATCGACGAGGTTGAACAATTCAAACTCATCTTTAATAAATGTGATAATGGTGACTAAATAACAACTACAATTATATGCAAAGCAAAATGATAATTAATATTAATAATCTTAAACAATTTTAAGATAAAATCATGAAAACTACCCTCAAGTTCGCATAATATTCCAAGATCCTAAACCTTTTGTCGCTCAAGTGAACTTGGGCTCACTGCTCAAGCTCCAAAACTAAAGGTAGACAACAACATTGTCAATTACATCAATATGTAATTCTTGGTTCGTCGGAATTAGTCAGACACCAACTATTTACCTCAAAGCCCAAGTCCGACTTGATAGCAATGTTAAGCAAACCAGACTGAACCTGTGGGTAACCGTTACCCACCTACTCAGTCCACACACATCGGCAAAGCACCGCTTAGGCAGTCACTTCAACCAATGATATGAAATTGTTGTAGTGGTCAATTCTGGAAAGGCAATACTTAATATTTGTGCGAGGGATTAAATGCATTATGGGTCCTAAACATGCTTCTAGGTCAACTTACAAGACGACCTATCAGTTCTAGGCACACAAGTCACAAGTCTCAAACAATAAAAATCATGCATCATATGACATAATAATTCAATTGTTACTAGTGATTTGTGCATAAAACAAGTTAAAAGATCCCATATTTTGACTTATAATCATATTACAATTCATAATTACTATTTGGTTTGAACAATTTCACCAATATCTTTCATTTTTCCAACTACGAGGAACAATTTCCCACCCGGAAAAATTGAACGGATATACAAAACTCGATTCACAATCGATCTGCAATTTATAATTGTCATATAGATGAACAATTCATCAAAATCAACTAAGACTCGAGAAACTCTTTTTCCGATCTATTTATGATAATATGATAATTAAAATGCAAAACATTATTTAGCCAATTTAGAAAACTAATTTTTTATTGAATCGGAAAAATAAAGTATAATCCATGTTTGATTCATAATCAACACACGTACGCAAGAAAACGACTTTTCTTAAAAAAACGTCATCCGACCCGACACCATGTCGTCCGAGTAAATATTGTGTTATATTGGTCAAACCTTTGTCGCCCGGGTCATCCCGTTCCAACCGAGACATACCCGTGCCTACCGAGTCATACTCGTGCCAACCGAGTCACACTCGTTCCGACTTAAAAAAATCGAGTCTTGTCCTAATCATATTAGGACTCATCGTTAATAAAATTCTAGTAATTTTAATTTCTCAATTTCAATCGAATCTTGACCAATCTTATTAGCCTCATCGTCAACAATAAATTGAGAATAATAATGGGTCAATTTAGGGCAAAATTAAATTAAAAATAATCAATATTTAAATCTTAATTTAATTTTTAATTCAATTTTAGAATTTAACAATTTAAATTCACAAATTAAGATCCCTAAAAATAAACGATAATCCCATATCCTTATTTGCACCGCAACAATTTACATGCAAATCATACCAGTTGCGTAATTCAATTGAGTATTTTGTACTAAACATATTAGTTCAACAAAAAAGATCCACTCTCACATCCACTTTGATGATACAGAATAGGAGTATACAATTGAGAAAAGGACATTCCTTAGACATAATTCATCAATCATGCATACGTACAAGTTGCAAGTTAACAGGATCAGAGAAACATCGACCCAATTGCTCACGACGTAACAAATACTTATATGACAAAAATATAATCAAATTAATACGCGGATAGAATCCCTCATAACCAATTATGAGTCAAAGATTCAGGTCGATTTGATTAATACTACATAACAGAGGCTCTGATACCATTGTAGGGTTACAACCCTTAAACCCAAGGACCTGTTACGAGTATTAACCGAAAAGACAAAAGAGGAGGGATAACAATTATACCTTATTTGCAGCGGAACAGCGTATTAATAAGAAGTATAATAAACCCAGAAATATATATAATCTCCACGGACAGAATAAATAATCTTCACGGACAAGAATAAATAATCTCCACGGACAGAATAAATAATCTCCACGGATAGAATAAAGCACCCCAAACGTGATGCCTCCTTTGGTATCCACACGGGTACAGAACCGCGACGTATATGCTAGTATAAAGGTACGTGAGACCGTCTCACAACTTCTCTCTATATCTCTCTTATAACTATTTATAAGAAGAATACTCCGTATATATCTTATGAGTCAATACTCTTAATTCCATATGTTGGTTCATCATATGAACCTCCTTATATAGGAGATGAGAAGGTAGAATTAGGTTATTACTATAACTCTAATTACCATAATTAGATTATTAGTATAACTCTAATTACCATAACCCGACAACGCAGCTGAGTCCGTATTACTACTGACCCGATATATTTAATATATCGATATATATATATTAATAATATCCCGTACATATTGTGTGTGACCCAATGGGCCCACTTAAGACTACCAGACACGTAACCTATTTGCATGTCAATCCGACATCGACCTCTAGCAAGGCATATCGAATACATAGACTTAAGCGGGTTAATCCGTAGGACAGTGGACATAACTCCTTCCGTAACTAGGTAGTACAGTATGTGACTGTCATTTAGGTACAGAAGTATCGTCATGTATAATTTGTTTGAGTCTAAAACTTTCGTATTGTGACATTATTTAATTTATGTCCTGATCGATAAACATGTTTGGTTTTAATTTATTAGGTTTAATTTCCATGTTCGATAGAAGAAGAGACGACAAGCGTACATGATATCGCATCACACTTTTATTGAAATACAGAAAAGAAGTTATAGTAGACATACGTATTAGCTACTACATACATTTATTATTATATATATGTAGGCATACATTATTTATTTCTTCTTCTTATTGTTGGATACATAGTCGGGATTCATATGATGATCCATAATTTTATCGATTCATTGTTGTTTTCTGAATCAATAAGTAAATGCAAAGTTTGCATTGAGGGTAGCCGTGTCTGGAGTCTTGGCATCGATCTTGGCATCAGCAATGGTGTACGAGTATTCGTCCGAGGCTTTGGATGTCTCACCGGATTCCTCGAGGTTAAGAAGGATTTGATCCCAACTTATATTATCCATGCGATACTTAGTACCGCAAGCCACATAAACCTGTAATAATTATGAAATGATCATTTATACTCGTCATATTTATACAATCTGATCAAAAATGAAATGAAATATGTATTAAATAGGAGAGTAAATTAAAAATTATTCCCTATAAAATACGGAGTATCAATCATAAAATTTACTTCCTTTTAAAATTTTTGTTAAAAATAATTACCAAAATCTATCAAAAGTTCAAAAATTGCTCCAAAATTTAATTTTTGGACAAAAATGCCCCTAACTTTTTTATGTTATATTAATTCACCCCATCCTCTAACCAAGGGCATTTTTGTTCTAAAAATAAATTTGGGAGCAATTTTTGAACTTTAGACAGATTTTGGAAGTTATTTTTAACAAAAATTTCAAAAGAGCGTAAATTTTGAAATTTTACTCTAATTAGTACGTACCCGATTAGGATGACGCGCATTGTTATCAGAGGGAGAATGCCAAGCCATGATCCACGAGCAGTCGCGTTTGTCCTTGTTAGATTTAACAGTGTACTGAACGGCGGCCATGGATCTGAGTTGGCCGTCCCTCATATGGACGAATTTGGCATTCCCGACGTGGGGGATAGTAGCAGGAAACGATCCCATTGAAGGCTCCCTGAAAGAATATCTCGAAAATCAATTACGATATCTCGAGTATAATTGTACAGTTGTAAATAATATATTTGTCTCCTTGATTGTAATATTGTAAGTTAGGAAATAATTTTAGGGTTTTAATCTTCTAGTATATAAGTAAGACAATTGACGGGTTCATGTGATGCGATGCACCGCTATCGAGTATCCAATTACTAACAGGCTTAGTGTTTATACCTGCAAGTTTATCGCTACCTTCAGGGCTGGACGAGAGTAGGCTACGCAGCTTACTCATTTCTTCTGCCGTGAAACCTTGGTTTTGTTTCTGGTCATTCTCGGACATTCCTCGTGTGGTCCCAACTGCATTCGCTTGATGCCCATTGTTGTTTCCATATCCACCTGAACGTCCTCCTCGTCCTCCATAGCTTTCTCGTCCGCGATCGGCACGACCTCCACGTCGTCCTCTGCCCCGTCCTCGTCCCCAATTTGGCGGATATCCATGTTTATCGTAGCAATTATCTTCCTCGTGGTTAGATTTTCCACACCAGTTGCATTGAGGAAGGTCAGATTCGTTTCTGTCCTTTGGCCACGCATTCATTTTTCCTCTACCACCATTGTTGAAGTGCTTGACGGCCATGGCTGTTTCCACCCTCTCTTCTTTTATTCTAGTGATGGTGGCATGTCTTTCTTCCCTAAGCACAAGTGAATAAGCTCTGCTTAGAGATGTGATATTATCTTCCATCAATAAATTAGATCTGATGTGACCATACAACGCTGTGTTTAGACCCATTAGAAATTGATGAACCTTCTCGTCCTCCTTTTCTTTGTTCAAAGCTGTGGCTGCTCCGCACGTACAGTTTGGAACTTTGCTGTAATTAGCCAGTTCATCCCAGATCATCTTCAGTTGAGTGTAGTATTCAACAACGGATTGTTTCCCTTGTTTGCATTCCGCCAAATCACTCTTTAATTGATGAACTCTTGGGGCGTTTCCTGTGGAAAAACGTTCTTTCAACTCATTCCATATCTCTGATGCAGTAGCGGAGAAGGTGATGCTTGGATGGAGTTTAGCCTCTATTGAGTTGCGCAACCATGATTTGATCATGGCGTTACACTGTCGCCAGGCAGCAAGTTCTTCCGAGTTTTGATCTTCTGGTTTCTTTATTTCTCCATCTATAAATTCCAATTTATTTTTTGCATCGAGCCCATTCCTCACTGCATCGGCCCAAATCTCGTAATTGTCTCCATTGAAGACAGTTTGAGTGATTCCCATACTTGGGTTATCTGAGGGGTGTAGGTACAAGGGGGACGAAGCATCGATAACTTTCTTCCCAGATTTCTTGTCATCACTACCGCCTCCTGCCATTGTTGTGGGTTGTTATGTAAGAGAAAAAAAATTAAATTGAGTCGGATCTTACCGCTCTGATACCATGAAGAAAAGATAATATAAGATTGAAGTATGAAGAAGAGGCAGTATTGCCTTATTATTATTTTTTTTATTTTCATGAACCCGTCAATTGTCTTACTTATATACTAGAAGATTAAAACCCTAAAATTATTTCCTAACTTACAATATTACAATCAAGGAGACAAATATATTATTTACAACTGTACAATTATACTCGAGATATCGTAATTGATTTTCGAGATATTCTTTCACTCCCCCTCAAGTTGGAGCGCTTGGTGGTCCAATGCCCAACTTGTTCTGTAAGTAAGATAATTGTTGTCCTCCTAAAGGCTTTGTAAACATATCCGCAATTTGCTCCTCACTTCTCAAGTGCATCGCCTCTATGGTATTATCTTCCAAGTGTTGTCGGATGAAATGACAGTCTATCTCGATGTGCTTTGTCCGATCGTGAAATACTGGATTCTTTGCGATATAAATAGCTGCCTGATTATCACAATATAATTTCATGGGTTGTGTATGAAATACACCCAACGAACCCAAAAAGGATTTTATCCAAAGTAGTTCACTTGTAGCGGCTCCCATGGCCCGGTACTCGGCTTCCGCGGATGATTTTGATACCGTCCCTTGTTTTTTTGTCTTCCATGAGATTGGTGTCTTCCCCATTACAACACAATATCCAGATAGTGATCGCCTCGACACTGGACAACGTCCATGATCTGAATCCGAATACCCATATAATTGCATATTTGATGAGGCATCAACAACTATTCCCTTACCGGGATTTCCTTTTATATAACGAACCACTTGTAGTGCTGCATCCCAATGTTCTTTGCGTGGCTCTTGACTAAATTGCGATAGTGTGTGGACAGCATATACCAAATCTGGTCTCGTGATGGTGAGATACACGAGTCGTCCTACGAGGCGACGATATTTCATGGCATCTCTCAAAATGTATCCTTCTGCCAATGCAAGCTTGTGCTTCGTTTGAATAGGTATGAACGTTGGCTTTGCTCCTGACATCCCGAACTCCTTAATTATCTCCAATGCATATTTTCTTTGACTTAGAAATAAGCCCTTCGACCCAGTAGCTACTTCAATTCCAAGAAAATACTTCAATCGTCCCAAGTCCTTAATTCCAAAACTTTTGTCGAGAAAAGCTTTAAAATTATCACTTGCCTTCCGTTTGTTACTCACCACAATCATGTCATCCACGTAGACCAAAACTCCAATAAAAATGCCATTTCTATTGAAGGTGAATAGAGAATAGTCCGCGAGCGATTGTACAAAACCATATCCACGCAACGACTTGGTCAATTTCGCAAACCAATTACGCGAGGCTTGCTTTAAACCATAAATTGACTTCTTGAGGCGACATACCTTCCTTTCATCTTTTCTCTCGAAACCTTGGGGCATCCGCATATAGACCTCTTCATCTAAATCGCCGTGTAGAAACGCGTTGTTAACATCTAATTGGTCGATTAACCAATTCTTTGTGACGGCAACGGCTAATAGGCATCGTACACTAGTCATTTTCGCTACGGGAGCAAACGTCTCATGATAATCAATACCTTCAACTTGTGTGAAGCCTTTAGCTACTAACCGAGCTTTGTAGCGTTCTACATCTCCGTTTGCCTTATATTTAATTTTATATACCCATTTGCACCCAATCGGTTTTTTTCCCTTAGGTAGATCAACAATGCTCCATGTCCCATTTTTTTCTAGAGCCTCGATCTCCTTCCTCATAGCTTCTTTCCACTCTTGACTCTTCACAGCTTCATTATAGTGAGTTGGCTCCTTGTGGGAGTCCAAAATAGCCAAGTAACTGCAATGAGAGTTAGAAAAACAAGTAGTTGTGACATAATTCTCAATGGGATATCGGGTACCTTTCTTTGAAGAGGTAGACTGTGATGGGTGAGCCTTTTCATCGGGGTCTATAATCCGAGTGGTTGTGCAAACATAATCCTTCTTCCAATGAGGTTCGAATTTTTGTCGAGCTCCTCGGCCAGTCACTTCAGCTTGCGGATCTGTTTCACTCCCCCTGACTACTAGTTCCTGGTTGTCTGCAACACTTGTGTCAGGCCCTACACTAGCATCATTCATGATGCCTGTAGCATCTCCATTTATTGTTTCATTAACCTCTTCATCTCCAAATTTTTGTACAGCACCTTCTAATTCTTCATCTAATGCCCAATGTTCATCTTTCTTTTTTGCTGTAATGCACTCAATATCATTTTGCACACTATCGGGTATATTCACATAAGGAAATTTATGCTCTATGAAAACAACATCACTGAAAACGAACAATTTTTGTTGTTTCAAATCAAATATCCTCCACCCTTTTTTTCCATGTGGGTAACCTAAGAAAACACATTTCTTACCTCGCTCATCGAACTTATCTCTTCGTTTGTCTTTGTTATGGACATAGCAGAGACACCCAAAAACACGCAAATTCTTCATGTTCGGTTTGACTCCGAACAAACATTCATAAGGTGTTTTACCATTTAACAATGGTGTGGGTGTCCTGTTAATCAAATAAACTGCTGTCAAGACACATTCTCCCCAAAATTTAATTGGCAAATTTGCCTCAAAACGTAACGCTCGAGCCTTTTCTAGGATGTGTCTATGCTTTCTCTCAACACGTCCATTTTGTTGGGGCGTGTCAACGTTACTAGTCCGACAAATAATACCTCGGTCATTATAGTACTCCTTCATTTCCTTTGATAAAAACTCAGTACCATTATCACTTTGTAAGACTTTCACTTGTGTGTTAAATTGATTTTCGACCATGTTACAAAAATTTCGGAGGAGTGTGCTCACCTCCCCTTTGTCTTTCATGAGGTATGCCCAGACCCCACGACTATGGTCATCAACAAGGGTCAAAAAATAATGTGCACCTGAAAGACTATTTGCCCGATAGGGTCCCCATATATCACAATGTATTAATCTAAAAGGTGCATCACTTCTTTTATTATTGGCTTTGTAAACTGAGCGGGTCTGTTTCGCTCTATAACAAGAATCACAAACAGCTTTGTCATCCCACCATAACTTTTGTCCTACGAGATAAGAAAAACAAGACAATATTTGACTCGATGGATGCCCGAGTCTCTTATGCCACAACTTATTATCAATTTCTACGTTCACCTTCGCAATAATAGTGGACTCTTCAACTGAAGCTTGGAACATATAGACCCCGCCTCTTTGCTCACCCCATCCAATCTTCCTCGTCGTGGATCGGTCCTGTATAATACAACATTGAGGATAAAAGGTCACAATACAATCGTTCTCACGGGCTAGTTGTTGTATCGAAATCAAATCGCAATTTAATGTTGGCACATATAAGACATCATGTAAGACAAAGTTCTTATTGAGGATGACTTTTCCATGTTCACTGGTCATTACTTTCTCTCCATTTGGAAGGCCCACTTTGGATTGGGCTCCTCTCCATACATCCGTGAGATACTCACGTTTCCCGGTCATGTGATGCCAATTCTTAAACCTACCGGTCCAACTTCATCAGTATGGACGTCCTGTTGTTCATCGTCGCCCTCGTTCCAAACTGAACTTGATCCACTGTATTCTCCTCTAGACATTCTGCCGCCTTTTCCAATTGGGACGATGACATCTCTTCCTTGTTTTAATTTCCTTCTAAATCTGCTCCATTTTTCGATCATTTTAAAAAAATAATTAAACATGTGGACGCATGCACATTAAAAAAATTGATAGAACATCGACATTTAATTACCTCGTATTAGGATGTTGAGAATGCTCTTTGTCGTTGTTGTTGTGGTATACTCATCGGGTCTCTCGATCATCGACTTATATACACATAATAATTAGAATCTCATGTGTTTTAAAATTATTAACCAAATTTGCTTCAAAAAATTATTAACCAAATTTGAGCATCTTTGTTGATGCATTCATTATTGTAGTTGATCATCAAGAATCTCTCTTTTATTTATGGAAAATGGAGCATCTATCTATCCACCTGCTTGGTAACTTTTCTTTTTGGTAGAAATCATTTACTCCCTCCGTCTCAATAGAAAGTTTACGTATTCTTTATACGCAAAAGTGTTAATTCACACTCTTAACTTTGGGCAATTGTGAGTGTTAACGAACCATCTCAAGTCTCAACCAAAACCTTAAGGCGATGGTTGAGCCCCCTCACTCGAATGCCCTTTGGGCTTAGAGTTCGAGATATTGGGGGCTGTCAGGGTTCGAACTCGTGACCTCTGGCTCTGATACCATGTTAACGAACCATCTCAACCAAAACCTTAAGGCGATGGTTGAGGCCCGTTTATATTCTATTAGTGAGATTAAACTCCGTAGGTTTCAAATGTTGTAATTAGACCTCATAACTAACTTTGAGTAGAAGTAAAAATTCGATTCAATTTTTATTCTCAACATAAATTATATCATTAAATAAGACGAGAAAGCAAGTCGAACAAGCTCGCTAGGGATGGCGATCAAGATCGTTTCCTCTCCTACAGTACACTATAGTAATCGATCATGGTACGTTTCCAAAAAAATGGTGACCCAAGAAACCTAGCGAGCTGAATGGGCCGAATGAATAGTTCCCCTCGTTCAATCTTGTGACCAAGGACACTAAGATAGTAAGATGTATCTATAACTGACCCAACGTCGTTAGAACACACGACAATTGACGTGTCAGATAACCACATATCTTTATTTCGAGATGAATTTAATTTATGGTTAAAGCTCCCGTGAAGGGAACTTATTGAACACAAATAAAAACCACAAAGAGAACAAAATTAAAGACAAACAAAGCAATCACTGGTTAACATAAACAAAGTAGGAGTATAAGCCAAGTTGACTCGGATGACCCAGTTCATAGTTGTGGGTCAGTTTTTGACCGCCATGCCACCGCAGGTCACAACTTCGCCATATCTCCGGACCAGGTAGAACCACAATGTCTCGACCCAGCCTGACCGTGCCTCCTAATAATGTTTTTTATTTAAAAATTTCATACTATACAGAGAGTCTTACTAGTCCGACCAAACCCGACCTCTATCAAAGGCAGAGTGGAGAGTCGATTTCAAAAGACCAATAAACTCATCATGGACCGCGCCAACCACGTTATCTGTCAACATTTTAAACTATCTCTCTTAAATATTTGCGTATATAGTACTCGTAAATAAATAAGACCTTGATCGGTCAAATGTAGTAGGGTCGTAGGGACCAAAATCACATTACTTGACTATCCCTCTCTAATTTACTAATATTATATTCTTAATAGTACTATTCACAAGTAAAGAGAATTTTTGATATTCTCGATAATTTATAAGACAAAATATAATCACGTGGGATCTTGTTTGATTATCTTTATGAGTAGGTCAAAAAGATCAAAGATATCGACGATTTTTTTTTTTTTAGTGTTACTCAATTATACTTAAAGGTTTGATAGTAACATTTTTTTTTTAATATTTAAAGATTTTTTTTTTTTTTTTTTAATTATGTTTTATTAAGTATATTTGGAGGAAAAAAAAACTAAATAATATTTTAATTTAAAATTATTATTTTTATCTTCATTGGATCACACCAGGTCAGTTTTTGGGTCGAGTCATTTTCGGTTGAGTCGGATCGGTCAGGTCAGGTACTTTATCAGGTCATTTCGGGTTACGGATCGGGTCTTGTCACTACATTTTCGAGTCAATTTTACTTGGGTTTCGGGTCGGGTCGGGCAGGCCGGATCTAATTAAGAAGCAACATCATATGGAGTAGTTTTAGGCAAGTAGGCAACACAACAGCATGAAGAAGGCATAACATAATCACATAAATTAATTAATTTTAGTACTCCGTATATAGTAGAGTAGCAGGAGGACATCAGTCATCAGAAGATAATAAGAAAAAAAGATGAGAAATGAGGAGGAGGAAGAGGCAAAGCAAAGTTTGATAGAGCATCAAAGTGAGGGTGAGGGGTTGCCCACTTCTCTTATCTACTCTTTGTATGTTGGACACTTCTTGTCTCGTTGGAGTGCCAGGTAACTAATTAATCGACTGACTTCCTCTCTTCTACTCTTTTTTTTTTTTTTTTGGTGTTGACTTTCATTTTCTTTCTCATCTCCTGCCTCATAATTCTCTTGTGAGACGGTGTTATTTTTTCATACTTCTTTGAGTTTATTATAAGTGAAAATATAGTCACGTGAGATCTTGTTTGATTCATCTTTGTGGGTAGTGTAAAAATATCAAAAAAATTTAATTTTTGCTAAAAATGTAAGATATTGATAGTGCAAAACTCGTCTCGACAAATATGTAAAAGATAAATGGCCTGGGTAGTTTGGATTTGAATGAAGGGAGTATCACGTTTTTTCCTTGATGGGTCGAATATTCATCATTAATTAGCACTACCATTTACGAGTACTCTCCTCTCATCTAATCTAAGGTTTACCCTTACTATAAATGGACCATCCAATCAAAATTTTACCATCCTTTGTGGCAAAAGACATGTACAAATGGATATTTATGGAATGCATCAAAGTGCAGAATGTGGGAGTTTTCAGTTGCATTGTACATGATCAACATCTGGCCAGATTCATTGCTGCTTACAGCAATGTATGGAGTTGTTGAATCCGCCTCTGTAGCATTGTTAGGTCCAGTCGTCGGCCAATGGGTTGACTATCTAACGTATGCCAAGGTGCATCTTCTTTGCTTCTCATAGTCCACCTCCCTTATATTGTAATGCGACTAAGTGCGCTCTTCGTTGAACTGTACAGGTCTTACAGATTTGGACAGTAACACAAAACCTTTCATTTATAGCCGCGGGAGTGACTGTAATTGCTCTTTTGACGTTATCAAGTTTGAACAGCCTAAAATTTGCTTCACTGGTTGCAGTCACATATTTATCGGGAGCTGTAGCCGTGCTCTCAACTCTGGCAGGAACCATCTTGGTTGAAAGAGAATGGTGAAAATATGTTATATTTTCCGATTGTTAATTTATTAGGAAACAAGAGGACATGAATATAATTCTGGTGAACACATGCAGGGTAGTTGTAATGACGGAAGACCAACCTCCTGGATTGCTGTCAAAAATGAATTCAACTCTGAGGAGAATCGACTTGGTTTGTAAATTATTTGGTCCCGTGGTTTCTGGATTTATAGTAAGCTTTGTATCGTTAAAAGCATCAGCTGTGTTTCTAGCTGTGTGGAACATTCTCTCCGTTTGTCTGCAATACTGGCTACTTAGCTCTGTCTACAATGGAATCCCAGCTTTACTAGCCAAAGATAACCAGAAACGAGAGCAAGTTCCTTCTCATGTTTCGCAGAGCCCTGATTTGGTATCAGAAGATAGACGTGATCCCGTTTCTCCCAAGACTGGATCAATAGGTTGCTTCTCAATATTTCCTTGTTTTGCTGCTTGGAAAGTTTATCTGAGGCAGGAAGTAGTACTCCCTGGAGTCGCGCTTGCGTTGCTTTTTTTAACTGTACTCAGGTACCTAGACAATCGTCATATCTGTCTTCTTCTTCTTCTTCTTCTTCTCCTCGGATTCATACAATATTACAATCCCGTTTCTCCACGAATCATGCTTGATAATGTTATTCCATGTGCAGTTTCGGGTCTTTGATGACAGCTACCTTAGAATGGAAAGGAATACCTGCATACGTGATATCCTTGGGCCGAGGCATAAGTGCTACAATTGGAATAACGGCAACATTTACCTATCCCTTCTTAGAGTCTCGAATCTCACCTATTAGAACTGGGATCTGGGCTATATGGTCTCAGGTACGCATGCACACGTCTTCTAATTTTGTCTCGGTGAATGAAGTATGATTCCATGTTGATTCTAGCTAGTTTTTTTTGGTGCAGTGGACATTCCTTATAATATGTGTTGGGTCTATTTACGTGAAAAACGGGATAGCATCTGCATATATGTTAATGGCCGGAGTTGCAGCTTCTCGCCTTGGATTATGGATGTTTGATTTGGCTGTTATCCAGCAAATGCAGGTTAATTATTCATGCATTTTACAATTACCAATTTGTTTAACCATTTGTGGAAGTATGTATGGCTCATGGACTGTTACGAAATCCTGTGGTACTTAATAGAATATAAACGGGCCTCAACCATCGCCTTAAGGTTTTGGTTGAGAACTTGAGATGGTTCGTTAACATGGTATAAGAGCCAGAGGTCACGAGTTTGAACCCTGGCAGCCCCCAATATCTCGAACTCTCAAGTGGAATCCCAAGCCCAAAGGGCATTCGAGTGAGGGGGCAACCATCGCCTTAAGATTTTGGTTGAGATGGCTCGTTAACAGTACTAGTACATCAGGATCAAGTGCCAGCATCTGATCGCTGCATTGTCGGAGGGGTTCAGAATTCAATCCAGTCTACCATGGATTTGCTCGCTTATCTCATGGGTGTCGTCGTCTCTAACCCTCAGGTGACTTATTTTCTTTTCTCTGCACCCTTTTTTTTCCGGTGTTATAAACTCACTTTGGCATGCTTTAATTTGGAGCTAATAATGCAGGAATTTTGGAAGTTGATAGTGATATCATTTGGGCTTGTAACTCTAGCCGCAATTTTGTACACGGTCCACGTCTGGCGTGTTCGGAAGCACCTGTTTCATGTTGAGAAGTTGTACCGTTTGGTGCCATTTATAGGACCGCCCATCGACCGTATCTAGAGTGTATGTAGACACGTAGTATGTACTGTATGTAGCCAGTAGCCTGGGCCCAGGGCCGTCCATGAGTGTAGTTTGGAGGGACAAACGCTCAATTTAAGAAGGGACCCAATGTGAAAGATTAAAAAAAAAAAAAACTGTAATAATAAATATAAAAAAAAAAAAAAGTGTGATTCATTGATGCTCTAGGAGATTCACTTGTAAAAACTTTTCCATTGATGCAATCAATTTGTTTTTGTGATTTTATTTCTAATTTTATTAAATCTTAGTCGTCTTTTTGTGTTGTCTATTTTTTTACCACGAATCTAATTATTTTGTTTTTATAATTTATTTTACGGTAATGTTTTTAAAAAATGACATCTAAAGATTTTTACTTAAGAATCGTAAAACATCACATTAATATAATAGATTAAATATATATTATAATAATTAAAAGATTTTCTAATTGGTTTTTTTACTCATTACTATTTAAGATATTTTCCTAATTTCAGTTTTGATGAAACGGATCAATGAGATCACTCGAAAAAAGAAATGAGATATTTTAATCATATACTCCGTATAAATAAACAAATAGCCGAAAAGGAGGCCGCTAATGTATGTTAATTAAGTTGTCAGCAATTGGGGTGTTACAAATGAATAATCATGTACCATAACAAAATTATCGAAGGCATGATACAGTATAATACTCCCTCCGTTCCATTTGGTTGTTTGCGTTTACTTTTTCACACTTTTCAATACACGTTTTCTTTTGTCTATATCTTTAGTTACGTATTTCAAAAATTTATAAAATTTTGATATTTATAACGTACTCGATTAAACAATTTAAACATGATCTCACATAACTATATTTTATCTATATATTACAAGTTATATCGACAATTTCACTCACCTATGAATAGTGCCCAAAAAGCAAACGCAAACAATCAAATGGAACGGAGGAAGTATTAGCTAGATTCATAGCGAGACATTACGTCATTACTGGCACGTATATATAAGAAGGCACGACACACGTACATATCGCATCACACTTTTATTCAAATACAGAAAATAAGTTACAGACTTACAGTAGACATAGCTACTACATTATCATAAGTAGGCATACATTATTTCTTCTTATTATTATTATTGGATATATAGTCGGGATTCATATGATGATCCATAATTTTATTAGTTCGGATAGGATAATATTATTATTATTATTATTATTATTATTATTATTATTGATTCATTATTTTTGCCGTCCTCGATCGATCAATAAGTAAATGCAAAGTTTGCAACGAGGGTAGCTGTGTCTGGAGTGTTGTCGTCGATCTTGGCGTCAGCCTTGGTTTTGGAGAATGTGTTACGGGCTGTGGATGTCTGACCGGCTTCCTCGAGGTTAAGAAGGACTTGATCCCAACTTATATTATCAATGTTATACTTAGTGTCGCAAGTCACGTAAACCTGTAATGAAAATAAACTCGCTAATTACATATATATATTTTATTTATATAATTTCAAAAATGAGTTAGTTTGTATTACCCGATTAGGATGACGCTTGTTGTTATCAGAGGGAGAATTCCAAGCGAGGATCCATGAGCAGGGTCGACCGTCCTTGTTAGCTAACACATCGTACTGCACAGCGGCCATGGATCCAATTTGGCCATCCCTCATATGGACAAATTTGGCAGTTCCGTCGCTGGCGATAGTAGCAGGAAACGATCCCATTGAAGGCTGACCGTGCCAATTCTTAAACCTCACCAACCTCATGATTTTGTTGGTGCCTCTGTTATGCATTGTCGCCCTCGTTCCAAACTGAACTTGTTCCACTGTAGTGTCCTCCAGACATTGTGTCTTTTCCAATTGGGATGACGACATCTCTTCCTTGTTTTTCTTCTGAATCTGTGTATTATCACCAGAAATTGAAATATTAAGTTCTATTTACCCTACTTAACAAATATAAATGTTAATATTGCTCTAATTAACTTATTAACGTGTATTCAGTGGACACACGTTAGAAAAACTGAGTATCGACATTTACCTGTTATTAGGATGTCGAGAATGCTCTTTGTCGTTGTTGTAGTGCTATACTCACTGGGGCTCTCGATCATCGACTTATATACACATAATAATTAGAATCTCGTGTGTTAGAATTTTAGCATATATATTATATAATTAATAAATGAACCAATTTGAGCATCTTTGTTGATGCATTCAATTATTTTAGTTTATCAAGAATCTCTCTTTATTTTCTTCATATGGAGCATCTATCTATCTATCACAATTGCTTGTAGTTGAATCCTTTATTTGTGTTTAAAGGGTATCGAATTTTAAATAAACAAAAAAAGGAAAAAAAAAAAAAAAAGGTATTGAACGAATCGAATTCTCTTGGCTCGTTAAATGAATAAATTACTTGTACGAAGTATTTTGTTTTTCATTGTTTTCGCTGCTAGTAATAATGTTAATGTATGTTGTTACTCTCGTTGAATTGCTTTACTTATATTTTAACTTCGATCCCTTACTTATCACAAAATTACCGAGGTGTTGTATATAAACAACGATGATCCCAGATAAACAATAATGTGCTCAAATTGGAAGATGATACATTTACACGTATGACATTACAATTCAGAATATAACAAAATGTCGTGAATCGTGATAGTTCTTAACCTTAACGAACCTATGATTTTTAAGCGCGATCTTAAACAATCCGCCTCAACAGAGTGAACACACTTCTGATTTTTAATGTTAAGATAAATTACATTTTTTTTATGGTGGTAAGAATAATCAATAATGTGAGTTAGCCGTTGGGGGGGCAATTAACACAAAATTTATTTTTAGGCCCCCCACAATCCGAATCAATGACAAGAAAAGACACCATTTACTCCAATAATAAATACAAAATTTAGTGGTAATTAAGCCTATAACAAATTCATATAGGCACTGTTTTCTCCGATTGAACGAGGCTGAACTGAATTTAAATAAAAGAGTTTTAATACTCTCTCAGTATTTATATATTCGTCCACTTTATTTAATATATGTGAGGAGTATTATATTGAAAGTGACTGAACAAAATCGAAAGAGATTGAACAAAATCGAATTGAACCAAGTGCGTTAAATTTACTAAGACAACTTAGAATTAATGAAACTATATTTAACTTAAGTACACTGAAAAGGAATGCAAATTATTATCCGAAATAGAAAACAAACTTTGATCCAGTAGTTAAAAATAGTGCTCTTTGGGACAGTAGGTCTCAGGTTCGAATCTCCCCTTCCATATAGGCCTAAATAACAAGGCATTAATCCCATATTAAATGCAATGCAATGGGGTCAACAAATGTAGCCGTTACGCTCCCCACCTCGAATTGAACCAAGTGCGTTAAATTTACTAAGACAACTTAGAATTAATGAAACTATATTTAACTTAAGTACACTGAAAAGGAATGCAAATTATTATCCGAAATAGAAAACAAACTTTGATCCAGTAGTTAAAAATAGTGCTCTTTGGGACAGTAGGTCTCAGGTTCGAATCTCCCCTTCCATATAGGCCTAAATAACAAGGCATTAATCCCATATTAAATGCAATGCAATGGGGTCAACAAATGTAGCCGTTACGCTCCCCACCTCACAACCCACAACAACAATAAACCCCATATTCCCCGTTTTTACCTACTTTTTGAAATTTCACACAATTAGACCGTTACTTTCTCCCTCTCTTATCTCCCCTTCAACATCTCTTCCACCTTCTTCAACCTCCTACTTCCAATTTTCCAATTCCTTTTTCGATCTCTCTCGTCTGTTTTATCGGAAAAATGTACGCGTTTTCCAAGGAAGAAATGGCCATTGATCCGACTCTTGGGTATCCCAGAGCTTATGCTAAGCTCTGCAAAGATACCAGCATTGCTCCTTTTACTCATTCCCCTCCTTTCACTTTCACTCCTTACTCTCTTCAACCTAATCAGGTGAGTTTTTTCAATTTTTACGGGTTTTTTTTTCCGCATTTGATCTTCAAATTGAGGTAAATTCAGCTATACTTTGATGTTTGATTGATGTCAAAGTTTCTATTTTTGTCATTCTAGCTGAATTAATCTTACATTCTAGCTGAAATCGCGACACGGGTTTTTTTTTATTTAATTGAACTGAACTGAACTGAAATGGCGTAGGCTTCAAGAGCAAAGGAATTAGATGAAATGTTCCCAGTAATGGATCCGGAAGCGAAGCCGACATCCAAGACTAGAATCTTTATCAGTATACTGTGGAAACAACTTAACCACCTTGGGTATGTAATTCTCTCTTTATAGTCTTCCTTCAGGTGCCCCTGGTCGAGTTAGTTTTGCCAAGTCGATGTAAATATGTGTGTTAATGAAATTGTAGCAATGCCGGGTTTGACCCAGCAATTTTCCGGGTTGATCCATATGGAAATGTGTTATACTTTCATGCTGATTCGGCCTCGCCTCTCGCTTGGGCTATAGATCACTGGTTCCCTTGTTCAAGTACACACAACCCCTCCCTCCCTTCCTACTTCGCTTACATTCTTGTCTGTCTGATGTTATAATGCGACTAAGTGCGCTCTTCGTGTATCTAGGGGGAGGACTGACAGTACCGGGTAATCTAAGGATACTGCAATGGCAAGTTTGTAAGAGGAAACAAAAGCAATTGGAATTCCTAGTTCCATGGTGGGATTTGCAGCTAGGCATCTCCATCAACCAGTTCTTGTCGATCTTTGCTTCCGTTAATTCAGATTTCAGGTAGAATCAAATCGTGTCATTTCAAAGCGCAGCCAGCCATATCGCCTTCAAATTCATCTAATTCTCGTATTGTTCTTGAGTCGTGATATATTGATGATTTCTTTGGGCAGGCATAGAGCATTCAGATGGCTGTTTTCAGCAGGAGAGAATGAAGAGTTGAATGATCTGCAAACTGTTGCCTCACACAATTTCCCTCAACCGTTTCTGAACTCGAAAGAGCAACTTGGTCTAGCTCCTGCTGCTATTGTCTTAAGTCGAAGAGCGTCTTCTGATGCCTCGACTTTGAGATCGCTTGATGTTAACAGCAGCAGACACTCGAGGCCTAACACGCCTACTATCATAGGTAGAAAAACTTAGTTTACGGTTTTAAACATGAAATAGGCGTAATTGAACTGAACTGAGTTGAGCTGAAATTTGTTGTTAATAGCAGCAGCGAGGAAATTTAAGGATAGCGGACTGAAGGAGAATGAAATGCCTGACATGGTCACAAACCCGTATCAGGCTATAGTTATGGCAAGAGATTCCCTGAAGCAAAGAGACGAAACAAATAAGATGAAGATGGAAATCCAAAGGCTCGATGATGAAGTGAATGAGTTTAAGCTGAAGAATGAGGAAGAACAGATGACCATTCAAGAACTGGAATTGGCACTGATTAAACGTAGAAGACGTGCTGAAAAATGTCGTAAGCTTGCTGATGCACAGTCTGCTCACAGGGCCATGCTGCAGAAAATGATCACTAATGCTATGCACCAGTAAGACCCTGTTCTTTCCTGCTGAAACTGACTAAACTAATCTGAACTGGACTGCTGATACGGTTTTAATGCTTGTTTGTTTGAATTTCAGGAGTGTTGTGTATAAGGAGCAGCTGAGGTTAAACCAGGCAGCGTCGAATACACTTATGGCGAGACTTGAAGCACAAATAGCGCTATGCAACACGGCTGAGAGAGAACTACACACAAAGTTTAAGCAGAAAGATGAGCTTGAGAAACAGATAAGGCCACAGTTGGAGCAAGCAAGGAAGAGAACGAGGACTGAAGACGACGATGCAGTTTTAGAAGAAAAAGAAGATAGGAGACTCATATATTTGCCAAGAATCCGGAGTACAAAACATCTTCATAAGGAACTAAGGGCGTTCTTAGAAGAAGAACAGAAGTTATCTGAAGCAGCTCTTTCAATGATTGAAGAAGAAGGAAACACTGAAGAAAATACCGACAATTTGCAGATAGTTGAGGTTGAAAATCCTGATGTAAACGTCAGATTTCCGTTTGCTAAAAACAAAGAAGTTCAAGAAGAAGACGAGGAGTCGAGGAAGAAGAGAGGAAAGTGTAATGTAGAGAAATGGATGCAGATTTTGCTCGAAAGTACAGGAGAAGAGGAGGATTTAAGCCCTGTTAAACCAACGGAAACAGATCCGCCTGCAGGAACTAGCAGCAAAACTGATGAAATCATCAGAATGCTGAATGAAAAGTACCCACAAAAGGATATTAAGGTACTGAGGCTTCCAAATTCCACCCAAAACCCGAGGTCAGTGAGCACCCCTAGGAGATCAATATCATGTGAGACCGATAGAGTTGACAAAGGAGGAGGAGACGTAATAAGGAAGAGTCTCGACAAGAATGACAAGGGTAAAGGAATCGCAAGGTGCGAGAGTGCGAGAACCTTAAGGCATTTCCCTTCTTCTCCATCAAAGATATTGAACATGGGTAAGGGAGTTGATTGCCTAAGGAAGAAGCCTCTAGTGTTTGATGATGAAGATCAGTACGCAGACGAGAATCGAGGATCAAGTGTTCATAACAACATCCTTAGATCCCCCTTCAAGATCATCAAGAAAGCTGTCAAGTCATAAATTCATTCATTCATTTCTTCCTTCTTCTTATATTCTTTTTTATTCATGCACTTGTGTGTGTATGTAAGAGTTATGCAACTAACAGCTTGTTAATGACAGATACATGTAAGGTAATAATCATATATTGGTTTTATTCAAGAGTTATGCAACTTTGCTTGTCTATAATCATCATACACAAAAATGAAAAACTGCATTTTAAGATTAACCTATCAACTATACATTATACTCAAATTACACTTCAAAACCCGTCTTCATGACCAGGTTCAAAACTCGTCAGCATCAATATTGCCCGTGTCTGTCATTTCTTGGTACCAAAGACAGGCATACTCACGACGACCAGGGTTCAAAACTCTTCAGCATCAATATTGCGCCTTGGCGATGTTCAAGACATAGATTTCCTCCAACGTCTCGAAGTGACCTTACCATTAGAAGAAACCTTTGATTTAGGAGGTATATCCTTAACAAGAGGGGTATGTCTACCAAACCCAACTTCCTCGAAATTTCGATGACCAACACCTTCACTCCTTGTAACACCATTATCATTAACAGCAACAGAACCAGAGATCATCAAAAGCTTCTTCCACCGAAAAAACCCTTTCTTCTTTTCACCCAACTTATCCAACTGACCCTGCAATGCAATCATCTGGTTCTGCAGCCTGGCAACATCCTCCTTCAGTCTTTTGATCTCCATGGTTTGGACTGTCACCTCTCGTTTCGAGTGGCATCGGACTGGAAGCTCGAGCCCAAGTTGGCTCGGGCTTCTAAGGCCGGTTAATGAAGAACCGCCGCCTTCCAGTTTGTGGTTGATCTTGTTTTGTTCAGAGAACAGGACTTGGACTACTGCTCTTAGAGGCAGTCTTTCATTCTGTGATGCATGTAGTGATGCTTCTGCTGATAGTTTTCTGATGTCTATTAATCTACACAGTAGTTTTCTCTCTTGTTTTGGCATTCCTGAATGTACCTGTCACATTTCCACATCACTCAGTCGACCACAGACCGTCTCATGCAATAACAACGTTAAGACTGACTCAATTTTTCTCACAATATTGACATTTTAAGGTAAAAATTATGTAAAAATATATTCTCGTTTTTTCTCAACACCCGAAAAATTTTCTGGTGAATCTCATTGTCGATAATGTGAAAATATGAACATTTTTCTTAAACGACAGACACTTTATTGTAAATAAAAGGGCAAATTGAGAAGATTCTGTTATAAAATTATGTAAGACTATGAACCCTTAATATTAAGTCAGGTCACTTTCAGTTGTAGGGCACCCCTAATATTTGGGTAAATGGTAATGATGATGCTCTAATTGTCTATATACATGATGCCAAAACTTTTAAGGACTTTTGTTGTGTCCCTTCATTTCAGACTTCACTACATTATTATTATTACTACGTGATTATGTCGATGTTATCTCTAAATTATTACTCGTATTATTCTTCAACGAAACGCGTACTTAATTGCATTATAATATAGATGGGGATTCGAACCTATGAGTTATTATTCAAGATACTTGGTCTTTAACCACTATACTAAAACATCTTCATCTGCTATCATCGATCTCTAAATTGTTGTATGAGATAGTATGATAGCTTTATTTCTTTTGATCCCGTGTTACTCCCTCCTATCCAATCTGATCTTCTCATTTGACTTTTTAGAAGTTAATCATTCAAGTGAACTAGTGAAGTGATAGTACGAGAGACGATTATAGTAGAGTCATGGTCTCATGGACCATCACCAAAACAAACATACTAGAGTCACTACACTATGAATGGTCGCTAACAAGTGTAACAAGTACTCAAATTGTATTTATATGGTTCTCATGTCGATTTTGATATAGCCTCGTACTAGGGGAATAGAGATTTTCTCAAAATATCTACGAGTAGTAGTTTCGAACTGATAATATTCTGAAATTACTCATTTTGAAATAATAATGCAAAGAATATCGACACTATTCAGTGAAAAAGTAATGTTACGGATTTTACGGGTCTATTCTTACAAGTAATCACACATGAATATGTTGCAAGCTATTCTCAATTACTCATATGTCACATATAAAAACATCAACAAAATCCAAACAGAAAAATGTACATTATTGAGACATCAACAACTAATATTTAGTGACAGGTTATCATCCATGCACGCCAGTTATAAACGATAAATAACTTTTGAAAGCAAAACGTCAGATAATTTAATTACCTTAAGATAAGTGTCGATGGCACGGTAGAGGCCATCATCAATGGCCCTAGCATGAGGAGGAAGAACACCAGCAAGTTCAATGAAGTCCTCTAAACTCAACTTAAAGTCTAAAGCAACCTCAGCTAAGTAAGAATCCACCAACTTAGCCACCTTAATTAGGGCACTACTACCCTTAACAACACTCTCATCTAAGGACACAATAAACCTCTTAACCAACCTCAAAACTAGCTCAACATCTAGCAATGTCCCACAAGTGTGACTAAATGAAGGCATCATGATGTCCATTAATGAAGCCTCATCTAACCGCCACGAAGCCCGGTTCTCAAGCTCTTCTCTATAGGCTATGTCCACTCCTACCTTGTTAGCCACCCTAAGTAACTTGTACAAGAAGTTACATGAGACGGCGTCGGTTTCTTGTGGGAGGATTCCTACTAGGGTTTCTATGAAGAACTTCTTCTTCCTCCATGAGGTTGTTGCACTCTCAGGCGAAGCTGCTGATGACGACCTGTCACCAGCTTCGTCTGAGAGTGTAGTGCTGTCGGGAGAGTGCTCAGAGAGCTCTGGGACCCATTTGGAGGCGTAGTGGGCTATGATTGAGCCTACTAGGTCCGGTCGGACACCCTTGGCTTTTATTCCGGAAAGGGTCTTTACGAAGTAGTCCATGTCGAGAATGCATGCATCGTCGAGCCAGTACTCCCCCGGGATTTGTGGAGGGTTAGTACTACTCGAAGTGACGACAGAGGTTTCAGACAAGGTGACCCTCTTCATCTAAGAGCTAGTCGAGTTTAGTTATAGTCCCACTTTTGATGAAAAAAGCTAAGATTTTCTCTTATGATATGTTACTATTGTGAAGTGGTCAAGTGGGTATATATGATATGATATGATATGATATGATACGGTGGTGCATGACAATTATTACTCCCTTAGGCCCATTATATATTCTCCTCGTCTCTATTCATTCCGATTGAAGTAGATCTAACCGAACTGATCTAAACTGAGTGAATTCATTGGACTGAATTGAACTAAACTAAGATTAACTGGGTTGAAAGTAAGCTAGAAGGAACATGGTCCTACTGTATTATAAATGAAATGACGAAATTGAGCCTTATGAAGGAGTTTTTACAAACTTGTGACGGCCTGACTGGTCAAGTGTTGATAAATTAGTGGATGATATTAGACCAGCTGATCGTTACAGCTTTGTGACAGATATAACGGTAACAGATGTTAGCAAGGGTGAGAGGGGGAGATAGATGGGTGATGAAGAAGAGTTGAGTAAAGATAAGAATGAAAGACAAGACATTATCATAGTAGAGTTATAGATGCTCATAAGATAAGTCGTTTTCCATGCTTGTAGTACAAGTTAATTTGCCAGTGTTTATACTTCGTATGAATTTAATGAAACATGGATTTTATCATTCAATGCGATTGTCCTTTTCTCACCCTCATTACACTCATCATATTATCCTACTTTTGTTCTTTTGTTTTTTTTTTTTCTTTACAATAATGCCCTAATCAATGTACTATTGATTTGTTTCTACTTATATTTTGTTTGAGATATCTCTAGGGTTTATTTGATGTTTAATACACCCATAAATACGAAAAACACATTTAATTACGTGTTTTACAAAGTGACAAGAGTCATATACAATAATTAACTAAATCAGATCAAACATATATAGTATCTCGGTCAATATCCTTACATCATTGTTACTATAAAGAATAAAGCTAGAGATGTTAATAAAAGAGTAATGTGACCTACATATACTAATTAATAAAGAGTATAATCTATCATTGTTACGGATGGAGAATATATATATTTATATCTATAAGTTGTTGTTTTATAATAATATCATCATCGTAAGGCTTTTTGTGTTTTTGTAGCACATCGTCAATCAGCTTATTGTAAACTTTTGTGTAAAGTTGGTGTATATAATTGAATAACCGTGTTATTCAAAAATACTGCATACATCAACTAAATGATTTTACCTCTCTCGATATATATGTGTATGAATTTTTGACTTGTTATTCTTACGTGAATATCGTGTGTACAACTTTATTGATAACGTACGACAGCAATAAATAAATAAATAGCGGGATATTCTTACTTTAATTAACTTATTAACGTGTGTCATATTAAACACATGTTAGAAAAATCGATAATATAATTATAAGTTTTCGTCATATATATTATTCTTATATTTCGCATTCAACCCCATAACTTACTCAATGGACAAATAGGTATTACACAGAAGAATAATTAGGTTTATATGGTAGCGATGGCATTTCCTAAAATTCCAAATAATTGAAAATGAAACAAAGTGGGGGCATTTCGTTCCAAGATGAATCCAAATTTTGGATGCCTGTATACTTCACATTTTCACGTGAACTTACAATGTCTTTTTTCCGGGGAGTTTAGTTCAGTTTGAGGTTCGAAGTTCAATTATCATTATGTTTACGGTTTACATATATACACTATGTAAACCAACATGGATCTTAGAATCTACATAGGAGACATATATATATATGTCACGTATTTGCATGGGATCTACCCTAATTTACAACTCGTTAGCAAAACAAAGTTTTGTACTCCCTAGTACTTAGATACCTAGGATAAATTACAATTACTCGGTATTAAATTTTTTTGGAAAAAATCCCTGAAATCGCTAATGACGGTAAATCTTCAAAGAAGTTGGTGGTTGATTCAACGTAGTTATTATGGCATGAGTAGAAGTGTAGAACCTATCCTTTGATCTAAACATTTTTCGACCCAAAACATCCACAAAAGTGTCGGAGTTAAGTTTGTAATGCACTTGAATATCGACTAAAAGATCAAACGGGTACTACCAATGGCCCCAAATTATTGAGAAACTTGTGGACTTTTGTTTGGAACAATGTATGAAGGCCCAATATGTATTGGACTGTTATTGTTATGGGTTTATTCTATAAGATGAATCTCAATGACAATTATGTGGGTTTGTATGATCTTAATCTAGTGACTAATAATCTAATATGGAGGTCCCGAAGAGTCGAGGGCATTAAGTCGTAGATTCGAATCTAACCCATATAAAAATAATACTACTCGTATCACGTAGGGTAAAACTTAGTAACATATTAGTAAAAATTATAGAAACTCGATATTAATAATGTACTTATAAAGACTAATCAAACAAGATCCCACGTGAATATATTTTTTCTAATAGATTTCAATTGTCGTGAATATCGAAAATCGTCGAGGTATTATTTAACACAAAAACTTGTATGAGACCATCTCACGATAATTTATCGTGAGACGGCTCATATAAGAGGTGGTCACTAAATTTGTAACCACCCCTAGATGTCCATGTAAATCGTGAGACGGTCTCACATGAGGGTTACTACTCCGATTATTTAAAGGGGAGTCGTAGTAATAGATGGAGGATGTAGTAAGATTAAAGGGACCGGTCTCCCTTACGAAATACCAATTCCCATTATTTCTTCGGAAAGAAGGTGTTACTGCACAATCAATCGATCAATCAATCAATCGTCGGACCGGAAGCAAATGAGATGGAAGGCGGAGAATCAAATGCATCGGAAACCGCCTCCAAAACGGTGATGGGGAAGTACCAACTGGGGCGGCTGCTTGGGCGCGGCTGCTTCGCAAAAGTCTACTACGCCCGTTCCCTGACCACCAACACCTCGGTCGCCATCAAAATCATCGACAAGCTCAAAACCCACCCCTCCGTCTACCCCCGCATCCTGGGCGAAGTGACCGCCATGCGCCGCCTGGACCACCCCAACATCCTCCGCATTCACGAAGTCATGGCCACCAAGCAGAAAATCTACTTGGTCATGGAGTTGGCCAAGGGCGGAGACCTGGCCGGTAAGCTCTCCCGCCGCCCCGATCGCCGCTTCCCGGAGCCCCTCGCCCGCCGCTGCTTCCACCAGCTCGTCTCCGCCCTCCGCTACTGCCACCTCAACGGGGTCGTCCACCGCGACATCAAACCCCAGAACCTCCTCCTCGACGGAGACGGCAACATCAAGGTCTCCGATTTCGGCCTCTCCGCCGTCACCACCTCGTCGTATCTGCTGCAGACGGCGTGTGGGACCCCTGCTTTCGCGGCGCCGGAGGTGGTGGGTCGGACGCAGGCCGGGTACGACGGGGAGAAGGCGGACGCGTGGTCTTGCGGGGTGATGCTCTTCGTCGTTTTGACCGGGAGCCTGCCCTTTGACCATGCCAACCTGGCGCTCATGTACAGGAAGATGCGGAACAAGGAGTACAGGTTTCCGTCGTGGGTGTCGAAGCCCGCCCGGGGCTTGATCACCCGGTTGCTGGACCCGACCCCGGAAACGAGGATGAGCGTGGAGGAGGTGGTGAGGGACGGGTGGCTTAAGAATCAAGGGATGGTGTACCCGAGGAGCGTGTCGTTGGGGGACTTGGCCGCCGCCGCCGCCTTGGGAGAGACTGAGAAGAAGCCGGAGAAGAGGAGTAGGACGATGGAGCGGACAGCAAGTATGAATGCCTTTGAGATAATATCCATGTCGTCCGGGCTGAATTTGTCCGGGTTGTTCGAGGCGACCGACTTTTTGGGGAAGAAGCGAGATAAGAGATTGCCGGTGGAGACTGTGATTGAGGAAGCCGAGTTTTGACTGGGTTGGGTTCGTTTGTTGGTTTGTTTGTTTTTGTTTTTGTTTCTTTGGGATACATACAGTGATACAAATGCCATGTTCTAAAATACAAGGAGTATACATTATTGATTGATTATATATAGGTGCAATAAAACTGGATATATTCGATTTGTTTTCTGATTTTTCATGAATCCCTGGATCGGATCAGTGGCGACTTCCTCCATTGAAGAAAGTAGTTGCAGGAGATAATCCTGTGTATACTGTTATTGCATGCTTCTTTCAATGTTTGCCATAGTTCTAAGGCCATGGCACTCATTTTTTGAAGGGCTTTTGGTGGGTGGGAGAATGGGGAGATGGGTCTTTGAATGGGATTTTTTCTCAATCAAGGTTTTGTAGGAGTAGGACTACAAATCATTTACTCCCTCCCCACCACAACGATGTTAAGGTGGTAAATTGTTTGGTGGGTTCAAGATGTCAAATCAGAAAAAGTAGCCAATAGGAAGGGAGTATAATGGATGAATAAGGAAAGTTTTGAAGTTGGAAAGTCTTAGTGGAGTTTCCTTTTAAGGAAAGTGGGAAAATCTTAGTGGTGGGGAGGGAGTACTGTATTACACACTTTTGATGACTAGTTCGGGGGATGGCAACAATTCTTTTTTGTGACGGAACTATCCGACGGGTTAAATAATTACTTTTACTTCTTGTCGTCCATAAATTTACTTAGCGTCGTCCGTATTTTAACCGTATTACCGCTTTTACCCCTCATTTTAATAACTCTTCACCTTCCTCTTTATCCACCTTCCTTTTACCTTCCTCCTCTACTTTAGTAAAAAAAAAAATTAAAATTTGAAAAACGGTTTTAAGTAATCTCACTCCAATTAATTCTGTCGTGTCATCTCAATTCCGAGTCCAAGGTAAATAATTTCTTAATTTCTATACTTTAGGGCAAATCGATTTATGTTTGTTGTACTTTTTTTTAATTGCATACTTGCTTCGTAGCGAGAAATCGATTTTTCTTATGAGAATCGAAATACGAATAATTTTTTTTTTCGTTCATTGGAGAAATATAAAATTAATTTACTAAATACGAATAATTCAAATAAAATGGGCTAGGTTTCATGGCCAACTCCACACTACTCACTTTGGTAAAGCGTGGAAAATATGAGTTACAGCTCACGACAAAGCGTTAAATTTTTACTTATTTTCCTGGACAGAGGTGTGAGAGATCTACACCTCTACCCAGGAAGGGCATAGAACTCCCACTTCTCTTCCTGTCGGGAAGAAACATAGAACTTCCACTTCTCTTCTGGGTAGAGGTGTGGGAGATTTAGACCTCTACCCAGGAAGGGGCATAAAACTCTCACTTCTCTTCCAGGGTAGAGGTGTGGAAGATCTACATCTCTACCCATGAAGGGGCATGAAACTTTCACTTCTCTTCCTGGGTAGAGGCGTGCATGCCGGTTCTTGGAGAGAGGCCTGGATATAACGGAGTTATCATCGTCCAAATAAAACAATAAAACAACTCCACTGACAACGTAGTTATTAGTGTAATTGAGTAGTTGAGTTAATGTAAATTTTTTCGCATATCCAATAAAACAAGTCGAATACGGAGTAATAACTACAACAACAAAAACTAACTTCGACAATGTCATCATCGTCCAAATTGTTCTCAGTATAGGGCAAATTCAAATAAATCAATTAAATTTCAAAAGATAAATGTTTTGTTAATTCGAGAATTAATGTTTGTGTGGTCAGAGTTTTAATTTTAATTAGCTTAATAATTAAATAAGATAAATTAGGCTATTGTAGTTAGGTCAAATTTGGTTACTAAATTTGATAGGGGCAAATCAGTAATTTACTCATAAATTATGGACGATCCTAAGTAAATTTATGGACGACAAGAAGTAGTCCCCTAAATAATACTCCCTCCGTTCAATTTCAACATTCATCTTCCTTGTCTTGACACTATTTGCAATTATGAATAACTTTCGATATTCACGACAATCTATTAGAGAAAATATATGCATGTAGGATCTTGTTTGATTCATCTTTAAAAGTAGATTATTAATATCCAATTTCCATAATTTTTACTAATATGTTACGAAAAATATTAACGATACAAAATGTGCGTTGACAAACGTGAAAAAGCAAAAGGGAAGCTTGGACTTGAACGGAGGGAGTACTCACTTCGAGTTCCTATTATTGTCCAAAATGCTTAATGCTTTTGGGATGGAAAATAAGGAAGGGAAAATGAGTGGTTGAAAAAAAGAAGAAGGAAGAGAGAAATGGGAGAGTAATTGTGAATGATGACCTAAAAAGGAAAGTGAGACAAAAATCAAAGCAGCCCAAAAAAGAAAGTGGGACAATAATAGGAACTCTGAGGGATATTCATTTGGATATATAAAGACAAGGTCATGTGCTCCCCATTAGCCTTGTCTTTTTTAATCAAATGATATTATTTGACCCGTCATCAATTTGTCACAAGGGAGACTTACTCAAAAAAAAAATATTGGCAACGTTTGCACATATTTGGCCTTTTAAAATAGCATAATTGAACGGCCATTATTTTTATGGGTTCTTTCTATAATATGATCTCATATAACAATACGTGACATTTGTTGATGACAATTAGGTGGGTTTGTATGATGTAGCTAGTCACTAATCACTCAAAATATCTTAATCTAGTGACTAGTAATCCATCTGATATGGAGGTATCGGAAAGCCAGGGACATTAAGTCGTAGATTCGAATCTAACACGTACAAGTACAACCCGCCCTTCACTCCAATTTGGGGCTTGTCAGCTTGTTCCACCCTCGGATCAAGCCCATTGACCAACCCGTTTCACCCAAAATACTAACAAGATTTCGTTCGTTCGGACAAGTGAGTTGTGAGCAAGTGAAAAATTGATATGAGTACTTTTACTTGACACATGACACCGTCACACAGATCCATATTACACGACTCCACTGCACGAAAGCATCAATGTCGTGCCTAAGACACTGAACCAAGTTGCAAATGAGTGAATTCGATTATAATATGATCCACAAATCCACAATTATTCATCTATATTAACCATTAGACTGAGACATATTTCGTTTGTTGAAGGAGGAAAGCGTGGTAATGTAAAATGGTAAAGGTGCAGTGAGCCCCGTGCAGTGGCACCACAAAATCGATTTAAAAATCTAACCGTTGATGACACAGTCACAGTGTCAGTCCAATCAGACCCACAATATAATGTAGGCCCATACCAAGTTCACCAGCTCTTCTTTCCAGGAAAATTGACGTGACTTTATCATCAATTATTTATCGTGAGACTTCTCACATACAAGATAGTTATTTTTATTACTTCATCCATTTTCTTTTTATCTTCCCAATTTTTTTTTTGGTCATTTTTTTTATTTTCTCATTTCATTTCTTTCCATTTTAGTCCATAATTTTTACCATACTACCTTAGTATTTACAACACTTTATACCTTTATTCTTTCCTATTTACACACATTTTACCCTTCTACTCTCAATATTTACTAAATTTATCATTTTATATTCATTACAAAAAAAAAATTGTGACAAAAGTGAATGGGAAGATAAAAAGAAAATGGAGGAAGTATTATTTTATTTTTATTAGTAGATCTCACGATAAGTTACCGTGAGACGGTCTCATAAGAGACTAATTGCTTACTTAATTAATTAATCCACCTTTTTTTTTCCAAACCAACGTAATTATCATAAATTGATCATAATCCACAAATCCTTGCTTCAAAACCCAAATTCAATTGTCATGGAGAGTTAGGTGTGTTATCCAATACAGTATAACCCGGTTAAGCTCATATAACAGATCTACTACGTATTTTACTGGAAATAGAATTCGAAGTTGTATTCAGCACTTCAATCACGTCTTTGTTGAGAAGAATCTGACCTGATAGGTTTGTGAAATATTTATAAAATAATATTTTCTCTGATTTTTATTTATCTTCTCATTTGACTTTGAGTGAAAAAAATAAGGGTGTAGTCGTGTAGGATCAAACAAGAGGAAGAATGCGAGAGAAATGTAAGGGTAATTCCAAATCACAAGTTGACGACCCAAAATAGAAATAGGAAAGAAATGGTGTTTTAGTCTAATAAAAAAACAGGAAAGATAAATAAAAATCGGAGAAAGTACTTGTTAGGGTAAAATTTCTTACCTACTCTGTAATTATTATTTTTATTTACTTAATTTTTTTCAATTAATAATATTTTTTTAAAATTTTATTTTCCAATGATTTCTATCAAACTTTGTTTGTCTTCTACCTACCTCATTTCCTTGAACTTGTGTTCATATGAATAATGTACACAACCTAGAATAAGGGACGACAGCACCAACCAAATTATACCCGTATCATATGACATTAATTATGACGGCCTGGCCTTATGTATGTGCAACCTCAACCCTAAATTATCAATTATTCTTTCTGTTTCATTTATTTATTTATTTATTTATCTTTAATACAAGTATAAGATTTGTGAATAATTTATGATATTTTATTCAAATGTATAATAAATAATACTCCGTACTCCGTTTTATTGTAAAAACTACTCCATACCATTTTATAGTACACTTTTATTTTAAAATTTGATAAATTATTGATACAAATTGAAGTATTAGAACTACGAGTAATTCTTTTTACAACAAAAATGTTTTTTTTCTGTTGCATTATTGTACAGCAGTCACGCACAAAACTGATATACGGAGTAATCCTTAATCCTCGGCAAATGATGGGTAGCTATAATATGAGGAGCATATATACACCCTAAATGTGTAATCGTGTACCCCTTATTCTGAATCATCATTTACTCTGTACTATTTATCTTAGAAATATTTTTCAAAATAAATATACCGTGTGTAATATAACAGGTAGAAATAACAATGAAGTAATCGTATAAATAATCACCGTTATCTAAAATGAAAGTTAGTTAATAATGGAGAAACCATATAAGTATCCATAGTATTAGAGCATAGCATATTAGCGTATATGGCTCAACCTGTAAAGTACGTAACTATTGACTTTGTTAGTTGAATCATTCATGTACCCAATTATTTCATTTTGTCCTTACTGAACCACTAATTTGTTCTAGTTTTTTATTCATAATTTATGTTGTTATATTATAATGAATAAATTTTGAAAAGATATCTTATGTTAGTGTATTTGAAACCTTTTTTTTTTTTTTTACATAAAATTTCGAATATAAGAGTCTAAACTTTAGAGTACACAACTTAAAAATAAGACATGATAAAACAGGTACACCGGCCACAAGGCTATACCGCCTACACACATAGCAAAAACATGCAAGAGTGATTAGTGAATGATAAACTAGGTTTGGGCTTCATCATCCAAGTCGCCAGCAGAGCTAGCAACTTTCGCTATGGGTAAGCCATACCGAAATGTACTTGCACTACATACAAGAGTATGGAAAATAAGACGAGAAAGCAAGTCGAACAAGCTTGCTAGGGATGGAGATAGTTTCCTCTTTCCTCTCCTACACCATAGTAATCGATCATTGTACATTTCCAAAAAATGATGACCACCCAAGAAACCTAGCGAGCTGATTAGGGCGAATGAATAGTTTCCCTCGTCCAATCTTGTGAACAAGGACACAAAGATGCATCTATAATCGCCCCAACGTCTGTAGAACACATGACAATTGACATGTCAGCTAACCACATACCTTTATTTTGAGATGAAATTAATCTATGGTTAAAACTCCCGTGAAGGGAACTTATTGAATACAAAAAAAAAAAAAAAACAAAAAAAAAAAAAAAAAACAAAGAAAAACAAAGGAATCACTAGTTAACATAAACAAAGTACGGGTCAAGTTGACTCGGCCGACCCAGTTCGCAGTCGTGGATCAGTTTTTGACTGCCCATGCCACTGCAAGTCACAACTTCGCCTTATCTCCGAACCAGGTAGAACCACAATATCCCGACCCAACCTGACCGTGCCTCCTAAAGTCCTGATAATGTTTTTTATTTAAAAATTTCATACAAAGAGTCTGTCTAGCCTGACCAGACCAGACCCGGCCTCTACCAAAAGCCGGAGTCAAGAGTCGATTTCAAAAGACCAACCAACCCATCATGGACCGCGCCAACCACGTTATTTGTCAACATTTTAAATCGTCTCTCTTAAATTTTTGCGTATATCTTAAATAAGACCTTGATCGGTCAAATAGTAGTAGGGTCGTAGGGACCAAAGACAGACACAGAGACAGCCCAATCCCATGCCACAGGATATAGAAAATCACATTACTTGACTATCCCCTCTCTAATTTACTAATATTATATTCTTAATATTAATAAATTAATCGTAATAATAATAATAATAATACTTCCTCCGTTTCATTTGATTCAAAAAATTATAAAAAAATTTGATATTTATAACGTACTCGATTACACAATTTAAACAAGATCTCACATGATTATATTTTATCTTATATATTTGAAGTTACATTGACAATTTCACTCACCTGTTCAAAAAGCAAATGCAAACAAGCCAATAGAACGGAGGGAGTAATAATAATAATAATTATTATTATAATAATAACGATAAAAATCACTTTTTAATTTTTTAATTTATAAATACAACTAGAGATTAGATTAAATAAAATTAAATAATTATAATTATAAAGAAATCCGAAATTCAAACGCCGCCTATAAAAAAACCGCCGGTTTCCTCTCTCATTCTCTCTCCTCCATCTTCTAGAGAGAGAAAGCTTCGAAACCCTAGCTATGGCGGGCGGACCTCACATTACCAATCAATCAATTAACTAACTGAAGAAGGAAAAGCAATCAATCAATCATCCTTTCCGAACCTCGTTCAATTCATTCAATTTGTTTGTTCTTCGATAATTGTTCGTTATAGTTTCGATTGAAGGAACAAATGTGGGACGCGTTTAGCACGTGCTTCTTCTCTGCTAGGGTTTCGACGTCGTTACGATCGTTAATCTCTCGCGATCCGACTTAATTCCGTGTTACAATCGTCAATATTATTGTTAATTTGCTGATAATTGCTGTTAATTGTTGTTATCTTCGTTGATTATCGTAGACATTGCAGAAATTTGGGGATTTTTTGGTGAATTTTTGGGTGTGAAGAGATGGAGAGGATAAGGAGGTGCGTGAGAACGGTGTTCTTCATGGTGGCGATGTTCGCGTCGTTGTTGGTGCAATGTTTGCCGGTTTTGGTAGCGATTGGAGATGTATTGGTGCCATGCATGTTGATTTCGAGCTTCACTTGTGTTAAATGTTACGGAATTAAGGAATTATTAGTTCGTCGTTACTCTTTCAAGAGCTCTTTGATCGATATTCCTCTTGTTTCTGTTCTTAGATCTCTGCTAATCACCTGTATGTCCTCATCTTCATCACTTTCTTAAGTTTCGGTTCGATTCAATTCAATTCGGTTCAGTTTTTGATAATATTGAATGTTTCGCGGAATTTGTTCAGTGTTTATATGTTGAATTTGAAAAGTAGTCCGTATTTTGATTGTTAATGGCATTTGTGTTAGTGGCCTAGTGGGGTTTGAGAGTTATTGGATATAACGTTGTTTACCCTGAAGTAGTTGATTTTGTTCTGTAGCTTATTATTATAAGTGTCAATTTGTCAATATGTGGTTGACCTAGCCAACAATTGGGGATTTTGCGGTTTGATTTTCGCCCCCTTTAATGTGGATTCTGTCGATTTTGAGAAAATCGGGGTATTGCTGTTTGTTAGTTTGTTGGGGTAGGTTCGGAAATGCACAGCCTTGCCCCAATTGGTTAGTCATCTTGGTAGCTTAAGATGACCGTGAATTTGTTTTGGTTGATGCAAGGATTTGTCGACTTTGTCTGTAATTGCTACTGTGGTTTTGTTAGGGGATGTATTTCTGTAAAATTTGTGGAAGTAGAGTGTGAGATTTTGTTGTATGGCTAAATGATTTGTCTCTCATATACGATCGGCTCACGTAGATTCTTCTGATGTTGACATTGGTTATGAAAACTGGCTTTACTGTTAGTGTCGCGTGTTGTGAAGCTGGTATGTGGAACTCTGATATCCGGAACTCTGATATGCGAATTGTCGATTTTTCTGTAATGGCAGGTGTATATTCTTTCTGCGATGCTCCTGCTCTCTCACATGGGCCGTATATGGGAATTGTGACATTATGCTCCATTTCTTCAATCCTCCTTCTATCGGTGAAGGCTTGTGTTTTCTCAGTGAATTCTCAAATGGAAGCTGATGCTTCACATTCTCTTGCGAGGCGCATTCTACATTTAAAGAAGTCTTGGGGAATGCCTGTCTTGTTTTTGTCATCTGTAGTCTTTGCTCTTGGCCATATGGTTATTGCCTACCGAACTAGCTGTAAGGCAAGGAGGAAAGTGCTATTTCATCGTGTTGACCCTGAGACAGTAGGTCTTCTATTGTTTTATTTTCGAGTTGCACTGCTTTCTTTAAGCTTTTTTTTTCCTCTAATGGCAACTTTGTTGGCTTTTATCTATATAATTTGTGTTTGCTGTTTCAGAAACATTTTCATGTGTGTTGATATTATGTTTTTTTTATAAGATTTAAATTGTTGTAGTAATATACTCGTCTTTCCTGAATAGGTTCTGTCATGCAAGAGTTTGCTTTCTGCCTATCAAAAGCTACCAAGGTCCCCTATTCCTTCGACAACAAAGGTCACCCCTAAAAGTGACAGCGAATCGAGAAAAAAAGCATATGGCCTGGCCCGTTATGAAGATACCTTGCCTGTCAGGTTACTTGCCGACATTGACAGCCTGTTCACTACTTGCCAGGGCTTCACACTCCATTACAAAATCAGTATGCCTAGCTCTCCTCCGCGTTCTCTGTCATCAACAACCTTTGTTGAACCTGGCAGGAGTTGCACCCCTCAGCTTGGTATTGGGAGAGTGAAGCTAGATAGGACATTGAGTTGTTTGTCGAAGACACAGAACCCCCTACATAGAAGCTATAGCAATCAATTTCATTCCTCTTCTTTGTACGATCCATTACTGGATGGAGCTGCTGTTTTTTCGGATGAAGTTCCTCCTTTGAATCTTGATCCTACAGATGAGAAGGATGAAGTCAGGGACTTGAGCCCTTTAAAACTGGACTTAGATTTAGAGTCAAATGGCCAGTGTGGTATTGTCTTAGTGCATGGATTTGGAGGAGGGGTTTTCTCATGGAGACATGTCATGGGCACTCTAGCGCGGCAAGTTGGTACCCCCGTTGCAGCTTTTGATCGGCCTGGTTGGGGTTTAACTCCTCGGCAACAAAGGAAGGACTGGGAAGAAAAACAACTACCAAACCCATACAAACTTGAAACTCAGGTACCTATATTTGTTTTTATTGTGAATGGAATTTGATTTTGTATTATACGGTCTGTGGAACTTAATACTTCTTGACTTTCTGGTGGTGCTAATCTTTCACTTCAAACAGCCGTTGTCTGCGGGATAATTTTGTGATTTCGCATGTGTATACTTAAACTTACAGTTAGGTCCGTTTTTAGCCAAAAACTGTTACAAAGGTATGACGGCTTTTGGAATAGGTTGTCTAAATTGGATTTTCACGAGATTCCAGTTTACCCTATCTCTTTTTCTTTCGACTTCACTTGGATTGAAATGCTTTAGAAGAGTAGGACCATTTTACATCTGATTTATCATGCTTACCTTATTTCAGGAGCAGATGCTGATATTATACTACGTATTATAGCAAGTTGCTCCTTTTCTTCGCTACTCCTCATTTTTGTATATGATATATTGATATATGTGTCTTTTAAATATTTGTGGCATCTTCTCTTCTTTTAGTCTTTGCTTGTGATTTTTCTTGGTTTATCCTGCTATTATTTTGGGATTAGGTTTTTCTCATGTTCTTGAATGGAAGTGCATGTCCATCAGATGTCTCTTCACTAAACATATTTTTGGAATCAAGTTTTTAAAGAAGTCTGATGTTGCAAATAGAAAACGAACTGTTTTTGCGTTCTTTTTCTTTATTAGAGAGGTGGCCTGTTGTTAGTGTGCCCTAGATCGCGAGTCATACATTAGTTCTTAGTTTCTTGCTGTTTTTGAATTTGTATCACTACATTGTTTACATAAATGTATGACACAGTATTGATTCTATTGCAGGTGGATCTACTACTCTCCTTTTGTTTAGAAATGGGCTTTTCTTCGGTTATACTCGTTGGTCATGATGATGGCGGCTCACTTGCTTTAAGGGCAGCAGAGAAAGTGCGATCTTCTGGAAGCGCTGCAAACGTGAGTATATCCGCTTGTTTATACTCCGTATTTTATTTACATGGTTTGAGTTCTGTTGCTTATCATCAGATTTTTTTTTTTGAATACCGGATGGGTGTCAATGCGTGATCAACATTAATTATTAAAGAGCATACTCCTGATGACTTTCCATTAACCTTCTCCATTTGTTCTAATATCATCTCCGTCATGTTTTCTTGATATTCACTGGCCAGTCCATTAATTCTTTTGTCCAGTAATTAAATATTGTAAGAATTTTCTTAGGTATGGCTGTTTGTTGAGCTGATGCTTTTCGTTAAATGGTGGCTGAGGTTGTGAAACGTAGATATGCGTGTGTTGCCATTTTTTGCCCTTCTGTCTAATGCTACTGCCTTTGTTTCTCTTACAACTCTAACTTACTTGCCATTTATCTGTAATTTTTTTTTTTGTTATTTTCAGGTTTCCATTAAGGCAGTGGTGTTATTGGGTGTGGATTTGTCTAGAGATGTTGTTCCTTCCTTTGCAAGGATTCTCTTACGTACTTCTCTGGGGAAGAAGCACTTGGTTCAGCCACTGCTTCGAACTGAAATTACACAGGTTGTGAATCGGCGAGCATGGTATGATGCTACAAAGCTTACAACTGACGTATTAAACCTGTACAAGGTATATAATGATTGTGGTTGTAACTCTGAACTAGCGTCATTTCTCTTCCTTGAGCCAATTTACTCCGACTTTTCTTTTTTGGCCTATACCCATGTGTCACACACCCCTCTCAACTACCGATATGGGTCTGGTACTTACCCCTTACTACTCCAAGTCTCCAATACTTGTTCTAGAGTAAGTAGGGAGGCTCACATGACAAAAATAGTAGAGACCGTGTAATTTAGTATGGTAGCAAATGATTCTCAGCGTTATTTCTCAAATCCCTCTCATTTTTCCTTTAAAACCCTAATATATCGATTTTATATGTATATATTTGTCTGGAAGACGTGTTCTGCACTCATTTGGTGTGGTCACTGTCTTAAAATTTGATATGCCGAATCCAACATGTAGATTTCTCAGAGTTACACTGTCTACTAGGAGCATGTTTGGTTGAAAGTCAATCTCTCATTCTATTTTGATATTTATCTGCTTTACATATGTGGACATGTTCTATCAGGCTCCTCTTTGTGTTGAAGGCTGGGATGAAGCTCTCCATGAGATTGGGAAGCTGTCTTGTGAAACAGTGCTTTCACTCCAAAATGCCGGATTGCTACTAAAAGCAGTCCAGGACTTGCCTGTTTTGGTTGTCACCGGGGCTGAGGATGCACTTGTCTCCCTACGATCGGCTCAAACTATGGCTTCAAGATTCATAGATTCTGTAAGTACTTCTGTGCTGCTCAATCCTCGTCACATTATCATTTCTGGCGGGTTTATGTTTTCGTTCATATTATCCAGCTATTTTGAGTATGTCTTATGTTTCCGACTTTTCCGGTGTTATTATTCTGGTATGTCACGTTTGTGTATGTTTTGCGAGTGACATTTTGGGTTTCATATGTTTTGGTAGAACCGACAAAAACTGATACGATATGAACCTAACACGAAATTAACGGGGTTGGGTTTGGCTTAGCCTTAATGAGATTTATTTATGTTAGTGGATTGACAGGCTTGACACGACACGAGATTTAATTATCCTGGCACGATTAATCTATTTATTTAATTAGTCTAAAACTCCCTGCCACATATATATATTTATTCTTTTCACAAATATTGACATGACACGAAAATGTGACACGAAAGTGACATGAAATTATTGGGTTTGGGTTAATGCTTAATGACTCATTTATGCAAGTGTGTCGATAAGAAGTTATGAACACGACATGAGACTGGGTTTGGGTTGAAGGGTTTGTTACCCGTTTACATGTGCTACCCGACTCAACCTGACCCAGCCCTATCTGGTTGTCCGCAACTTGTCTATGTTTTGGGTATTTATTACTCCGTATCATCTATCTGGTCATTTGTTTGGTACTTTTACCTCGGTTTTTAACAATGATGGTTATGGATATGCAGAGACTAGTTGCTATATCAGGATGCGGACATCTTCCTCACGAGGAATGTCCAAAGGCTTTGCTCGCAGCTATGTTCCCGTTCATTAGCCGATCCCTTTCTAACTCAGGAATCCAGGAGTAATACATCCTCACTACAAACGAACTTGGGTCAGGTCACATGGTTAGCACTTTAGCAGCAGCAGCAGCTTCTTCTGCTTTCGAACAGCCGCGGCCCCCCACAAGGCTCTCTCTCTCTCTCTCTCTCTCTCTCTCTCTCATTGGGAGGCAGACGGTCAGACGGTAGCCCATCGAGAAAAACCGAGTCATGACTCAGCCATAACTCGCTCTTCCATGGCGCCTCCATTGCTTCTAGTAGGGGGGATGTTTTTAGTGTGGGGTTTTTCTTCATGTAAATCTTTGGTAGTTTTATTTATTTTGATTTTGATTTTGATTTTGATTTTGACGTGGGTAGCTGTGAATGCCTAGATAATATTATTATTCACATGTCTTTGACCACCAAAAGGAGAGTAGGTGATTGACATGCGTTTTGTACACCATTTTACGGATCATCTACGCATTTGTAGTTACTTACAGAACTTTTGTAGTGAGTGTTTCAGTAATGCTCATCTTCTTCAAGGATGTGATGAACCTTGTTGCCAATTTTTCAAACCACATAGTTACAAAGTAATTTAATGTTTATTCACTCTTTTTTTTCAAGGAGAAGCGTACTTAATCGCATTAAAAATATATGATTCAAACTTGAGACTTACTGTCCAAAATATTGAATACCTAGTCTTAACTGTTGGGATAAAATATTTTCGGTTCAAATTTATTTTGTCAATTCAGAATATACAATTAACCACTAAAAGACTAGAAAAGTTGAAATAATTTTGAACAATCCGGTTGATGCAATTTTTTTTTTTTAGATTTCCTACGTGATATCCGTATTTTTAGCTTTTTTTATATGGTACTCTTCACTTTTAGTGAATTATGTCTCTACCTTTTAATGACGTTTTTCGTTTTTTTTACTTCATTTTTCCGTTAATTGTGTTGCTTATACAAAAAAATGAAGTTTAACCTTGTTAGTCACTTAAGCATAGTTAAAGCAATACAACTAACGGAAAATTGAAGTCAAAGAAGGAAAATGTCAATAAGGGTACAGAGACATAATATCCTAAAAGAGAGGGGTAACATGTAATAAAAGTACAAGGGTACCAATGTACCAAATAGAAAAGCTAAAAACACAGGAGTATCAGGTAGATTTTTTTTTTTTTTTTATAAAGAAAACGGACTCGTTAGGTGCAATAAAAGTCCGTGGCGGTTAAGATAAGGACGAATCAAACCGGGATTTTCAGTTCCAATATCGGAAAAGATTATTTGGGTTGGGTCATTCGAGTCTGGCTTATTTGGCCGGTCTATTTCTAAGTCTCCTACCCAATCACTACTCACTTATGACTTACCCCATCGCGGCAATTGCATCGCCCATCGTTTATTTAAGTATAGATTCAAACCCCAATTTTCAATTTCAATTTCAATTTCAATTTCAATTGAATTCATTATTTTGCGAGGGAACCCAAAATTTTCAGAACCCTCAACCCTCCCTCCTTCCTCTCCTCTCACTCGAAAACCGAAACCAAGAAAAGCTTGAACCAAGAAAAATGTCGGGAAAAGGGGCAAAGGGATTAATAACTGGGAAATCTGGTGCGAACAAGGAGAAAGACAAGAAAGCCCCTATTTCTCGTTCTTCTCGTGCTGGTCTTCAGGTTTCACGAATTTTCTCCCATTTTTTCTGTAGATCTATTCGATTTTCTGGTGTTCCAATGATTTATCTTTCCTGGGTTCATCTTCTTTGATTTTGTTCAATTCAATTGTGTTGTTTTCTTGTTATTAAACTCTCGTGTGAGACGGTTTCACAATATAACCACGTAGTTTGTTGGGTTTCTTCATAATCTCATATATTTTTCTCACTTTTATTGATTTTATTTATTTATTTTGTTTTAGGTGTAATTGAATTTCTATGCTTTGGGTTGTGATTAGTTAGTTGTAGGAGGTTTACGGTTTTTGTCAAGATTTTTTTTAACAGTAATTTTTCTGTACTCTGAAATTTGATTGGCTGCATGGGAATCAAAGTGTCGGATTGTGACAGACACGGGTATTTGGGGTATGTGAGTTCATATGAAGTGTCGAAGTAACACAGGTTACATGCTGTCGAAGTGTGTGGAGAAAGTGTACATGTTCGAGCTTAGGCACTCTGCAGAATGAAATTTAGATATTATGTCTGAGCTGCCAAATGTGGCTTTTGTGTAAATGCTCGCTTTTCTCGAGTTTAGAGCAGTTATTGGGGATGCTGGTGCTTTTTCGCTTTCTGGGTGTGTCGTTTGTTTATGTCGTGGTTCTAGTGGTTTGCTATGTAGCTTAAGATTTGGTGTTATAAGCCGAGTTTGTTGGTCATGGATTGATTTGGGTTTGTGGTTTCAGTTTTGTGCACCAGTGTTAAATCATGCTGTAGTGTCTTGATGCTTAAGGTAAGAATAGATGTTTTTGATTATGTACACGAGAGCTGAGGCTATGAAACATGAACGATATCTTGCATAAACACGTTATTGGGCTGGACGTCTTTTAAGAAAGCTGTGACGAATACTGTTCTGTCCTTTCTTTGGTCCTAAGTACTATTGGGGCTACCTAGTTTTGAAAGGTTGACTAGATTTTGTCTGACATTCGCGTATAAATCGCTCAACGGCCTGGTTTAGAAAGATTGTCGAGGTTTTGTAATGTCAGGCAAATCAGAGTAACATAGGATGTTTTTTTGATATTAGTATTTGAGGTTAAATAATGACGATTTTACCCCCTGTGCAGTTTCCAGTGGGCCGTGTTCACCGTCTGCTTAAGACGAGTGTTTCAGCAAATGGAAGAGTGGGTGCAACAGCAGCGGTGTACACAGCAGCAATATTGGAGTACCTGACAGCAGAAGTGCTAGAACTGGCAGGAAACGCGAGCAAGGATCTGAAGGTGAAACGTATCACACCAAGGCATTTACAACTCGCTATTCGAGGAGATGAGGAACTTGATACTCTGATCAAAGGAACCATTGCGAGTGGTGGAGTCATTCCCCATATCCACAAGTCTCTCATCAACAAATCCTCCAAGGATTAGAATCGCTGTCTTTTGTCGTGCTTTAAGCATTAATATCCTTGAACTTTAGCTAGCAAAGAGCCAATAATCGAACTTTTCGTCTCCTGTGATTTGCTGCTATGTCATTCTTGGACAAACTTTGAAAGTGCTCGAACATATTAAAGTGACTTCGGTTCTTCCGATGGATTAAATCTTAGTTGAGTTTTTACTGCTTGGGTTAGTTCGAGTCATGTTTAGGTTAATTATTACTGTGGATCGAGTCTAATATGTTGCGTGCTATTGTTTATGGTATCTTGGGTACACATTTTCGGCTCAAAGATTTCAAACTGGTTAATCGGGCTGATGAGTAGTAACACAACAAAAAATATGAATGTTGAAAGATGTCTTAGTCTGGGTCGAATGGTTGAATCCTTAATCTTTCTATCGTAGTTTGTAATATGATTAAGTGCGTATTTTATTGGAAAAAAAAAACTCGGAAAGAAAGAAACCCAAAAAATAGGGTACAAATTCTCGTCTTTCTCTCCAATAATTTTTTTATTTTTAAAGGATATTCACTTAATATGGGATTTGGGTCCTGAATAAATAGTGCATTGAATTGAGAAATTACACGTATATATATACAATTTAGATACTCTTCGTATATCAAATGTCAGGATGGCCGAGTGGTCTAAGGCGCCAGACTCAAGTTCTGGTCTTCGAAAGAGGGCGTGGGTTCAAATTCCACTTCTGACATTTTTTCTCATCCTTCTCCTCCCATTTTTTTTAAATATTAACGTCAAACATTATGAAGATCGAATCCGGTACTAGCTCTAAAAAATTTATTCTTTGATTAATTATGTTTTGTTTTATGAATTAGATCAAACGGTTTTGTGTTTGAAGAGTCGAGGAGCGACATTAATCGTAAGTCATGAAATCTATAACTGATATTGTCTGTTTTTTTTCTATGGGAACTCGTTAATTTGTTATGGGGTACTTGTATGTTATATGCAAGTGTTGGAAGAATTTTTGTACTGGATATGCAGTATCTAAAATGGCATTTTTCACATTTCTTTGCAAAAGAAAAATATACTATTTGAATCATGTGTTGTATGTGTTGGGGTATCTCTTAAAGTTTAACAATGACTTTCTTCCTTTTTAAAAGTGAGAAGTGAAGCAAAAGAACATGTTTTAATAGTTACATCATGTTTTTCACTTTTTCTTATCACTTTATTTCAATTAAAGTTTGTTGCCTTAAAAAGAACAATATACATTTATATGTGGTTCGAAAATAGTCGTCCATGTGAGAGTCTGGGACCTTGGATATCGCGGTGTTGGCCTCCCGGTTGGGGAAGCAGACTAGCCACCCTCATTTCAGGGTCATGACCCAGTTATCGGGATTTGTGTTTTGTTCACGAATATAATGGTGTTCTCGATGTTCTTGTGTTATAATACTCCCGAAATCCAACATCACTTTTACGCGGGAACTAATTTCTCTAATTTTTTCTCAGGAAAAGCAAGTTACACCCGGGATTGGAGACAAGAACAAAACTTAAAATGGATTTCATATACAGTGTAGATAAGAGTACATGACCACCCTATATCAATCTGTATGTAATCGAAACCACGTAATTGACATTATTAGATTCACATGGATTCGATAACGACACATCCAAATTTGATTATTGAAATCGTGATCCAACCGTATACCATACGGAGTATCAAACAAGAGCCCAAATGGCCAAATACAAACTAATTCGATCCACTTGTACTCCAAATAACCCGTTAATAACATCCACTCATTCTCAAATCTAAAATAGGGCAATGAGATGATCCTCATCCAAATGAAACATACAATCAACTTAAACCCAATTCGAATAACTCGTTTAAAAGCAGGTATACCAGATCGCTGATCCAGTGAACCCGATTAGGCCTCCCAACAAGATTCGGAACTGACCCACTAGAGTCTAGGTCTGACAAAACTGACCAGATCCGAATAACTTGATCTGACATGAGGTTGACCCACCCGAACCCGTCTCAATTGACCAGTTTGTCAGGTCTAGACAACACGATCAAAACCCGGTGGGGGTCGGGACCAAGTAGGTCAATTCCGAACACACAATCGGGTGGAAGTCGGGTCCATTCGGATTACAACGAGGATATATACAACTATCATATTCGAAAGTCGTAAATGATATGGGGGCAGTCCGTCTTAAAGTCTAAGAGGAGGGGACTTAAACTAACAACAGCTCACATCTCTCCATCTATCCTTCCTTCCTTCCACTCCACCGAATATATATTAATCACTCTCTAATATAATTATAATTATAATACTACTACTTCCTCATATCGCAAAATCAATTTCGATTAATTTTGGACTAAACTATATTTCTTCGTCTATGCTATAATAATCTTCGTATCACACGTCTAGGGAATTCAATTCCCTCACAATATCAGGTTTGTAATTGTTCTTCAATTTATGGAGTAATTAGTAGTAATTAATTAATTAATTAATTACTCTACTTAATTTCTGTTATTTTTTGTTTTTCTGATTTGTGGGTTCTGTTAATTATGTAATTATTGGGTAAACCCAGAAAGGATTTTTGTTAATTGTTATTGAATCTGTAGGTTTTAAGTTTGTTTGTGTGATGAATGCTGTTTGTTTTTAATTGTATTTTTTCTTGCCTAAATTTGATTAAGTGTGCATTTATGCTGAATGATTAGGGATAAATGGACAATGATTGTTGTTTTTTCTGGGTTTTTACTGCTATTTATAGTTAACAATGGCATTTATTGATGCTGTTTGTTGTTATGTACTTGTAAGTTGTAAGTTTGTTGATTGCTGGAGAGTCAACTGTCAATGTTCAACCCCTTTTTTGTGAGATTAACACATAATTAAGGACTATAATGCAAAAAGTTGCTACCTTTTTAGGCTCAATTGCTCATATAGGGTGCCTTGAGGCTATTTCATCGCTAGGCGCAGTTGGTCTCCCTTGTGACGGTCAAATATCACTCACATGGCTAGATTTTGTCAATGCATCGGGAATATCAAATGCTTTGTCTGTATCTAATGTGGGTTGAGTTTGTGACGGATATGCTCGTCACAAACAAGAATATGTGTTATAGAACGTATGTTCAATTCTTGTGTTGAAAAGTAAAGGACCATCATCCATTGTTGATAGCATTAAGTTGATGTTACCATAGGGTAGAGAAGTCGATTTTTCCTGACATGATTTTGTATGTGCCGTGAGCTTTATTTCATATCGGGGGTTTTCGTGGTTGACTTTAGAGCCATTATTATGTTTATCAAGACGCCATTTTTTTGTATCCGTATGCAAGTGACTTGATAGTTGATGTGATTATTTGAAGTGAAGTTAAGTGAAGAAGGAGTGTGTGACTAAGGTAACTGTAGGGACCATGAGATTAATGTTGCATTTGTGAAGTATGTGGATCATATGTCTAATGGACCCTGGGAAGTGATCCGTGTCCTACAACGCAAGTAGGCTCTAGAGCTGTCTTGATGTTTCATTTATGCCTCTGGGAAATACTAGGTAGCCCTTGATTTATGCCTACCTTATAATCCGGGTATATTTAATGGCCTATTCGTATCATCGTATGCAATGTGGTAATGTCTGTACCCATGATGTATCTTTTGTTCTGTGTACGATTGGGTTATCTATCTGTCATCTTGTTTTCCATTTATTCCTCCCGTCATCGTACTCTTAACTCTTTGTCCTGTCATCTCTTTGTCTTTGTCCTACAGCAGGTCGTATATTAGATGCGCGTGTAAGTGAGTTATTTGCTTGTGGGAAGTGACCAGTTTTGAAGATATGAACAAAGATCAAGGCGGAGGTGGTTCAGGAACTCCTAGGTTCAGGCGCCGTAAGCAGTCAAATGAGGTTCGCTTCGTATATGTGAAATATAGCCCTTGTCTTGTATATAACACCTCAAATTTAGCTGCACTTAATTTACATTGATTCTATGTTGGGACGTTTGAATAATATCAACCGAGTGTCTAATGCTTATTCTAAATTGTTCGGTAAATCTCTTCCCATCAGATTCCTGCTGAAGTTACCAGACCAAATGGGGGAAATCTACTTGTCAATGATAATAACAAGTACAAATCTATGTGGATTCGCACATATTCGACCTTGTGGATGATCGGTGGTTTTGTCCTCACTATCTACATGGGTCATCTGTATATCTGTGCCATGGTGGTTGTGATCCAAATCCTCATGGCCAAAGAGCTTTTTAATCTGTTAAGAAAAGTTCGTGAAGATCGACATCTTCCTGGTTTCCGGTTATTAAATTGGTAAGCGTAAAGGTTTAAGTTGCTATTGATGCACTGGTTGCAGACTTTTTCCTAATTACTCGTATGAAAAACACGGGTCTAATATTTTTCGAATTTTATTTAATTTTCCAGGCACTTTTTCTTCACTGCGATGCTATTCGTATATGGTCGATTTCTCAGTCAGCGGCTTGTCAACACTGTCAATTCAGACAAAGTGTTGTATAAGCTCGTGAGCAGTCTTATCAAGTACCATATGGTTGTCTGTTATTTTTTGTATATAGCAGGTACGTCAGTTTTCAGTACTTTCTTTTCAGTTCTCCTGTTTTCTGTGTAAAAAATGAGGTAGCATGTTTTTTGTTACCAATATGAAAGTAAAACTTACTCCCCAATGATAAGAACATTCCTTATATTTGTTTGAACGTGTGTTTCCAGTCATATACTCAATGTCGTATCCTTATCATAAAAGTACGAGATAATTTGGCAAGTAATATACGATGTTGATTAAAAGTCACCAATGGCTCAAGGGGTTACATCAGTATCTTACCAACTATAGTTTTAGATTTTTCTGTGGATAATAACATGTAGTGAGCTTGAATGCATCCAACGAGCGACTCCTGTAGCTTGAATGCACTGTCTTTGATTGTTTACTCGTTTCGTTGGGTTTGATGAGCATATATCTTGTGGGTAATGCTATCTTTTAACTTCTTTCAGGTTTTATGTGGTTTATCCTCTCACTTAAGAAAAAGATGTACAAGTATCAGTTCGGGCAATATGCATGGACGCACATGATTCTTATTGTTGTGTTCACCCAGTCATCATTTACCGTGGCCAATATCTTTGAAGGAATGTTTTGGTAAGAGTTTTATGATAGGTTGTATCAACTGCCTGCTGCTTATTTGTTTTTACGATTTTTTCTAAATTAACCCTGGTTATGCTATCAAGGCCTTGCTATTAATTTTTTTCTAAATGTCCGATGGTATGAACGCGATTGTGTTGCAGCCTAAAAGCGATGGTAATTTCACTGGTTTCTGTAACATCAGGAAAAACTTATTCTTTTGTTTCTTTCTTCACGTGATATCAGCGAAACGACTCTCTAAACTAGTTGCTCTTTGTTATAGTGAGGACTGAGGAACACTAGGGTAAAGCTATCGTAATATTAACAAAGGTGCTATCTGACTGCAGGTTCCTTCTTCCCGCTTCACTTATCGTCATAAATGATATTGCAGCTTATTTGTTTGGGTTCTTCTTTGGAAGAACCCCTTTGATCAAGCTTTCGCCAAAGAAAACTTGGGAAGGTTTCATCGGGGCGTCTGTTGCCACCATAATTTCTGCTTTCGTGGTATGCTTCTTATCTTAAATCTTGCTGAACCTGCTATGTTGGTCACCATTTTGTGGTGTTAGAACTCTGATGATGTGCACATTTTTTTTTGGCAGCTCGCAAATTTCATGGGTCGGTTTGAATGGCTAACTTGTCCTCGAACGGTACAAATCTACAGCTTAGATTACTCCGATTTATCCTAGAATGTTATCACCTTACTCTCTGATATGCTGATCTTGTTTGTGCTGGCGATAACCACCTATAGGATTTATCTACTGGGTGGCTCCATTGTGATCCTGGGCCTATGTTTAAGCCAGAGTTTTACGACTTTCCAATATGGATTTCGAGCTGGGTAAGTCATTGGTAGCTCTCGTTGGATCTTCTGACGTCTTGATTGTAGATTCATCATTATTTATAAATCGATGAGTTGTTTTTTTTTTTTTTTATGTTTTCAGTTCCCTCGGAAAGGTATCTCCATCATGCCAGTCCAATGGCATGCGTTGTGTCTCGGCCTATTTTCTTCAATAATAGCACCTTTCGGAGGCTTTTTTGCTAGCGGTTTCAAGCGAGCATTCAAGATCAAGGTTCACCACCTATATCACTTTGACCTCACACGTTTAAGACGTAGTTTCTGTCCGTGGTGTTAAAAGTTGATATCTTTTCTTATGTGCTTCTCTCAGGACTTTGGTGATAGCATCCCTGGACATGGCGGAATTACTGACAGAATGGACTGCCAGGTAGCATGCTACACAACGCGTTTACAATTTCCATTTTTTTTTGCCTTTGTTCAAATGAGCGCACCATGTCGTAGATCAGAATTGAACCCCCAGACCCCAGCCTCATGAAAGTAAGCCTGACCCAAACACGACCCGTCAAATAATAAACCTGACCCAATAATGATCAAATTGGGTCATTGGAAGGAAGATATTGACCCAAACACGACCCTGACCATTTTTTTTGATTTCTAAGATCCTACTCCGTATGAGTTGAGTACGGATGATGTGAGTTCAGTTTGTTAGTATGAAACATGATTGTTTGTTTCTTGGTTTAACGTTTTGGTCGAGATATTAGATGGTGATGGCAGTCTTCGCATACATCTATCACCAGTCGTTCGTTACGACACAAAGCTTCTCAGTTGATACTATCGTTGACCAGGTAGATCTTACCGCCTCTTCATTTCTTTGGTTCTTCTCTAAAACATACCTGTAAAAGTATAATAATCACGCTAACAACAATTCATCGTAGATATTGATGAACCTTACATTTGAGGAGCAACTAGATCTCTATCGAAGAGTCGGGGAGATCTTGCAAGAGAGACGGTTCAGCTAAATCATCATACTTCTCCCTCCTCGAAAGTTCTTCATTTGAGGTTTGTTGGCCGATTCATTCTACTCCATGCATTATACTCCGTACTCCCTACCTTTTTTTGGTGCCGTGCCCTGATAACAATGCCACATACTCACATCGAGCAATTCATTTGAAGATGGGCAGGATATGGACACGGGATGATGGCAATATGTGAAGCTCGTTTTCGTTGAGAGACGGGTTTGGACACCGTGATGCTCGTTTTATACTTTTGTGTTTAATCCTCCGCGTCATCCTGAAGAAATTCGCGACTTTGCTCGTAATTTGCCTTGTACATTCATCAAGGGTTTTTCTTCCATTTTTTTTTTTTTTTTTAACTTCCAATTCTTTTCCCTCCCTTTAAAAATTAGGGCATCACATTATTCTCTCTAATATTATTATTATGACTTGAACCAAGTTTGTAGGCATAAGGTACATTGTAAGTGTGGGATATGTGCAATTATTAGTAGTGCTAGTCCTAGGATGTATCTCCTTGCATCTGTTTCATTTGTTTATCTTTGATTAAACTATCGTTCATAAAACAGATTAAAAAAATAATTGAAACGGAGGTCGTATGTCTTTCAAAAAATCTGTACCAAATTCATAACGAGTGAAATACTCTGTATTTTATTGTCGCAAGGGAATATTTTTTCTGTAATAAAAATTTAGCGAGCTGATATTGGTATCTTAAGCAAGACTTCGACGTTCCTTAAAACAAGCTTTTATTACTCGCTTCCCAATGTCAATTGACTCGACCTGAACACAAAACTTAAAGTGACCCAATGTCAATTGACTCCATCTGAACCCGAAACTCTAAACGCAGAATCTGGAGACCCAAACTTGAACCTATAACTTGAATTGACACGACGTAAACCAACCTACCTAATAGGAATGTTTATTACGAAGTACTTTATTTCTATATACAAATTGTTATCTCTAAATAAGTTGATAATAGGACCCTTACAACAAAGAATGATCGACGGTTGTTAAAAAAAATACTTAAATAGTTTAGATTCTAGTATAAAAATACACGATTTCGCCCTAATTTGCCCTAATTCGACGTTATTCGAAACATATTAGAACCTGTTTTAATTGTCTCTATTTCAAACCGTACGTACCTTCTGTTACATCAAAAGATTTCTACAATGTTTGGAGTAATTATTGTGCGAATTTGGAGACATTTAATTTCGGGAGCAAATTAGCCCGAAAAAGGTGGATAATAACCTTCGAATTCGCCCGTTCAGGTGATTTTTCGAAAAATGTGACATATTTTGTTGGGCATAAAAATAACACCCTTACAACATAAATGACCGATGATTGTTAAAAAAACAGTTAAATAGTTTAGATTCTAATATAAAAATGAAGGATTTCGTCCAAATTTGACGTTATTCGAAACATATTAGAACATGTTTTAATTGTCTCTATTTCAAAACGTACGTACCTTCTGTTACATCAAAAGATTTCTACAATGTTTGGAGTAATTATTGTGCGAATTTGGAGACATTTAATTTCGGGACCAAATTAGCCCGAAAAACGTGGATAATAACCTTCGAATTCCTCCGTTTCAGGTGATTTTTCGAAAAATGTGAATTATTTTGTTGGCCATATAAATAGGACACTTATAACATAAAATGACCGACGGTTGTTAAAAAAACACTTAAATAGTTTAGATTCTAATATAAAAATGAAGGATTTCGCCCAAATTCGATGTTATTCGAAACATATTAGAACATGTTTTAATTGTGTCTATTTCAAACCGTACGTACCTTCTGCTACACCGAAAGATTTCTACAATGTTTGGAGTAATTATTGTGCGAATTTGGAGACATTTAATTTCGGGACCAAATTAGCCCGAAAAACCTTCGAATTCCTCCGTTTCAGGTTATTTTTCGAAAAATGTGAATTATTTTGTTGGCCATATAAATAGGACACTTATAACATAAAATGACCGACGGTTGTTAAAAAAACACTTAAATAGTTTAGATTCTAATATAAAAATGAAGGATTTCGCCCAAATTCGATGTTATTCGAAACATATTAGAACATGTTTTAATTGTGTCTATTTCAAACCGTACGTACCTTCGGCTACACCGAAAGATTTCTACAATGTTTGGAATAGTTACTGTGCGAATTTGGAGACATTTAATTTCGGGACCAAATTAGCCCGAAAAACGTGGATAATAACCTTCAAATTCGTCTGTTTCAGGTGATTTTTCAAAAAATGTGAGATATTTTTCTTGCCATATAAATAGTACCCTTGCAACATAAAATGACCGACGGTTGTTAAAAAAATAATTAAATAGTTTAGATTCTAATATAAAAATGAAGGATTTCGTCCAAATTTTACGTTATTCGAAACATATTAGAATATGTTTTAATTGTGTCCATTTCAAACCGTACGTACCTTTTGCTACACCGAAAGATTTCTATAATGTTTGGAGTAGTTACTGTGCGAATTTGGAGTCATTTAATTTCGGGACCAAATTAGCCCGAAAAACGTGGATAATTACCTTCAAATTTGCCCGTTTCAGGTGATTTTTCGAAAAATGTGAAATATTTTGCTGGCCATATAAATAGTACCCTTACAATATAAAATGACCGACGGTTGTTAAAAAAACACTTAAATGGTTTAGATTCTGATATAAAAATGAAGGATTTCGTCCAAATTTGACGTTATTCGAAACATATTAGAATATGTTTTAATTGTCTCTATTTCAAACCGTACGTACATTATGCTACATCAAAAGATTTCTACAATGTTTGGAGTAGTTATTGTGCGAATTTAAATACATTTAATTTCGGGAACAAATTAGCCCGAACCTTCAAATTCCTCCGTTTTAGGCGATTTCTTGAAAAATGTGAGAAATTTTGGTGGGCATATAAATAGAACTCTTATAACATAAAATGACTGACGGTTGTTAAAAAAACACTTAAATAGTTTAGATTCTATTATAAAAATACAAAATTTCGCCCTAATCCGACGTTAATTGAAACATATTAGAACATGTTTTAAATGTGACTATTACATACCGTACGAACATTTTTCTACACCGAAGGATTTTTACAATGTATGAAGTACTTACTGTGCGAATTAGGACACATTTAATTTCGGGACCAAATTAACCCGCAAAACGTGGATAATAACCTTCAAATTTTGCCCGTTTCATGATTTTTCAAAAAAAATTAAGATATTTTGCTGGGTATATAAATAGGACCCTTATAACATAAAATGACCGACGGTTGTTAAAAAAACAGTTAAATAGTTTAGATTCTAATATAAAAATGAAGGATTTCGTCCAAATTTGACGTTATTCGAAACATATTAGAACATGTTTTAATTGTCTCTATTTCAAACCGTACGTACCTTCTGCTACATCAAAAGATTTCTACAATGTTTGGAGTAGTTATTGTGCAAATTTAGAGACATTTAATTTCGGGACCAAATTAGCCCGAAAAACGTGGATAATAACCTTAAAATTCGTCCGTTTCAGGTGATTTTTCAAAAAATGTGAAATATTTTGCTGGGCAAATAAATATGACCCTTACCACATAAAATGACCGACGGTTGTTAAAAAAACACTTAAATAGTTCAGATTCTAATATAAAAATGAAGGATTTCGTCCAAATTTGATGTTATTCGAAACATATTATTACATGTTTTAATTGTGTTCATTTCAAACCGTACGTACCTTCTGTTACACAGAAAGATTTCTATAATGTTTGGAGTAGTTACTGTGCGAATTTGAAGACATTTAATTTCGGGACCAAATTAGCCCGAAAAATGTGGATAATACCCTTCAAATTCGCCCATTTAAGGTGATTTTTCGAAAAATGTGAGATATTTTGCGGGCTGTATAAATAGAACCCTTACGACATAAAATGACGACGGTGGTTAAAAAACACTTAGATAATTTAGATTCTAATATAAAATGAAGGATTTCGCCCAAATTCGACGTTATTCGAAACATATTAGAACATGTTTTAATTGTGTCTATTTCAAACCGTATGTACATTCTGCTACACCGAAAGACTTCTACAATGTTTGGAGTACGTAGTTACTGTGCGAATTTGGAGACATTTAATTTCAGGACCAAATTAGCCCGAAAAACGTGGATAATAACCTTTAAATTTGCCCGTTTAAGGTGATTTTTCGAAAAATGTGAGATATTTTGCTAGCTGTATAAATAGGACCCTTACAACATAAAATGATCGACGGTTGTTAAAAAAACACTTAAATAATTTAGATTCTGTTATAAAAATACAAAATTTTGCCCCAAACCGAAGTTAATTGAAACATATTACTCCGTAGAACATGTTTTAAATGTGACTATTTCATATCGTACGAACATTTTTCTACACTGAAAGATTTTACAATGTATGAAGTACTTACTGTGCGAATTTGAAGACATTTAATTTTGGGACCAAAATAGCTCGAAAAACGTGGATAATAACCTTCAAATTTGTCCGTTTCAGGTGATTTTTCGAAAAAGTTGAGATATTTTGTCGGGCATATAAATAGGACCCTTATAACATAAAATGACCGACGGTTGTTAAAATAACACTTAAATAGTTTAGATTTTAGTATAAAAATAAAGAATTTTGCCCAAATTCGACGTTATTCGAAACATGTTTTAATTGTATCTATTTCAAATCGTACGTACCTTCTGCTTCGCCGAAAGATTTCTACAATGTTTGGAGTAGTTACCGTACGAATTTGGAGACATTTAATTTCTGGACCAAATTAGCCCGAAAAACGTGGATAATAACCTTCAAATTTGCCCGTTTTAGGTGATTTTTCGAAAAATTTGAAATATTTTGCTAGGCATATAAATAGGACACTTATAACATAAAATGACCGTCGGTTGTTAAAAAAATACTTAAATAATTTAGAATTTAGTATAAAAATAAAGAATTTCGCCCAAATTCGACGTTATTCGAAACATATTAGAACATGTTTTAATTGTATCTATTTCAAACTATATGTACCTTCTGCTACACCGGAAGATTTCTACAATGTATGGAATAATTATTGTGCGAATTTGAAAACATTTAAATTCACTCGTTTAAGATGATTTTTCGAAAAATGTGAGATATTTTGCTGGGCATATAAATAACATCCTTCAACATAAAATGACCGACGATTATTAAAAAAAAAACTTAATAGTTTAGATTCTAGTATAAAAATACTAGATGACCACCTTTATTACTCACTCCCCATTGTCAATTGACTTGACCTGAACGTGAAACTTAAAGTGGCCCAATGTCCATTGACTCAATCTGAACCCAAACTTAAAGTCAGAACGTTTATTTCCACATATAAATTATTATCTCTAAATAACTTGATAATAACACACTCGAAATGTTATCTGATCTGATTCGGATTTGACCCAATCAACCCGTTTATGAGGTCCAGACCAATCCAATCCAGTCGAGTCAATCAACAAAATATCTTTTTGGGACCAACGATGAAATAAAAAAGAAGTTGCATGTACGGATGATGGGTGGTATAGAAACCAACAATCCCGTCAATATCTTCATTGTTATACACACAAGTTTCTCCATCAGATATCATCGCAAATCTGCCATCAAATTCTAACTTTGAGTACTTGACTAATGAACATGACGACTTCACTTTCCAAAAATAGAAAGTCCACACAACTTTTCCTCATACGATGTTACTATCCTTCCAACACCCAACTTGGTTTAAAACACAAACTGGACCTTTCCACTTATAAAATATCACTTTTTTTTTTTTTTTTTTTTTTTTTTTTTTTTTTTTTTTTACGGAGTAATTATTATGTTGTTACTTTTATCTGTCACATGGTACAACAATTATACGTATTACTCCCAGTGGCGGGTCTTGAGAAATATTACGGGGGCATCGTAAAAAATATTGCATATGGACAGAGAAAATATGTTCATAGTAGTCCGTACTAGAATTCCTAACCAAGTGTGATAATCTGAACAAGTGATATAAGATCTAGGTAACTTATTTTTATTTCAAAGGACTACTTAGACCGAATCTAATAAAAGTTTCGTAATTGGGTTGGGGGGCCGGGCCCCTGCCCGGCCCAACCAAGATCCGCCCCTGATTACTCCGTATAACATAATTTGTGTTAAAAGTAAATCAGAGGCAAAATTAGAAATATAAGAAAATTTGGGGTAGATATTTTTTCTGATAAGACATCGTAGCCAATGATTTTCAAGCTGTAAAACTCGACAAATGTATCAAAATTTTCGAGATTTGGAGTAGCGAATGGTAGCGACGAAACTAATAAGTAGCTTTCCCTCAATTAAAGTTATTGTGATATTTTAAAGTAAATTTTTGGTTTGGATGTATGAATTGTATGATGTAAGTGGTGAGTTTGGATTACATGTGATATTTTCATGACTTAATCAAATTCAGATTTGCTTCCATGCTAAATGTTAGTTACATACTCACCAAATTTTGTCAAAAGAATATTTAGATTCATTCAGACTGGAACCGTCAATTGGATCGTACAAGTAGGTCAGAGGATGGATATATGTTCACTTAAATCCAATTCGGGTTATATGGGTCACTAGTCAAGTTAAGTTAGGTAAGAACATGACTCGAAATTAGGTTATTGCGTGTTCTATTTTGCACCATGTTTTAAACAAAAAGCGATACTCTGTAATCATTATTAGGCATTCGACAAGTTTTCGCCAAAAAATATTTGTTCTTTCGAACCACTTTCATTGCATTCGAAAAATAGTCAAAAATGACCGATTTTGAAGGTTATTAGGGCATTCACAGTGGCGTCCGTAGGAGGGTTTCATAAATGATGGACAAAACTGAGGCCATTGTTGAATGAAGTTTGTTTGTGGTTTGTAATCGGAAGTTCGTGCAGACAAACCAAGTTTGTCATTCTTTTACACTGTACATGTGGTGGAGAGAGGGTCCCATTCTTCTTCTTTTTTGCATGATTTACACCATTGTTCAATAAATCATTTAATTTACGTGTGGCAAATGAACTTGTACGGACACGAACCATTTGAACCGAAATCGACCAACTTAATTTAATTTACGTTTTTTGTGCTTTTTGGTTCATGAGCCCTTTATTTAATTTACCCGTAACCCGTTTGCTTCGAACCCGATACGATCCATTAAGTTTGAGTTGAAACCCGGCCAACTCGCTATGAACTATTTCCAACTCACTCTCCTACTATCACCTCGAATTATAAATTTTTAAAATTATTTTATTAATTTTTGTTGGAGAGTAATATGTAAGTTTTTATAATGTTAAAATAATAATTATGTAAAAGTAATTTAGTTTAATTTAATTTTTTTAAAAGTGTTTGTATTAATTATTTTTACTAGTTCATTGTTAAAGTAATCCAAAAAGATTATTAATTAAATATAAGATATTTTGTTAGTAGAAATTAAATTTTGGGGGTAGATTATGGGTAGGACCCAATTATGAACTTGGATGAACTTTTACCATTGTTGATAGAAATTTATAAGGATTGGGTTTGTAAGTAAATGACGTGGCGGTAAATGAACCACAATGGATGGACAACCATTGTGGTTGCTCTTATCCACGATTTTTCAGATTTTTGAGCCTCGGAATAAAATGGTTCTAAATTCGCGTCAAACAGTCCCCACACCAAATGAAATGTCCCGGTGTAATATGAGAGTCATATGGTTTTAAATCGAGACCTTTTAGATCCATAATTTTATCGTCCGAGAGGTGTTGGAATCAGTCGAAACATGAGTTATATTCCAATTTATATCGTGTCAGAGGGTTCGAATAATCATTATTAGGCATTCTATTCATATCAAGAAATTTCCGTCAAAAAACATTCGCGTTTAGATAAACTTTCCCCGCTTACGAAAAATAGCCAAAAACGATCGATTTTGAAGGTTATTATCCACGTTTCTTCGGCCTTTTGGATCCCGAAATAAAATGGTTCCAAATTTGCGCCAAACAAACCCCACACCAAATGAAATGTCTCGGTGTAATATGAGGGTCATATGGTTCTAAATCGCGACCTTTAAGAGCCATGCTTTTATCGTTCGAGAGGTGTCGGAATAAGTCGAAACATGAGTTATATTCCAATTTATATCTTGTCATAGATAGGGTTCTAATATCCATTATTAGGCATTCTATCTATTCATATCAACACGTTTTCGCTCAAAAACATTCGCGCTTTCGAACAACTTTCACCGCTTTTGAAAAATAGCCAAAAACAATCGATTTTGAAGGTTATTATCCATGTTTTTTTTAATGTTTTGGGTACCAGAATAAAATGGGTTCATATTCATCACGTTGAATAAAGTCAAGACAGTACAATGGCTCGGTGTAATACGAGGATCATTTTGATTTCAATGGAGACTATTAAAATCCAAAAATTGTTTTGAGACGTGTCAGGAGCCGTCGAAATAATAAGTTCTATAAATTCATTTTATATTGTGTCATAGGGTTCTAATATTCATTATTAGACATTCTATTCCTATCGATAAGTTTTCGTCAAAAAATATTTGCGCTTTTGTACAACTTTCACCGCATTCGAAAAACTGCCAAAAACGACCGATTTTGAAGGTTATTATCCACGTTTTTTCAACGTTTTGAGTAACGGAATATAATGGGTCCATATTCGCGGTGTACAAAGTCCAGAACAACTACAATGAAATTGTATTTTTTTTTTCACTTTTAATATTTTTCTTTTGAAATACAAATTAAAAACTTCTAAGATTTTGGATTCAAATTAATAATCGTAAAATTATGTGAAGTCCTGAACATGAGGACCAGCGACACAATTTATAATTCAGTTGTCCATAAAATCACGAAATTTAACGAATACGAAATCTCTAATTAAATATGATCGATATATTAAAATGAAAGACAGTAATTCTCTTGTGAAGTCGTGTCACAAAAATATATCCTAAGATAAACAAAAAAATTAAGAAAGTATTTGGTCATTAGTTTTTTTCCTGAGTTTTAAGTAAAATAGTCCGTTTTTTAGCATAATACGAAAAAAGATTCGATTTTGTGAGACTATGACCAAATTAAAAAGAACAAAGATAATGAGTCTGACCGTCTGTCTTACTCGTGAGATAGACATATCTGCCTTTAACATTAACATAAAATTAATTTTATCGGAACTATTTACTTATACTCCGTAATAAATTTAAAATAGATATATACGTCTTAAATAAGAATTTGTGTTAATTAATACTCATAATAGATGTAAAATATGGTCCCATGATGCAAATCCAAACTATATTTAATTCATTTGGATTGACCCAAATCAAAGATGTTGGGAAACATGTGATTTAGGTTTGATTAATCTCACTTCAACTAATTTGTTTTTGTCTGATTAAATTATGTATTAGTCGGTGCTTTGATGGGTTACCTAATGTAAATATGTAATCAAGCTTAATATATATTATGTTGAAATTAAACTCAATAATAATGCTTAATATTACCGGAGATGTATTAGTTTACTATATGCGCGGTTTGTTGAAAAAAAAAATATTTAAAATCTTAGACATTACATAAATAATAAATTTATCTTTAAATTTTATGTATAAAAAAAATGTCCGTGCTCATCTTTATGTATTTAATTAGAATGGTCTAGGGGACACGACATGTCAATGAACAATTTAGATGACGTAAGTATGGAATAACAATAAGTGAGGGAAGCGATAAATAAAGTCGTTGAATAATATACATATGTTTTTCGATAATTTAAATTTGAGAAAAGATTGGTCATTTATTTAATTTGTATGTCCAAGTTTATGAAAAGTGTAAAGTAATTAGAATAAATTTAGGGTTTGAATGCATGGTGTGATTAATGTGATATATGAAAGCAAATTCAAGTCTTTCACGAGCATATAAAACCTACGACGTGGATAAATTAACACACCAAGTTGTTAGAGCAAGTCCAATAGTGAGTAAAAAGGACTTGCTTGCAATTTAGAAAAAATTTCAAACTACAAGTTCACTATTGGACATGAATATTATCATTGTAGCTTACAAGCATTGTAGCTCTACAAAGCTACAATGGCTTGCATCCAAAAAAATAAAAAGAGATTTTTTTATTGGTTAAAAATAATAATGTGGGACCAAGCAAGCTACAACATATTACAATCCACTATTGAAACGGTATGTAGCCGGAAAATGAAGTAGCTAAAGAAATCGATATGGCAAGGCAAACTACAAGCCCTCGTAGCTTGCTATTGGACTTGCTCTTATTATTATTTGATTTTATTTCATTTTGGAAATTATTATAATTAGTTATTATTAATAAATATAATAAGCACCATGCATAATTCAAAACTTTATCCTATTAATATACAAGAAAAGTTATACACTCTTAGCCATTCAAAATAGAAATTGGAATATCTCGCCAAGCAAAAAAAAAGGGTCGTTATTATTACAACTTTATATGGAGTAATGTTTTACCTAACGATATACTTTAAACATTCATACGAGAATTTATGTCCGTTGAACTAAGTGATCAACATGAGTCTCTTACTGTCGCAATTGAGAATTTGTGAAATTATTATTATTATTATTATTATTATTATTATTATTACCATAAATGAAATTATCTTTAACAAGTTACGAGTAATAATTATTGAATGGAGGAAGTCTCATATCGAGACTTGTCTTATGTAGCTATGTTAGGTTATTTGACCCATCATCGATTGTACATTCGTCACAAGGAGATCAGACTTACCCATGTCATATGAGGCTTAATTGAAGGACAATAATGTTACGCGTTTTGTAGATTTGGCCAACTTTATTTCCCGCATCGAAAATCCAACTTGAGTTTAGCAACTACTCCCTCCGATTTTTTATTATCTTCCCCTTTGATTTTGGGGAAGAAAATAAAAGTGTAGGAATGTGTGGTTCAAAATAAAAGAAGTAAGAGAGAGAAATATAAGGGTGATTCTAGACCACATGTTGATAGCCCAAAATGGAAATAGGGAAGAAAGGGTGTTTCAGTCCAATAAAGAAATAGGAAAGATAATAAAAAATCAGAGGGAATATGTATCAGTCTATCATATATTACAAAAATCTAGTAGATTGAGATAATTCATCCTTGGAAAATCTGTTGGTCTTCATTTTAGTCCAAATAGCCAACTAGTGAGTGAGCTAGTTGTGATGTTTCTATATTGTCATGTATAAAGCCACCATGACACCCGACCCGACCCGACCCTATAAACTCTTCTCATTGTTCGAGGTTTTCAACAACTATACAATGGGATCGAGATTCGAGACCAAGCTTGGTGTATGACATGGATCGCATGGCCCACTGGGCCACTGGCATTATGCCAATAAGGCACGAGTCTGTCCATAACAACCCAACCTAGTATTGTGTTAGTTTGAGAAAGAAGATCGTGTCTAAATACACTATGGATCGTGGGTGACTGATATAATTCCATCACCCACGTTCCTTTGTTAGTAACTCTTTTAAACACGGTGATTGATATAAGACGACACAACCGAACAAATAACGAACCACTTCCATCTTTATCTTTTTTTTTGGATTTGAATAGTAGTGTAGTACTTTGAAATTCTTCATGAGTGTCGTAGGACACATATTATTATACTCCATTTCAAAACAAAATTTTAAATTTAAGAATCAGTGGAGTAACTCTAGAAACTAGAGAGCAGAGATCCAGGTCAAGGAAAGGCTGGAACAACAAAAGGACAAAACATGTAATCTTTCTTGTGACAAAGATATCCGTTATTTTATTATAATGAGTCAATTACTTTCCATTTAGGTAGAAAAATAATTCATCTATTTGCATAATATTTTATTTTTCTATGAAACAAATCATATTTAATCCGTTATAAATTTGTAATAGGTGAATTTGGGAAGACAAAATATACTGGTATATAGAGTAAAGAAAGCTAAGGGCCCACACACATACATACAGGCGTTAACTGGGCCTCACGTTCAACAAAAATAAAGGTAGACCCACCTATCCCATAATTTCCCGCTTCTCTAATTTTTTCTAATTCGGTGGAGTCCGGTTCAGATTTGAGTCTTCCAAAATTTTAACGGGAATATCCGTCATGAATTTGTGTCTGACTTTATCTAATCATGTACAGTATATTACGGAGTATTTGATCCGTCATTAATTTAAGAGAAATTTTATGAAGGGACAATTTTTTTTACGAAGTTCTTCAACTCGAGACATCTGATTAAGTTAGACCAACCCGGTAAAGGTCATGTGAATGAGTGATTGCCCATGGAATTCCCGCTTCTCTATTTAAACCCACCTCTGACTTCTCTTTCTCTCTCTTCATATGTTGCTTCTTCAATCTACACTTTAAACAGTCTACACTCCCATACTCCCATTATTATTCACACATTTCTATCTACTTCTTCATTCCAAACATAAATTCTCCAGCTACGTTTTCCAAGGACACTCACTTGTAAGTCGTAAAACTTTCCTTACTTTCATTTTTTTCAATTTTTCGTACAAATTCTGGTTTAAGACTGTTGTAGATAGGTTACTACTCCCTCCGTTTAAGTCCAAGTTTCCCTTTTACCTTTTCACGTTTCCCTTTTACCTTTTCACGTTTGCCAACGCGCATTTTGTATCGTTAATATCTTTCGTAACATATTAGTAAAAATTATGGAAATTGAATATTAATAATTTACTTTTAAAGACGAATCAAACAAGATCTCACATAGATATATTTTGTCTAATAGATTGTCGTGAATATCGAAAATTATCCGTGATTGCAAATAGTATCAACACAAGGAAGGAGAATGTTGGAATTGAATGGAGGGAGTACTACTTACGGATTACTCCGTACTACTTAGTGTTAACAGTAAAAATCACTTTTTACTTCAATATCTTCTTTTTTTTTTAAAAAAAATTAATTTATTTTTTCAACAAAATAGGTAGTCATAGTATTTCGTCGATTTTCAATATAGAAAACTATCAACAACGCGGTTTCACTGACTCTGTCAAAAATGGTTATGAATTTATGATTATTATAATAATTATAAATCTAGAATTAAAATATTTTTTTTTTGGTTCATCGAAGAGCGCACTTAGTCGCATTACAATATAGGGGAGGGGGATTCGAACCTGAAACCTACTGTCCCAGGGCACCTAGTCTTAGCCACTGGCCAAGACATCTTCGGTAGAATTAAAATTTTGAGGTAGCTAACGAGTGCTACTGTACACACGTTAATTGTATTGGACCGTGAGACCGTCTCACGACAAATTTGTACCGTGTTATGAGTACTACAGTATAAATCTAACATTGTAGTAGTATTTTGGTTAGGGAGTAATTAAATTCGGATACATAAAAAATGAAGCGACCGTTTCATGGGATTGTTACTGATATCAATGGAAGAATCTCATGCTATAAACAAGATTGGATTAGTGGCATTCGATCCGGATTCGGGTAATTAATTAATCTTCTTTAAATTTACTCAATTTTTTCATCCACCGATTTTTTCCAGTGAAACCGATTATATTTAGCGTGTGTGGTTTTTGGTGGGTGTAGGATACTTGCTCCAACTACTTACATCTTTTTTGCATCTGCCCTTCCTGTCATTGCCTTTGGGGAACAACTCAGCAGAGACACAGGTGACGGTCCTATGATAAACTTATCGTCAAACTGACCACTTAATGAACTTAATGAGTCCGATATGTCAAACTAATAATAAAGTTGGGACAATCGGCAAATTGTTGCATAAGACAGTCTTATTATGATAAAATGACTGTAAAACTGACCAAATAACGAGTTAGATGTTAATGAACCAATTCAGCCAAAACCCCCTCACTCGAATGCCCTTTAGGCTTGAAGAGTGGTTAGTGTGCACAAGCTGTGCTGAGATTCCACTTGAGAGTTCGAGATATTGGGGGTTGTGAGGGTTCAAACTCGTGACCTCTGGCTCTGATACCATGTTAGCGAACCAATTCAACCAAAACCTTAGATGGTTGATTGTCCGTTTATATTCTATTATTAGATATGTTGGGTTGATGTGAGACGGTCTCTTGATTTTGGGTATGTATGTTTGGTGTAGATGGAAGTTTGAGCACAGTAGAGACATTGGCATCAACAGCAATATGTGGGATCATACACTCAATATTTGGAGGGCAGCCACTCTTAATTCTTGGTGTTGCTGAACCAACTGTCATCATGTACTCTTACCTTTACAACTTTGCTAAAGGAAACAAAGCCTTGGGTCAACAACTTTACTTAGCTTGGGCTGCTTGGTATGTTGCTGACCGAGTTTCAACCCATGACTTGACTTGAGTATCGCAAGTTTGGTTCAAGTTTTTAGTCTATGTATGTTGGACGATAGGTCTGAGGTTTGAATCGTCTTTTTGGTTTCAGGGTTTGTGTATGGACTGCACTTTTGTTAGTTCTTCTGTCCATATTCAATGTTTCAACGATTATTAATCGATTTACAAGGGTCGCTGGGGAGCTCTTTGGCATGTTGATTACAGTTCTTTTCTTCCAAGAGGCCATCAAGGTATATATATATGCTCTAAATTGTGTTAGCTGATTTTTTTCGGTTGTACCTAAATTCGTTCAAAAGGGTTGTTAGAGAGCTCTTTGGGATGTTAATTACATGTAAAACCGTCTCATATTACATGAACATGCATGGTTTTGTTTTAGGGTATAGTAAGTGAATTTCAAATGCCCAAGGCTGAGGATCCGAAGCAAGATATATACCAGTTTCAATGGCGGTATGTTAATGGATTGCTTGGGATAATATTTAGTATCGGGGTCCTTTTAACGGCCATAAAAAGCCGAAGAGCAAGAGCATGGCGGTATGGCACAAGTGACGCAAGGAGCTTCATTGCCGACTATGGTGTTCCTTCCATGGTCGTCCTTTGGACACTCTTATCATTCAGTGTTCCCTCTGGCGTTCCTAGCGGAGTCCCTCGAAGGCTCTATAGTCCTTTGCCTTGGCAATCTCCTTCGCTCCATCATTGGACCGTCATCAAGGTCATTATTCTTCACTACACACCTACTTCTTAAGACCCTATTTTTTCGATTGAAGTGAGTTTAAATGAACTAAACTGGAACTGAAGTGAGTTTTGTTTGTGATGTCGGAAATGAAGGATATGGGGAAGGTACCAGTGGCATACATATTTGGAGCATTCATACCGGCATTGATGGTGGCAGGACTCTACTTCTTTGACCATAGTGTGGCTTCACAACTTGCACAACAAAAGGAGTTCAATTTGAAAAAGCCTTCTGCTTACCATTATGACATCTTGTTGCTTGGATTTATGGTATGTAACTTCACTACTACTCTATCATCAACCTACTTTTCCTACATTCGTTGGCGCTGAACTGAACTGATGCAGGACTGAATTGAAAAGAAGTTGAAAAGAACGTGACCTTAGTTTCAGGAAGCTATAGTTCTGAAATGAACTTGTAATTTTGCAGACGTTGCTATGCGGATTGATTGGACTTCCTCCATCGAATGGTGTCCTCCCGCAATCTCCGATGCACACAAAAAGCCTGGCTGTTCTCAAGAAACAGTTGATGGGAAGGAAGATGGTGGAGACTGCAAAAGAAAGCATTTTGAAGAACGCCACTACTACCGAAATTTATGGACAGATGCAAGATGTGTTCATTGAAATGGATCAGAGCCCAGATGTGAGCCTTTCACACGTTTTAAAACACGATAAAGCTACTATGAGCCCGTGTTCTTTCTGGATGAACTGAACTTAACTGAATTGAGCTATGGTGGGTTTTGCAGACTCATGAAATAGTGAAAGAACTGGAACATCTGAAACAAGCAGTGATCAAGGGAAACGGGGAAGAAGGGAAGAATGGAAAGGCGTTTAGACTGGAAAACATAGACTTGTATCTGCCAGTGAGAGTGAACGAACAAAGAGTGAGTAACTTGTTACAGTCGTGTTTGGTGGCAGGAGCTGTGTTTGCGATGCCTGTGATCAAGCTCATACCCACCTCCGTCCTTTGGGGATACTTTGCCTTTATGGCCATTGACAGCCTTCCCGGTAGCCAGTTCTGGGAACGAATCCTTCTCCTTTTCATCACCCCCTCCAGACGCTACAAGTAAGTTTAAACTATTTCAGACAAAAAAAGCCGAAAAAAGTATGCCAGTTTTTTTTTTTTTATTAATGCATGTTTTATGTTGCAGGATTCTGGAAGAAGCGCATGCATCATTTGTAGAATCGGTTCCTTTCAGATACATAGCAGGATTCACCATATTTCAAGCAGTGTACTTGTTGATTTGCTTCGGAGTAACTTGGATACCGATTGCTGGGATTCTATTCCCTTTGCCTTTCTTCCTTCTGATAAGTATACGACAGTACGTTCTCCCCAAGCTGTTCCAACCGTTTCACCTACAAGAACTTGATGCAGCTGAGTACGAGGAGATCGCTGGTGCACCCAGACGCGCCCTCAGCTTGTCATTCAAGGTAGTATTATTGGTTAAATTTAAATCTTCGCTGTTTATTTCAGCGTGAGATTCTGATTTTTGGGTTCGGGGTTGATATTAGGAGAGACAATCTGTGGTTGATGATCAAGTGGGAGATGATGGTGAAATACTTGATGAGCTGACGACCAGCCGAGGGGAGTTCAAGCACCGAACCATGAGCTTTGAAAAACCTCAGGTGAAATTACAACCGGTTAATTCTTTGATAAAGTCGAGTAGTGGTATTTACGACCTGTGTATAGAACCTCACATTTGTTATCTTGGCATGATTCAGGTTCACCATCCAGACAATATCCTCCCAGAGTGATAAAACCGGGTACACTTTCCGACACTGGTAAACTGTAACTTTGGTGGTGACGGAAAGCAACGTCGTGTCAAAGGGGAAAGAATGGGAGCTGAAGTTGGAGTTAAAACAAGTGATAAACCTAAGGTTTTGAGGGAAACATGATGATAGACTTAAGGTTTTGATGTTGAATAGTTATTAATGAATGCAAATACATACCCAAAAGTTACCATAATTAGTCTTCAAACCAGAAATTTTCCTGTAATTTTTACTGATACTGTTTGTAATGAAAGATTGTATACAGAGTTTTTTTTGTTTTTTGTTTTGTGACAACAAAGATTTTATGGCTTCCAAATAATTTCATTTACCTGCGATCTTTATTTCTAGAGGTGATCATATGCAGGTTCAGACTGGATACGGGTCGGACTAAGTGTAAATTTTGGCCCACAGACAAGCGAATTTGGGTCAGGTTAGCGGGTTTGGGTCAGGTTCCTGGGCCAGGTCTTCGTATATTTTTAAAAATGTTGTGTCCAAACTCGTTAAAAATTCGGGTCGGACAAGATGGGCCAATTAGACGGTACGTCCCATAATCAGCTCTATTTATTTCATGCTTGGATTTTTCTTTTTTTAAACTTGTTAATGTCAACTTTAAATAGGAAAAAAAGAACTTTTTTTTACGGAAAAAACAAATCAACAATAATCATAATTGGATTTCTATCAAAATTACAAGGAATTGTTCTATAGAATTAATCCACCTGAATTTCATAAATGAGTTGATACTATCATACTACCGGTATGCGTACAAAAAAAGAGAGACTATTTTCTTTGAAAAAAACCTTCCCGGAATAGTTGAGTGACTGTAGGACTATAAAACCTCGGTAATAAGTCGATATAGATGGTCAAAACTTAAGCAAAGACGAAAGAATTAATATACGTGAAGCGATTCACAAACAAAACCATACACACGATACTGAACTTGAGGCTCCGTCATTTATCATACCACTTGGTAATTTTCCGTGGAAAGCTGGATTCTCTGAGAAAATTTTGGAGGAGATCCGCCTTTTAATGGCAGGATGTTAACAACCTGCAGATGGCATGCAAACCGTAAGTTGGCAAAACAAGCCGAGGGAAGAAAAATTACACGAAGGCTAAACAATCTGACAAAGTAACAACAAAGTACGCAAGTTCTCGTATTATCGGGTACTGTAATTATTTCTTGATTGCAGTTTTTATAAGCTTAACGAGAATAGTTTGGTCTCACATTATATTAAACCGTACATTGGTATTATGGTATATAATCAAATTTACATGAGTTAGGTGATGCCGTGGAAAAAATGTAAATAGAAAGGGTACCTTGAAGTCACTGAATGTTTTTGTAGAGGTGAATCGTACTGAGATGGGGAAAAACGCAGATGAATCTGAAGCAGGTACCACAAACTCCAGTGCTCCACTGCCAAGTTACAAAAAAACACGTTCAGACGTAATCTTACCATTTACCTCGTCATTTGTTACCACGTGATATCAATTTCTCAAAAAATTACATTTCCATATTGAAAGACTAAAATAAAATAAAATAAAAACAACTCTGTTGCTCACCTTCGGTTAGAGTTATCTATCAGGACAATGGACCACTCCAAGATAGAGTTTCTGGAATCATACCTGCCAAAGATATCGACACTGTTATATATTTGTTTACAACAATGTGAAGATAACAGTACAGTTATTTTCCGCTTTTACAGGAAAGAGTGCCTCTTTAAGTTCACTGTTAAATAAATTCAGTTTTCGAAAAGGTGACTGGGAAGTGGCAACTAAGCATGCGTATTAGGAACATCCTCACCTCCATTCACCCTCAATTTGTGTAACATTTGGTGCTTCTCGAAGAGCTGGGAGGGGAACTGAAATCACGACATTTTGTAGATCAAACGTAGACGAAGCTTCATACTCGATGCTGACATAAGTGTCACTTCCAGAAACGGAGGGCCAACAGTTAACTGTAAGATGAGAGAAGATCAGAATATTGACAAAAAAAAAAGTTTATATACCAAGCCTGGATGTTGACCATCTGAAAACGTGCACCGAACTAAATCTTACGTACTTGTTAATGGAACAACTGATTCGTCTGTGCTCTGCATTCTCCACTTTATGAGTCCGAGACCGACACCATCTCCTACATTACAAGGGAAAGGCCTGTTTGGATCTTTGAGACCCAAAATATTTTCATTGGAGTATTGCTCTTTGTTGATGTTAGGGTGCGTTTTGAATACAACGCTAGGATGACCAGCAGACTCAACCTGAACATCACAAATGAAAAGAACATTTATGGTAGCAAACATATGCTCACAAGAGTGAAAAAATACAGAACGATGAGAAATTGTCATTCAATTCTCTTGGCATCATGTAAAGCTAACCAATGTATTTTTGTGGAAAACACAACGGAACATATTGATAACAACCCAGATAAAAGCTTTGTTAACAATGTTTATTAAAAAAGTGAGTGTTTGCTAGGTTCAGTGTAAGAACCTGAAGTTGAATATAAGCATCTTTTTCCTCGAGAATCTGAAGTACCAAAGTTCCATGAACATCAAAACTACTGAGTCCTCCATCTCGTTTTAGTGTCACATTAAGTACTTCTTCAACAGAGAGAGTTATGGGATCAGTTGGTGGTGGAGCAGTAGCCTTAGACTTGCTTAAGACTGGTCGCACATCCTCGACAATCACTTCACCTTCCGCTTTCAGGGATTCCAAAAATTGGTTGGTCTTTTGTGATTTACCCAGCTTCATTCCAAGACCCTTAGAAGGAGCATTTGCGGCTGTTGCTGGAAGAGCTGATGCTGCTAACCAAACACACATTATTAGCAAAAAACCAACCGGGAGGCAACCATCATTATATCGGTGGAAATATGTGCCTAGATAAAGCCCAATTCGCATTTCTAATGTCGCGATTACACATCAATAATAAAGACACCGTCAAACCATCTCTGGAAAGTATTGCCTGATCTCAAATAAAGAAACTAATACAAACCTTTCGGCTTGGAAGAGTACGAATCAAAATCAGTTGATAAACTCAATGTTGAACTAGGCCCATAATTATTGTTGCTGCTAGATATACTCATTTCACTGAAGCCGCTTTCTCTTCCAGAGCCCATGGATGACATGTAACTTTTACTCTTATCAATCTGAAAAAGTGAAGGATAAAGAAAACGCATCCACAGGATAGTATTAGTGATGATTAAATTACCATCGTGAACAGAGGTGCATTAAAGCATGAATGTGATAAACAACAATACCTTGCTTTTATCAATTTCATTAGCTTTGCGCTTCATCAAATCCTTAGTTTCATTAATCTTACTTGCAAGAACCAGCTTGTGCAATTTCTCTTCCTGACTTTCCATTTCACAGTATTGCTTCACCTGGGCAACAGTGGCATTTTCCTTGTGCCCAAGAGAGATGACCTCATCAAAGGCCATTATCAGATCAAAAGCTGCCCCACCTATTCCTTCTTCATCTAAAGAGTATGCATATTCAGATACCTATTTTCATCAATGAATAAGCATCAAAAGAACTGTCCGAAATCTATAGCTAAGATGAAAATCAAATGGGGCAAGGTATTTGGAATTTGGATGGTGTGAATTTTTTTTCTTTCACCAAATTAATGGTGCCATCAGCTGAAAGATGCACAGAGATAAAAGAGAGTGAATATGTAGATATGATGACAATGCCGAAAAAAGTACATAAATAAGACGGCTGGATCCAATGCTTGAAACTAAATGTTTTTAAATAATACTGTATGTAGATATGATGTCAGCTATTGTATGTAACTGTGGAGTTGCGTTTAGTGAGCACGAAAATAGAAGGATATACCAGCTGAGAAAGCATCCTTAAAGTGTCCAAGTCTTCCAATATATTACTCTGCTTATTGGTAACAACAAGCAGGTAAAGAGATTCAATCGGCTGGTAGACATAGCGCACATCTTCTGTTTCAACATATGTATGCTGTTTTCCAGTTCCTATCAGTTTGGGAAACGCAGCAAGAAGGCTCTCGACTCGTATGCGTGTTATTACCACATACTGTCTCGAAACAAGAGCTGCAAAAAGTATGCAAGTAATTCAGTGTCACTTACAAAAGTAACATAATTATGAAAATATACAAGCGGTTAGGTACAAGTACAACAAACTTGAACATAGAATTAAAAACAAGCCAACGTTGCATTATAAGGAGTAATGCAAGAATGATGGGTTTTTTAAGGATAAAAGATACGAGAAAAAAAAAAGGTAAAAACAGAGTCACAACTAAATCCAACCCAGAACATTTGTCAAAAGCAGAAACAAACGACTCACCTTTGCCAGACTTGCTAATAATAGATGTAGCAAGAACAACCTATTCATGATAAAACGAACAATCAGTGAGAATTTTACATCAAGCTTTACAAGGGTGATGCTATACTTCGAGCAAGCTAATGAATGCCAAACATTGAAAAGATATATAAGCCTCCTAAATTAGACATCTAAGCTAACAAAGTTGAACGGTCTTTTCAAAGAGGGGTAAAAAAATCTAAAAACTATATGAAAGGGTGAACGAAGGCTCAAACATGCAGCCAAACGCATTAACCCAAGTCAAACATTCAAAGATTCTTAAGAAGGAAGAAGTAGACAAGATTAATGCATTCCAAAAGTTACACCTTACAATGACTACACGACATAGCCACAAAGACGATAGTATAACTTTACAAAGTTGATTATAGTAACAACCCACATTGTGATGTTTAACGTTAGGTTGCGACTTAGCTCGCAAGAAGTCTTAGGAATTTCTATATCTCTTTGAAGAGTTGATGGTCATTCATTACACAAACTAATTGTACCCTTGATTCTCTTGCACTAGACAATAAAAGCTTCGCCATAAATGAGAATCAAGACATTGCAAGGTTGGACACATTCTAGGTGACAAACTCTTCATCATGACTCAGCAGTTATTCTGCAGTTCTATTACACCACAGTAGCCAAAAGTACTACTAAGGGTACCAAAAATAACAGAATCTACTGCTTTAAAATTCTTACAAAAACCAAATGATGAGATAAGTCTACGATAATAATCACGGAAAACCGGAAATTTATACATTAACAGATGAACTTACCATCTTTACAACCTACGAAATCCCACAGCTTATGAGAGAATGAAAGAATGATATTATGACCACCTCCTGAAATAAGATGTAAACTCGTCAAAACAACCCAAATTAACTTGCTAGCAGCAGCGTATAAGAACAGATACACACGCGCGTAACAAGCCATCCAACAGACTCTAACGATTACACTATAAACCATGTAACTATAACACAGTTCACTCATTTCAGCAAAAACAACCGAATAAACTCGTTGTTTGATACATTCCATTCGAATCCTGGCTCTGCCACCAGATATAGAAGTAATAGAACACAGTCACCGACACATCTAAACGCAACATTCCTACAGATTTCATAAACTGATGCTGCTACTACATAATTTGATAGGCAATCAAATCAAACTACAAATGTGCATTGTGGTTTAGCAATCACACTAACGCAATTATGCAACGATCATGGATCTAACAACGATAATCGACAAAATAATCCGATACAAGAACATTAAAACATCAAATCAAAATCAGAATCAGAATTCCCAAAATGCAGCAAGAAAACCTAGATACAGCAACCGAATTCACCGATTTTTCCAACATACGATTTCATCAAAACAACCTAATCACACAAAATGTTGAATTCTAACACTCGAACTGATCTGAAACCCAGAATAATCATCAGCTAATTTTAACACGATACCTAGAATCAGATCAATCCAGATAACACATCGAAATTCAGCATTGTAACAAGGATAGATCAAGCAATCAAAAATTGAAATCATAATTAACTATAGATCATGAACAATTGCGATAAATTGACGAAGATGAGTTGAGAGATTTACTTTTAGGAGACGTTCGATCGATTTCTCGAGCCAGAAAAATGGTGGAAAGTGTAATTAAGTGGAAGAAATAATTTGTGATCGTTTTACGATTTGTAATTAGGTGGATTACGATTTACGTCAATCAACCAATAAGTGATTTTCTAACCAAAATGGACCGTCCCACACAGTTACTGACCATTTTACGTTTTTTTTTTAATAAATTTGCATCGAATTATTTAACTTGAGATTGAGTTAAAAATTAAATTGAATTGCGTTTTTTTGCCGTCTAGGAAAAGAGAGCTTCGTGAACGTAATGCTTTAAGTGCTAGGCTATGAGCAATTTTGTTCAGAACTCTAGATAAAAAATAAAAAGATAAACCGTGAAAATAAGAGGATTAAGTATTTTAAGTTTCCTATGACATGATGTAGATTGTAGATGAGGATGATGACAAGATATGTTAGAGATATGTAGAATTAGTTTTAGACAATACGTGAAGACAGTAATGTGAAGGATGTTCGTCGTCCATCGCCCATTGAACGATCAAAGAAATGTCTAAGGCTTCTGCTTGGATTGGAGAGTCCGCCATAATCTACAAGCTTTTGGTAACGTAGGTCCAACACGTGGAAGTGTAAGCAATCCATCATATTGATGAATGTTAGTTGAAACTTGTAAGTTTTTCCATGAAGCATCAACTTTGATACAGAAACAATTGCACGTGGATGTATTCCCTATGATATGAACCGGGTTCAAATCGCTCTTGTCAATATAATATGTGTCTATTACCCGATCCGAATTCAGGTCCAAACGAAAACAATACATCGTCATTTCACGATTTACTGATTTTCTACCAAAGCGGATTTTCACACATCGGGGCTCTCATATATTCTCCGTTGATGCTCAAATTTTGTGTGACCATTCTATATGACCCTATTGACACACCGTGCGATGGGCATTTTGTTTCGGACCCCCAAATCTCGGGGAAAAACGTGTATTATAAACTTCACTTCAAATTTAGGTGTTCGGAGGCGCACCGGACCAGTTTTCATTATGGCCTCATTGTTTTTGCCATGTGTATGGGGTCACTACAGAAGATACCATGTCCAAGTTCGAGCCCTAACAAAAACAATTCGTCGCAATTTCACGATTTATCGATTTTTCTAGCATCGCTGGTTTTTCACACATCAGGACCCTCATATGCCCTCCATTGATGCTCGGATTTTGTGTGACCATTTTATATTACTCTATTAACACATTGTGCGATTTTGGCCATTTTTTGTTTCGGACCCCCAAATCTCGGAAAAACGTGTATTATATATAGACTTCAAATTTAGCCGTTCGAAGGGTCCTATCGGATCAGGTTTCATTTTATCCTCATTTTTTTGCCACGTGTCTGGGGCCTCGACAGAAGTTACCCTGCCTGATTTCAAGCCCAAACTAAAACAATACGTCGTCTTTTCACGATTTACTGATTTTCTCAACCCTGGTTTTTCACAAATCAAAACTCTCATATGTTCTCCGCTAATGTTCAAATTCTGTGTGACCATTTTATATGACTTTATTAGCGCCTCGTGCAATTTTTGATCATTTTTGTTTCGGACCCCCAAAAATCGGAAATCCGTGTATTATACACTTTAAATTTAGCCGTTCACAGGTTCCTTTTTCCAGGCCTAATTTTGTTCTATTTTTCTCGCCCTATGTCCTAAACGAAAACAATACATCTTTTGATGATTCCGTTGTTAGTTAAGCTATGGGGGTTTATCTTTGACTAAACTCGCGACAATTTGTCATCCCACAGTACAGCCACACCATTGAGACGACTTTGCAGACGATGAGCACGAGTTTGACATAACTTTTAGGCTGATTAGTGTTTAGTAGAACACTCGCTTCTAGCTTGATTAACATTCAGTATGTTATATACTTGAGTATATAACTTCTTTTGATTAGCATTTTATTTATAACCTCGCACTTGTTTGACTGTTAATTAGTTGGCCTTTTATTGGTATTGTTTAATGTTAAGTTATTCGTTAATGTCTTGATAACTCGTGATTTTACCTATTTTTGTCCCACGTTTCGACTCTTATTTAGTCGAATTGTTAATATTGACCCGTTTTATGTTTATTTAGATTATTAATCGAGTCTAGCTTAGTTATTGTTATTTTATTATATTTCTCGAGAATTGGGTACTGTGCTTCGATATTTGATGTTATAGGTACCGAGAAGAGTGAACGAGTCAATCGAGACGATAAAAGACGGGTCAAGACTCGAAGAGAAGGAGTCGCGGTCAAGTTGACCTTGACCCAAATGGCCAAACCCATGTTCAATTTGGAAGTTGTAACTTTGTTCACCTTCAATCATTCATCATCTCCATCATCTTCATCCCTCCATCTCAATTCGATTTCTAATTCAATCAACTCCACAATCAATCATCTCCAATCACTATCTCCATTAATCTTCAATCACCTCCAATTCAACATCACTCACCAATCAAATCTTCATTTCAATTAAACACCTTCTGCCCGGATTTCGAGCTCCGACCACCGGCGCGCCACCTCCGGCAGCCACAGCCGCGCGCCTCCGTCCCCATCTCCCTTCACTTCTCCACCCCTCTCCGCTCCGCCCACCTTCGTGCAGCTTCTCCGGTGAAGCAGTCCGCCACGCGCCACCAGTCGCCCAGCTCCGTCGACGGTTGACCTCCGACGAGCAGCGCACCTCCGTCTCTCAATCGATTGATTCAATTTTGTCCGATGGGTTTGGGGATTTTAATTTCAAAATCATAAGACCATTTAACCCTTGCTTTTACTTTTCTTATTTTATTTAAATGAAGGGTAGTTGGGTCATTCTATTCTTAGGTTGGGGTTTTACAAAAGCCCTCATTTTCTCATTTGGAAAAAGAGGCTGTAAGTTAGAGTTGAGAAAATAGAGTAGAGGGTTTAGTGAAGTAGTAGTAAAAACGCAGCCCACATCTTCCATTTTCCTCTTTTTAATTTTAATTAGTTTCTTTTAATTAATTTTAGTGTAATAATTCTTCCTCAAATTCAAGCTTTCAATTAATTTCATCCTTCTTTTGGTATAATTCTTATCTCTTCTCTTTTATTATTTTTATTTATATGTAATTTTATGTTTGTGATATATTTAGTTAGTAATTAGATTAAAGTTACAATTTTTATCATTAATTGTGTTTTGTAATGTTATTTTATAATTGTCTTGTTTGTTTGTATATAGTTTATGTTAGGATTAATTAAAGTTTCCTCCTTTTTTATTTCTTTATGCTTAGTATTAGGCTTGGAGTAATTAGTATTAGTATTTTTATTAGTATAATTATGCTTAGTGAGTAATCTTTTACTAGGGGACGATTAATCCCCTACATGCCTTGATTATGATATTGGGTCCATTTTAATGAGTTATCGGATGTCGAGTTGGGGATTGTCAAGGGGTTAGGATTCAATTAGTCTTTTGGGTTGGTTATGGTTCCTTGACCCTTGTCCATCGGTGGGAGCCGATTAGGTTTAGGAAAACCGATTACCCATTTGACTAACCTCACCGATTTGGGTTGAACATGGGAGTGAGAACCCAATGTTAGTGCCCTTGACTTTCGTTCGGAACTCTTACCTCGGGAGGGGAAGAGGGACGGACGGGAATATAGCGTAGACTTAGTGACTTAGGCTCTTAGCGGGATACCACGGGAGTGGATTTCGGTGTGGACCTAAGATACCAATTACGAGCCCGGGAGGGAAGTACTTGGGATTACTATTTATCCATTCACGAACCCGGGAGGGAGGTGTTTGGACCTTTAGAGGCGTTTTCTCCCTAATTCACTATTCGATGACTTGTTAACGGGATTTCAATGACGTGATTGAGGTGTGTCGGTGGAGGAAATCGGACCCTAGGTTTTTCTCCATTTGATTGATTTACTCGCTTAGTTTTATTATTTGTTTGCTTGTGTTTTTATTAGTTAGTCTTATTAGTTTAATCTCACTCTTTTATTGATCCGCGTAGCTAATTTGTAATCCTAGACCGAACTAGTACTCATTCCCGATCTCTCTGAGGATTCGACCCGACTTGCCCTTGCTATTCTAGTTTAGGTTAGTTGGTTTGTTTGATGGTAGGATTGACGACAAATCCCGGCTATCATGTCTTGATCTCATTTATCACTGAACCACAACAACTTTGCACTTTGTTATAGACTCAAATAGTGAAATACTTCAGATTGGGGGCGCACTTAGCTTTCACCCCATGCACCCCCTTTAGAATCACCCTTGACTAAGTCACACTACTACCCCTCGTACTCGTCCTAGGTTGCGAGTGACTTTTTGTACGTAGGTGACATTCTCATCCCTAGCTCGCTATCCCATACATCTAGGGAAAGGGCCGGCCCATTGGGAACTCAATTAGGTTCTTCGAACCGGGGCCCAAACAGATTAAGGGCTTCAATATAAATATTGTTAATACAAAATTAACATGGAGTGGTATATTGCTGTAGTAGTCAAGGTGGTTAAATTTGTTTTAGAGATTGTGTGTTTGAGTCTCATATTGCTCATTTTTTGATAATTTTTTTTTAGTTCTATTGTACTAGGGCCTTAATATTACGGTTGGAACAGGGTCTCAAAATTGCATGGGCCGGCCCTGTGACTTGGGGCATGTTTGAATGACCCCCTTCTATTTGGGATATGATGATTTACGATGCAAAACACGCAAACAAAACCAATAACGTGATCGAACCTCAGTTTTGTAATCAGTTTGATTTCAACTTCATTTCCGTGATAAATCATGTTTGAGTCTCATTCAAGAAAATGACTCGATGACCTAGTCTTCAATGAGACATGAATTTACACCTAAGGGCTAAGGACTCGCACCCACCTACATGTTTTCGCAATAATATGAGTGATTGAGTTGTTTGTTCATTTCACGCCCGACAATCCAAACAAGATGCGACGCACATGAAAAGGAGTCAAAATTCATGAATTATCACCGACCAGAAAGCCAAAATGATCTAACCATATATCATATTAAAATTAGTCAGTCTCCCTTATGATAAATATATCCATCATAAATATATAACAGGTCGAATAATATCACTGGATTAGAAAAAAATGAGCACAGAAAATAACACACGGGATTATTTTATCTAACGAGGTGAATAGTATTTGATCCGTCACATATTTGTGACGGATATTTCCGTTACAGACAGGAATTTGGCAATAAAAATCTACATCAATCAATAAATTATAAATTTGGTTTCTCAATGTGAATAAGCACGTAACGTGCATGTAACGTGCCATGCAAATCTTTTCCCATACAAACTCCTCTCAATTGCACATGCAATGCCCCGTTGTTATAATAATTAGGAATCTTAACATTATGATTTACGATAATTATGTTCCTAATCCCCCTCTTAATTATTATTGCAGTTGAAATTCAGATAACACCTGATTTTGTTTCGTGATTATGTGTTGACTGGTTTTCAAAGTTTAATTTCTAAGTCGGTTTCTATTTGATTACAAATTTATCGTAATCTTATAACAGGTCGAATAGATTGACTATACGAGTACCTAACAAAAAAGGGTTTTCTCACAATTATTAGAGGATTATACCCCCAGTTGTACATAGCTCCATGTACAACTGATTTTAAGATTTTGAGCTTTATCACAAAGATTTCGAGTTTTGCTGTAAACTTTTTGAGTTTTAATGTAAAGTTGTCGAGTTAAATCACATAAATGTTCAAGCTCAAAAAAACTTACAACTCGGCTCAGAAACTTTTATAAACTCAATAAATATACACAAAAGCTCGACAAATTTGCCTTGGTTGTACAATACAACCATGTATATAATCCTATTTTCCGTTTTCTCATATAAACTGCTAAATACGTTATACGGAGTATGTATATTATTCGATCTGTTATTGTTTTAAAACGGATATATTCGTTATTTTTGTATATATTTATATTATATAATTATATAAATAAGATAGAGCAATTAATATTTCGGTGATTGATTGGTTGGTTGATTAATGATTTTATTGTTTTCTGGTCTATGGGACTTTCTTACGGGTTTCTCCTCTAAACTTGTAATCTTGCATGCATGTGCCTCTTGCACGTGCAATAATTCAGGATCTTTTTCGTGTTGTTTTAGTCAGCCGATTTGAGCAACAATTACTCCACTCATTCTTTTGTTTTTTTCTCTTCATTTTCGTCTCCAAATTTAAGTTTTTACGTTCAAATTATCTATATATTCTGTACTCCGTATGACATATATAAGTCCGCTTTTCTAAGATGTACTCTCTCTATTCCAATCATTTCCATGCATTTTGATATTATGCACTATTCATGGATGAAAAGAATTATCGATATAACTTTTAATACATACGATAAAATATAGTCATGTGAGATCATGTTTAAATTGTCTAATCAAATGCATCATGAATATCAATTTTTTATAATTTTTGAAAATACATAGCTATAGATATAGACAAAAGAAAACGTGCATTGGCAAGTGTGAAAAAGCAAACGTATGGAAATGATTGGAACGGAGGGAGTAGTAAACATGGCTAGGTGTGGATAGAAGGAGAAAATGTATGTATTGTTTTGTATGGATGATAGGTCGACCGGAGGAAACAAAGCTAAAAACTACGAGTAATTTGGTGAAAATTTAAGAGATAAACTAAATACTACGAGCACAAAGTATCGTCTTTGAGGATTGAGGTTCTTTATATGTATTGATATTTTTATACAAACCCTAGAGAAAATACGTATATATATTTGTTAATTATTGAGATTAATTTTCACCTTAAATTATCGATCATATCTTGATGCGACGACCGTCGACTGGTCATATCCATATTTTTGTATGATGTAATATTAAATTTGAGTATTATTATCAACGTTTTTTACACGTTAATAAGTTAATTAAGATCAGATTAAAATGAATATAGTATAAGTATGATAAATAAAGCTTAATATTTCAACTTCTTATGATAATATCATGGTTAATCTTACTATTAGGTTATTAACACGTTAGAAAAACCGTATTATGCAAAAGAGGTTAGATCAATAGTGATTGAATGATAATAGACCGATTGATTTAATTTGTAGAATTGGCATTTATTTAGATGACAAGAAAAACGTAACATGTGATACCGCATATAAATTGTTTGTCTAGTTCGTCGATTTGAATTGAGGCGGCATTTCGTGGATTTTGGTGTCATAAATCAAGGCGTTATTTGTCTTTTCTTGGGTGTCAAATTGTAAAATTTGGCATCACACAATTACCCTATACGATAATGCTATATTATATGATTATACGAGCCATCGTCGTATCATATTTATATATTCATTATAATACTTCTTCGAATCAAAGTTTAAAGTGATAGTCCAAACTTCAATAATGGTTTTACTCGATCGATCAGCTCAGTAATTTCGTGACAGAGCTCAACAACATTAAACATGTTATAATACGTTTAAACGGTTCAGTTATATAATCCATTATTAACCGCTACTTAAGTTACTTAGGTTGTGTATTAAACCTTGGACTTGCCTTTAGTAGCTTGGTTTAATTAGTTTAATTAAACATAAACTTAAGCTTGTTGTCTACCATTGAACCAACAATATATTACAGAGTTACAGTCAATCGGATTAATTATACATTTATACTAAGCTAGAGTAACCTTAGTTCTCAAGTTATCTTATTTTAGTATCATCACAAACTGCCACGTCGTTACTTTCACTTATGGAGTAGTATTTTAGTATTTTATTAAAGAGTTCAGTAATCACTAATCAGTAGTCTCCCTTATGACGGATTATTCATCGTGTTGTTAAAACAGATCAATTATTATTCGTTTGATAATTAGATCGATAAACTGTGAACATTGTTTCTAGGAAATAACAATATTATTTTTTCTATCTAAATAGGTAAATACTTGATCAGTGATACAACTGATTCTATGATTTTGAACATTATCACAAAATTTTCGAGTTTTGCTGTAAATTTTCTGAGTTTTAGTGTAATGTTGTTGATCGCTAAATCGCATAAATATTTAAGCTCAAAAACTTGCTCAGAAACTTATATAATCTTAGTAAGTATATATACAAAAGATCAACATCAACTGAAACAGATGTATAATCCTATTTTCAATATATCGTTATAACAATATGACGGATAATCTCGTCACAAACAAGATTACGTTGTTTATTAAATATTGGAATGGCATTATGTGTAAATTTGAATGAGTGTGAGGCCTTTTTTCACACTCCAAAACACATATAAACTCCAACCCATCCTTCTCATTTCTCATCGCATAATTTCATCATTCTTTAGAATTTCAAATCTTACATTACTTGATATTTATTCCTTCTAATAATAGTATAACTACACAATGAAGATTAATGGGTTTTTCGTATTGGCTTTAGCCTCTACTTTTTGCGTTTCATTTGGAGGTTAGCTCTTTATTATTTCTCCGTATTCATGCATTAATCATTATCTTCTCTTTTGTTCCCGTATATGAAAAACGTCCATTAAATTTTCATAATTATATCATTGTTAATCTTTCAGTAGTTATAATATTAATGTGTATCCAATATGTCCATGTTTAAAAAATTATCGTTTCAAACACGTCCTACATAGAGTATCACGCGGGTTAGCTAAGCGAAGCGCCATACATTTAGGGTTATTACTTCGTGTAATAATAATTCTTTTGTGAGACCGTCTCACGATAAATAATGTTTGATTGGGTGTGGTGACCAAATAAGAAGGTTATGCCGAATTGTCAGATCATGTTTGACGATCTTTGGTTTATAAAAGAACTCTTTTTGTTTGATCTTTATTAGATTTGATTACGATTATAACTATTCATTGTAAGTACTGTTTGACGTTTTATTAATGAAATACGAGTATTTTTCTTGTTCCGAAAAAAAAAAAAGTTTAGCCATCTAAAAAACAACGAATGATTGAAGGGCATATGACATGCACATGAAATAAAGGAAAGCCATGTTCTGTGTACGACAATCTTCTATCACACCATCACATGGCTAACATGCTTCTTCCATCCTAAACACATGATAATATGAGTCATAAAGCACAATTCAATTAATAAAGATATTCATCGTAAATTTATAACTGGTTAAGTATACTCTAAACGATAAATACTCCATTTACATGATGTCGGGATAAAAAATTATTAAGCTAATTATGTGTTTAACTAGGTTCGTGTTACAAGACAGGACTGTCTTGCTAAATAATTTATCATTATGTCGGGATTTGAATAAATGAGTAACGATTCCATTTGTTCATAGGAATGCTCCCAAATGGAGACTTCGAAATGAGCCCAAGCCCACTACAACTAACCGGGACCAAAGTACACGGGCGGTACGCAATTCCGAAATGGGTCAGCAAGGGGTACGTGGAGTACATAACCGCGGGCACACAACAAGGCGACATGGTCTTGGTTGTACCCGAGGGCAAGCACGCGGTTAGGCTAGGGAACAGCGCGTCCATTAGACAAAAGGTGAGGGTGGCCAAGGACCGGTTCTATGCCCTTACCTTTAGCTTTGCCCGGACCTGCTCTCAGGACGAAAACCTAAATATTACAGTGTCACCAAACCACGGGAAATATGGTTCGGCCACATTGCCCCTTCAAACTATATATAGTCATGTCGGCCATGACGCGTATGCTTGGGGTTTCCAAGCTATGTCTAGCGTTATTGAGATTACTCTTCATAATTTGGCCCAACCCGGTGAAGATTTCACGTGTGGACCTATTATTGATAACATCGCTCTCGTTATTTTAGACAAGGTCAAGCCCACCGGAGGTACAACTATTTCTCTACCCCCTTATTATTTCAATTAATGTTTTCATGACTCATTCGATTGACACTAAACTTTCATATAACCAAAGTTACTGGTTAACTTGTTTAAACCCAGATCATAAATAACACGTCTGAATCTGAAAATAATGTGCTTAGGTAATTTGATCAAGAATGGTGACTTTGGACAAGGACCCTATGTCTTCCACAACTCGGTCACCGGAGTCCTAATCCCTCCAAACATCGAAGACAATAACTCCCCGCTACCAGCGTGGATGGTCGAGTCACTTAAGGCGGTCAAGTACATCGATTCCATCCATTACACAGTGCCAGAAGGGAAAAGGGCAATTGAGCTCGTCGGAGGAAAAGAGAGCTCAATTGCCCAAACCATAAGGACCAAAGTAGGTGAGTCCTACATTCTTACGTTCCTCGTTGGGGACGCCAAGAACGGGTGTGTGGGACCCTTGGCGGTCGAGGCCTTCGCTGGGGCGGCTAAGACCACGGTCAACTACGAATCTAGTGGTAAAGGCGGGTTTAGAAAAGGTGAACTACTCTTCCAGGCCGTAAAGCCTCGTACAAGAATTAGGTTCATGAGTTCGTTTTATAGTATGACCAATATGGGTTCGATGTGTGGACCGGTTCTTGACGATGTTAAGGTTCTTACAACACATTATCATTCAAGGATTCATGCATAAATGATCTAATTAAGTGAGGTGATAATAAGATCGAGGAGGTTTTGAGGTTTTTTTTTTTAAATTATTAGTCGTTATGATAATGTGGTGATAGATACTCTCGAATACTCTTATGTATTTATCGTTACAATATATATATTCCTTACAAATTTATTTATTGATCGAACCAAAGTTTTATATCCAATTTGTTCAGAAACTTAAGAATATATGCTCACATGATCAAACCAACAAGGTTTAACAAGCATGGCCTAGAGCTTGCAATCGGGACAGGATTAGGACTGAGCACGACCTGATCTGACCCGACACGACTCAGAGGGGAAATGGGGACATGCACGACCCACCCCGACATGGCCAAATTGTCCGTGGCCAATTTATATTACCTTATTATCAGCACCTCGCACTAGTTTCGGTTTTTTTTTCGGACCCGCAAATCTCGTAAAAACGTGTATTATACATTTCAAATTTAGTCGTTCGGAGGGTCCTAAAAGACCATGTTTCATTTTGTCCTGTTTTTTTACCACGAGTCTTAATTAGGTCGCTACAGAAAGTACCTTGTCCGATTTCGGGTTCAAAAGAAAACAATATGTCGCATTTTCACGATTTACCGATTTTCATTCAACGTTGATGTTTCACACATCGGGACTCTCAGATGTTCCCCGTTGACGTGCAAATTTTGTGTGGCCATTTTATATGACCTTATTAGCATCTCGTATGATTTTCAGCCATTTTTGTTTCGGACCCCCAAATCTCGTAAAAACGTGTATTATACACTTCAAATTTAGCCGTTTGGAGGGTCCAACAAGATCAGGTTTCATTTTGTCATGATTTTTTTGCCACGTGTCTTGGGTCGCTACAGAATGTACCTTGTCCGATTTCGGGCTCAAATGTAAACAATACGTCGCATTTTCTCGATTTACCGGTTTTAATTCAACATTGGTTTTTCACATATCGAGACCCTCAGATGTTCTCCGTTGATGTGCAACATTTTGTGTGACCATTTTATATGATCTTATTAGCACCTCGTGCGATTTTCGGTCATTTTTTTTTTCATACCCCCAAATCTTGTAAAAACGTGTATTATACACTTCAAATTTAGCTATTCGGAGGTCCTACCAAAGTACTAGACCAGGTTTCATTATCTTGTCACATGTTTGGGGTCGTTCCAGAAGGTATTATGTCCGATTTTAGGCTCAAACGAAAATATGTCGTATTTTAACAATTACCGATTTTCATTCCACGTTAGTTTTTTATACATCGAAACTCTCATATGTTCTCCATTGACAGCTTGATGCGCAAATTTTGTGTGACCATTTTATAACGCGGGTTATATAATTTTAATTTGAATAACCGCTGACTTTGTTTTGATGATCATTATATTATCATGGATTCATGCATTGACTTACTTTGAATTTGATTCATTAGTTGTCTTGTATTTTGAGATTATTGTGATTGATATATAATTGAACTGTTCTTTTGACTTTGTTTATTTTGGGAATTTCTCAGAGGTTTCTCTAAGAATTATGTTGGAATTGTAAGCATGCATGCATGCAATGTATAGGCTGTCTTGTACGTGCAATAGTCCAATAAGTTTTTTCTAGGTCAAGTTAACTAGTCCTAACTTTATTGTCAATAAAAAGTCCTCTATTTTAGTAAGATAGTACTCAATTATATCATGGTTAACTATTCTAGTAAGACCACACAATGTATAACCGTCTCAACACAATAACTACTACGGAGTATTTATCAAAATACTGTATCTAAAATGTGTATAGTGTATTGTTCAGTAACACCAAAATGTGTGTAATGAGACTAGAAACTGTTGAATTTTCCATATTGCGTACAAGATCGATATGTATAACCTACACATTTCTCGATTTATAGCAGCGTATTTCTCGATTTATGTGTATCATCCTTGTATAGAAACATCATTATCCAATAAAACTTTTGTATGATCAGGTCCATATAACATATATAGGTCCAATGCTAGGTATTATAGATGGGGTAATTTTTCATCAAAATTACATTATTGTTTAAACTTTAAATCATAAGAAATTGGCAACATGTAACAAATTGTAATGGTTTGTCTAGTATGTCGATATGACTATATGAAACTGCACGCACTACGTCCATTCTTGGTGCCGTATATTATGGCATTTGTCAAATAAAATTGGTGCAATTACGTTCTGCAAATTATTTATGACAAAAAATTATGATATTTTCTCTTGAAACAAAATTGAACCGACGATCTAAGGAAAATTTGTACTTAATATTTATCTAAAATTAAAATTATTTCGTATAGAACATTTGAAAGAAGCTTTTTATATACCGATTCTAATATTTTTTTTTTGACGTAGGTCAGATTGTACTAATATGGATTAGAATCAAGTTTGTGTTAACTTTTCAGAGTAATATATAATTATTGTGTACAATCATTATACCATGCGATAATAGTAAAAAAATACTCCCTCCAAGTTCATATTATTGTTCTACTTTCCTTTTTGGGCTAAATTTGATTTTTGTCTCACTTTCCTTTTTAGGTCATCAATGTATGATTCACAATTACTCTCACATTTCTCTCTCTTCCTTCTTATTTATTTTTTTTTTTTTTCAAAAACTCATTTTCCCTTCCTTATTTTTCACCCCAAAACCTTATGGAATAATAATAGGAACTCGGAGGGAGTATGAAGAATAAAGGAATTCTTTTCCACGGGCGGCAGGAATGGTAAAAATGATCATTTTAGGTAAAAAAATGGTCACTATTAAACTTAAAATGATCATTAAATAACTTAAAGTGTAAACTTTGTACCATAAATTCCTAGTTTTAAATTTTTTCGCATAATATAACTATGATATACTGCTATTACGTATAATTTGTGAACTTTCGAGTCCTAGATCCGCTCCTACATACGAATGGAAATACATGTGCCCTTTAATAACCTCGATTAGTGTAAACATAAACTTAATTAAGCTCTTGTATGTCCAACACTTAACCAACAATAACTGCCAATGTGATTAATTATCGATCCAAATAGTCTTAATTTTCAAGTAATCATACTACTAGTATAACCTTACAAATTACAATGCAGGTTATTATTACATAATATACGTACGTTGACTTATTAATGTTATTATTATACTTTCATAAATCGAACATTGCCATTATATAAACTCCAACCCCATCCTTCTCATTTCTCATCACATTATTTGATCAATTCTCTGTAATTATTCTCTAATAATGAAGGTTAATGGGGCTTTTGTGCTAGTTTTAGCTTCCACCATTTGTGTTTCATTTGGAGGTGAGCTCTTAATTCTCTTTTAATGCAATTAATTATTTAATTAATTAATTTAACTCGGTTAACTTCAGTCCTTCGTTTGAACGACTATCGTTTTATACGGAGTTGTTTTGAGTTAACAACTCTTAGGATCAGAATCTTACTTCCGATCAGATCGATTAGATGAGATATGTTAAAATCTCCTGTAATATGTGTAAATCTCAAAATACATGTCTTAGTTACAAACTATTAAAAATGGTTTTTCAAACGTGTGCCCAATGAACACAAGTTAAGATGCTAATTAAAGAATGAATCACAATGATGTTATTTAAGTATGATATGAGTTAATATTTCAATTTCTCATGAAAATATAATTGTGATTCTCTCTTTAATTAGCATCTTAACATGTGTCCGGTGGACACACATTGGAAAAATCGTATTAAAAATGATATATACTCTGTATCTAATATCCTTATATTTTCGCTATACCAACTATCTCACTTTTATGTCATATCTGGTGTCCCATAGACGTTAATATGCGACACATCATCTTTTATCGATAGATTATTGTCATAATGAACCATAATGAGCCACAAGATGGAACATAAAAGTGGAACAGAGAATCTACACTGATCTAACTGCATCATTTTTTTTCACAATAGGAATGCTCCCAAATGGTAACTTTGAGACAAGCCCAAGCACATTACAACTAACCGGTACAAAAGTGAACGGACGGCACGCCATTCCAAAATGGGTTAGCAAAGGGTACGTAGAGTACATAACCGAGGGCACACAACAAGGCGACATGATCTTGATTGTACCCGAGGGCAAGCACGCGGTTAGGCTGGGGAACAACGCGTCCATTCGACAAAAGGTGAGGGTGGCCAAGGACTGGTTCTACGCCCTCACCTTTTCCTTTGCCCGAACTTGCTCTCAAGACGAGATCCTAAACATTACCGTCTCACCAAACCACCAGAAAGACGGCTCCTGCGTATTACCCCTCCAAACCATATATAGTCATGTCGGCTATGACACCTATGCCGTGGGGTTCCACGCCGAGTCTAGTGTCATTGAGATTACTTTTCATAATGTCCATCATCCCGATGAAGATTCGACTTGTGGGCCCATTATTGATAACGTCGCCCTTGTTATCTTAGACAAGCCTAAGGCTACCGGAGGTACAGACAAATGTTTTTCACTTTTTATTAGACTCTGTTCTTTCCAACTTATTTTCTGAAAAATTCTACTAATCACTTGACATATTCAAAAATTTGTATTATTCATAGGTAATTTGATCAAGAACGGTGAGTTTGGACACGGTCCTTATGTGTTCCACAACTCGGTCACAGGCGTACTAATCCCTCCCAACATCCAGGACCATCGGTCCCCCTTGCCAGCCTGGATGGTCGACTCCCATAAGGCGGTCAAGTACATAGACTCTATCCATTACTCTGTGCCCGAGGGACAAAGGGCAGTCGAGCTCATCGGAGGAAAAGAGAGCTCAATTGCCCAAACCATAAGAACAAAGAAAGGAGAATCCTACGAACTAACATTCCTCGTAGGTGACGCTAGAGACGGGTGTGTGGGACCCATGGCGGTCGAGGCTTTCGCAGGAGATGTTACAAACACGGTCAACTATAACTCAACCGGTGATGGTGGGTTCACAATTGGTCGGCTCTACTTCACGCCCAAAAAGGCTCGTACCACAATTAGGTTCATAAGCTCGTATTATAGCATGACCAATATGGGTTCGATGTGTGGTCCGGTTGTTGATGATGTTAAGGTTCTCACTACACAATATCATTCAAGAATTCATTCATAATCAATCAAGTAATAATGTGATAGCATTATAATCTCTATACATACATTTCATTATTGGTGAAATTAAACTAAGTTCTTCATTTCTAATGTTTTATTGGGAAAAAGATCAAGCAACACAAGCCAAAAGACCATGCACCAAAGACACATCATATGTTTACCGAATAATTCAGATGAAACACGAGTTCAAGCAGGCAATTAGACTACGTTTTCATTCTAATAAACCAATCAAAGTCACGATACGCATACAAGAGCATATACAAAAGCTTCCCTTACTGTGATCACAGAGAGCTCGCTCCTCAGTTACCTTCTGAATCATCATCATCATCATAGAGACCTTTCAACCACTGGAGACCATTCATCCACCCGAGACCTTTCATCCCCTTACAGCCACCTTTAGGGTGGTGTACATATTTGGAGCAATATCGACACCCAATATTATCTCGTTTCTCTGCATTCATTACAATACCTAGAATTAACATTCAGCCTTGCAATTAGTTACGCACGCAAATTAAATAAAGATAAGTTGGGTTAGATTACATACTCGGTAGAGCGGCCATATCTCCCAAAGAGACGCAGCATTCAACAATCACATTCGCAAAGTCATAAACTCTATTTTCATCTCTCTTCATAAACACTTGGGTGAAAAAAGTCTCAACGGGGGCATCAGGGTCATGTGCACGCTTAGCCTGGAAGTTATGGTGAAACCTAACCCCACCACCGACCGTTCCACCTTCATAATAATCAACCGACACCAGCTCGTACTCGTGCCCCTGCCATCACAGACTATGATTAGTTTTTCTTTTCTTCGACGGGTAAAGCATGCGTGCATGACAAGAAGAAACAGCAAAATGCACGAAATTGCAAACCTTTTGACGCAGCAGGTATGATAAAGCAGCATTTGCGAATCGTGTTGACGATCTTTTCGCGCCTGCATGTGTCCTGTCAAATAAAAAAATAATAACGATATTGAATCGATAATAGCAGCAGGCAGAGGAAGGTTTCGGATTGAGGGCCAATAACAATGAGTTGTAAATTTTGTGAATTTGAGTGTTATCACACAGTTTTTGAGTTTTGTTGTAAAAACTTAAAACTAAGCGCACAAACAGGAATAAGCTCGGAAAGTATACATGAACTGCGTACTTTGAACTTTGAAGCGATTGTACATACAACGGATGATATAATACGAGTACTATTCCAGGGCATTAACAAGGGGATGGGGAGTGTTGATTGTTCGAAAAAGAAAGTGTGAGTGAAGGAACATACAGAGGGGGAATTTCTTCTTCTTTTTTTTTTTTTCTTCTTTTTTAGGCCGGGAGCATGGACAGAGTACTTGGGGACGAGTCTTAGGAACCTTACAATCACAAGTTGGTTCGCTGCAATCAAGTATCAAGAACAAGAAATACGATCAGAGCAGCATTATAAAATTGTGTTGTTTAATCAGAGCTAAACAAATCAGAGAATTAATTTAGGAATCGAATAACAACGAATCACAAACCCTAGAAACAAAATCAAATCAAATTAAAACCCTAAATCGGTTCAATTCAAATGGGAAATGAAAGAAATTAAGAAGAATAAAGAACTAACCTGGGAGCCTTTGAAGGCAACGTCTCAACATTTTCACTTTCTGTTTTCCTCCGTCTACGGTACGTAACCCATTCCTTATTTGAAACAGGATGACTCATATTCAGAAAATTGTTCGTGATCGACGTCGATTAATTCTGCCCTAAATCTCTCCTTCTCTCTCTCTCTGCAATAATACCGGGACCGGGTGGACGTCGAACCCCGCAATTTTACCCCAACTCTTGTGTTTCTATTTATACTCCGGTTCACCTTAGGTAGCGGTCGACTTTGCAAGCATATATATATATATATATATATATATATATATATATATATATATATATATATATATATATATATTTTTTAAAACCCAAAGCGGGTTACTCGATAATACTACGGAGTATAAACTAAATCGAGTCCATTGATACGGAGTACTCCGCGTGTATTATTGTTAAAATGAAGGTTTTGGGTAGATAATATAAGTTGTTCTATAATCAATCAATCTATATATACAAATGAGAAGTTTTCGAGCGATATGATTGGTCCGTTGTATTAAAATTCAATTTAGGAAAGTATCATTATCAATAATAAAAAAATCAAGTAGATAATCTTTTATTTATTGTGATGTTTTATAATTTTCATCTTAAAATCTTTAAATTTTGTTTAACAAAAAGTTATCGTAAATAAAATTATACAAATGAATTGGTTAGATTCGTGATAGAAAATGCTTTAATTAGAGTATAAATTTCATACTATTTGATCGAAAAAATGATGAATTTATTGCATACAAAGATAGTAAACTTATCCCACATTGACAAATTATAATAAGGTGATGAAATTCTATATTATAAATAATAGTAATCATCCGTCCTTATATATCCACCAAAAAATCTTTTGAGTCATACAAAACTATTAAGATTATATTTGGAATTGTTATAAATATATTGTAGAACAAAGTCGTAAGTCGTAAACTGGAATGAGATTATATTGATTAGTATATATTACAATACATGTGTTGATCGATATTTATAGATATCGAAACATAACTGTGGACATGACGAGGTCCACCCCGACGCGGCGACGCGCGGGTTTTTGGGTAGGCGAATGAATCTCATGGTGAGATTGTTCTCGGGTTCGAAATTTAAGTCAAAATGGAGTCGCCACCGAATTTTGTGGTTATTCGGAACCATACGAGCCCACTCTATGTCGTCATGGGCTAAACACAAAGTAAGCCCACTTCGATTTGAGAGTTTATGGGGCTCGTCCCTTTGCATTGCAATATCGATACCGTTTACACCGGCTTTCGAATATAGAATGACTCTCGTGCGCCAAGGGTTTCGGACATCCGGAAACCAAAGGTTCTGAGTAAGGGGTGAGGGTACGTGTTGGGAAGCCCACTAAGGACACCCAACCCCGCCCGCACATGGCGGCCTCTACTAAGACATCGTTCGTGTTCGTGATACGCGTGCTAGTAAAATAATTAAATGATATGCAAACAACGTTTTTAACTAAACATGTGAGTTTTGCGTTAACTACGTCATTTAATGCATCTAATTATGGTCGAAATAAATTTAGCATGCGAGATTCATTTATAAAGCGTAAAAGCAAATAATAAATAAAAGCTCGGAAAAGGAATAAATAAAAGCGTACATATTACACGGGCGGAAATACAACCCGGATTTCACAATACAACGTAAACGAAATAACGTGAAATAAAGATGAAAACGGACCCGTATATAAACTAGACCGCGAAAATATGTAGATGGACTACCCCGCTTAAATACGTATCATGCTACGTATTAAACGAGGGACGGAAATATGAAATTGCGGCGTATTGCTAGCCTAGTCTCACATTCCGTAGTCTCGTCCCGACTTATCACGTAAAAGTGGTCAAAGTCGTTCTACGTGTCGTGTCGTGCATAGTGTTTTGAAAAATGATGGAGGGTCGGTCGATGGTCTAAAGTCGATAAAAGAACGGGGCTCGGAATGTGTGTCCGAGCCCTCGGATTTCTGAGTTGCCAGACTCCCTCGACCGAGTCATTGATTGACTCGACCGAGTGCGTCATTATCATGGCTACTGCCCGTTTTTAGAGGGGTTACTCGATCGAGTACCTTAGGGTACTCGGTCGAGTGGGTCGATAATGAGGCTACTGCCCAGTTTTTGGGGTGTAACTCGATCGAGTGGCTTATGGCACTCGATCGAGTGCCCCCTGTACGAGAGGTGCTTCGCTCGATTTTTATGACTTGAAATCGATGATTAGCCAAACCAAATACGAATATCGCACGATTCGTATTTAGCTCGACATTCGATACTATAGTCGTGTAAAAACGAATATAATACCGTCATCGGGACTTTATAAAAAATGTTCGTGTTAGATTATGAAACTTTGAATTAGCGACGAGATGTATCCCTCTACGTCACGACATCGATACTAACTCTTTCGAATTACGTGATGTCGATATTCGTGTCAACGGGTCTCGTACCAATTATGAAAAGGAATTAAATCGTTCAACTATAACGAGTCACGATCGCGTCACGCCCTTGAGTACATTGGGGCGGGGCTCCTCGAAAGGGCTCCACCTCCGTCGTTGCTCGTAAAGGGATTAGACGGACCAAAGTGATTATCGTAGTTCAACGTTTTAAAACCGGTTTTTTGATATTAGTATTATATATACGCGGTATTAGTAATAATGTTAGTAGTATCATAAAATGATACAAAAAAATATGAACGCGAAAATATATAAAAAAAAAAGTTAGTGTTAATGTACGTGTTACTACGATGCAATAGTATGAAAAATATACATAATAACGATATTAAAAAGAGATTAGAGAAGAGTTTGGGACACCCTCAACATACATGCTAGTATAAACCTCGGAGACGGACTCGTGAATAGCGACAAAGCTTGGGAGTGTCGAGGAATGTATGTGAGTTATGGTGTGTATGGGTGTGTGTTACGTCGGTTTTTCGAGGGACGAAGGACTCGGTTTTTGTGTGTATTGCTTAGGGTTGCTAAGGCTTGATGTATGAGGAAGTAGGGTTGAGAATGGCTGAAAATGTAGGGTAAAGGTTATGAAAAAGGTTGTCAAATGAATGGGAGTGAGGCGGTATTTATAGGCCTCATCACGCGACATAAGGGCACTCGATCGAGTGGCCCTAGTGCACTCGATCGAGTGCTTTTGCAAACGGGCCAAACCCGATTTTGAGACGCTCCACTCGACCGAGTGGGTCAATCCAGTCGATCGAGTGGGTCAAACAAATCGAGACAAATAAGGAAGGAATTGATCTTGTTTGTTTGGATTGTTTTTTTGAATTTTGATTATTGCGCCAACTTTTAGGAATGAATGTGGCTGATTTATGAGACGGTTTCGTCTTTGACCGGGTTTTGACCCGGTCGCCAAAAGACGGGAATTATTTTTGGTGTCGGTTTTGGCCCGAATTAGTCTTGTTTGACTCGGAACGACCCACTGGGCCTGAATTTGAGGTTTGTTTTGTGAGATTTTTACTCCGCTAATAGTCCATGTCGGATATTATGAATTCCGAGCCCAAGTCCGAGTATACCAAGTCACGTTGACGTCCAATCATCATCGGGTGTTTTTCGGAGACTACCATAGACACGTGGCAGTCAAAATGCGGGTGTCTACAATAACGGACACGTCTTTTCGCGGAGAGACGTATCGCTTGAAAGGATAATAACATCCATATTATAACACTCCCCCTTGGATATCTATTATCCAAAATATGACATTTTACGATGGGAATGAAACGCTGCCTCATTAAAACATTACCAGGAAAACTCAGCGGGAAAAAACTATGGTTAAGGAAAAAGAGTACAGCTCGCATTACTCCCCCTCATGATTACATAACTTAATACGTTGAAATGATACATAATTTGGCGAAAAATCTTGATCATCGATGTTGATTCCATTGTAGCTGATAAACTTGATATCTTCATTTGATAAAACTTCGTGATATAGTTGTAATCATCATGTATCTTCAAAACTCAAAATATGTCACATACCACTCACTTCAAGTATTATATACGGAGTATTGTTTTGTGGTTGAAATCATTTAAATATTTCTCAGGAGAAACTATACAATGCATATCCACGATATTTGTCACGTCCACAACATGAAAAATACGTATACAACTGTCTCGTTAAAAAAACCTTGCTAGGAAAAACCCATTGGGACAAAAAAACCTAATCGAAGGGAAAAATGGTGTAGCAGCTCATCCATTTTGATCTCTCTAGGAGAATTAATCCGATCATCAAATATGTCACTTAAATACTTCATTGATTTTCTTGCTAAGTTATCATGATTTTCAATCATTATAGTACTTCTGGATCACAAATAATTTCATATACTTTGCAAGATATTTTTTTCTTCAATTAACTCTCATATGTTTAAACTTCCGGTTAAGATGATTTTACGCTCAGACTTTTGGTTATGATGACAATATTGAATTACTCAAATGAACTCTTAAAGAGCTATAAAATTTCTCTTTCAACTCAAGTTAACTTCACATCTTACTTAAATGAACTCTTCAAGAGCTCTAAAATTTCTCTTTCAACTCAAGTTAACTTCACATCATAATGAAGAAGTTATACATAATATTACAATAACCAATTGATTCATTAATCTCAATTACATGATCATTTAAAAACAAGCTCCTTCAGGATCATAATATTACATGATCATGACAACATCTATAATTCGATATATTTATCCTGCAATAAAACAATTAATAATAATAATGTGCATGCATGTAATATAATGTAAACAATGTTTATGATATGTCTTAAGCTAATGATGATAATGTATGAAACAAAAAAAAATGAAAAAGATGAAATTCTATTTACTTGCACATGAGGCCAAATGCAAATTACATAAATCGATCGATTTCGGGTCAATACGTGGACTCCGTGTCCATGAGCTCAACTTTATCCATAAATTATATGTCGACAATCTATATGGACTTTTATATAAGATCCCCACTAGTGTCCATTATACAATGCGCGCAAATTTTATTCGGTTCCAAAAAGTATTTATATCGATATAATTTCTTATATTATCAGTACTGCTTGATATCTGAATTCACATATTTCGTATAGGTCATCTATTTTCTTTCAGATATCTACATCACTTCTGTCTTCTGGGACATTTATTTTTCTCCAAACTTTAGTACCAACTGCACATCTTGTCATTTTCTTACTTACAATATATGAATCGAATATTATTTTCATACTACATATCAAGTGTGATTAATTTATGATTTTGGCAAGCTTTTAAATATTATATTTTTGTATGATAAGGTGCTGATATATCATCGTCATCATATCCAAGTGATGTAAATCATCATTCATACGAAATACTTCTTAACTCTCAGATTGATATATTCATATTTTAACAAGTCACTGAACCTCGAGTTCAGTTAGGGATCAATTATGACTTGTTTGTTCTTCTTACCAGCTTATCCTTATCAATCTCCCTCTAAAGTGGTAAAAACTGGAGTATCTTTATTTGATAGATTTATAGGGCACCAATGTCCACCCTAGATTTCATCTCATACACAGATTTTAATCAAATGTTACTCTTCATCCGAATAATATATTGGGGAGCTAGATGTAACGCAGTTGGTTTTTCACGTGCTGACTTAAAATTGCCCATTCAGGAGATTGCATTGTTCACATAATACTCAAATTGTGAACTTTGATTACACGAACTACTCGTAAAATTCTGTGTGACTACAAGTCACATAATCAAACCATACATAAATGTTCATTTTCATCATCCAACTACGAGTAGTATTCAAATCTCCAACATAATTTTCATCTCAGTGTATTGTTTTTCCTCAAATATTATTTCATTGATACACGAGAGAAGTTCAACACTTTTCTATTTCTTTCAAGATGAAATACGGGTTTATAAACGGGTGTAACAAGAACCCTGATGACCTTAATTTGTCACATCTTTAACATTTTTTTTGTCAATTTTGGCTTTATTTATTCATGCAATTTTTCTTATACATTTGGCTATATCTCGATAAATCCACTTATCTTACGCCGTATTTTCAGTTAACTGAATCTCATCACGCTAAACTTCTGGTTAGCTATAAATATCATATGTGCACAATAATTGTATTTTATCATATGACCAAAACGAAAATGATAGATGTGACATGACACAACTGGTGTCTCATATAAATAGGCACGACTCGTCAATATTTCTTTTGGAAATCCTTACTTTGAGTATTTTAAGCGACATTATGTATCCATTTTACGCGTATATTGATCTGATGAGTATATTCTAGTTCATTCTTGTTGGCTGATCTATGTACTAATCTTGCAAACTTCAGGTTTGCAACTCAGTAGCATATATATTATCATCCCTCATTACAATTTCGGAGAACGATCTAACCGAACGCGTTTAACAATACAAGTATGGGTAAACTTCTGATTTACATATCTCAAGTTCTATCTTTCATACGACACTTGATAAGTTATTTAAAAATATTCATACCATAGTAGCAAATTTTATTCTTGTAAACAAATGGCATGATAATTAATACTCCGTACTATAATAAAGAATCGTACAATCCAAAACGAAAAACTTCGTATAACTTGATTAATATAATCCACTCTCAGTAAAAAGGCATAGTCAATCCAATGTATGATAATAATAGAAAATGATTTCAATGTAAAATCTCATATCATATGTATTAACATATATGAAACAACACAAAATGAAACAAAATACTTCTACGGAGTACTAATAATCAACCCAACACAACATCACCGCCATGTTACAATATAGAGGCAAAAATCATTAATGCTACTATTCACATATATAACCGTATCTCAATGCTACTGTTCACATATATACTGCGAAAAACTATCTTCGCAGGCTGGTGAATCCCGTCACTTAAAATGTCAAAATCCTTGTAAACTAAGGTTTCCTCAATGTAAATGTCGAATTTTCGATTTCCCAGGCTGGAAAAGGACTTATTAGAAGCAAAGAAGATCTCAGAAAATTGTAGCGTGACTTTGTATCGCCCTCTAGCGAAACAAAGGCTGTAATAAGTAAGAGAGGTGGCAGAGATGCGTGCTTGTAAATACATTACTGAATCCAATTGATCCTAAATTGTCTTAAAAATCAGGGAGAATGTGTTATTTGACTTAAGGAATAGACAAGTCATTTTCAATCAGTTTTTTGTTTCGCGGTTCCGAATCTCTAGTATTCTGATAACCGTGTATATATATACATTACGATTTCATGTCATGTTTTCGTGTCATATCAGTATTGTGTTGGGTTCATCTTGCATCAATTTTTGTCGGTTCTACCAAAGCATACGAAACCTAAAATAAAGTCACCCCAAAAACATACAAAAAAAAAAAAAAACGAACAATAATACCGGAAACATAAGACATACCCGCCAAAATAACTGTCATTTGAGTGCAGAGGATTAGTTGGCGATGATGAAGGGTTTGTATTGTCATTTGAGTGCTGAGGATTACTATAAACGCAGGGATGCAAGACGTAATGCGCGTTCAAAGCCCCAATTGCCTCCCAGGTTGCTTCACTATTCTTCTTTCGTTTCATCCTCATCCTCAATTTCTGCAATTGTTTCGAATTGAAATCCGATTTTAATTTTAATTAGACGATTAAATTTTAGGGTTTTTTTTAAATTTGTTTTTCTGTCTAGGGTTTTGGGTTTTTAATTTTTTATTTTAATTAGATTAAATTTTAGGGGTTTTTATTTGAATTAGATTGGCTCCCTGGTTCACTATTCTTCTTTCGTTTCATCTTCATCCTCAATTTCTGCAATTGTTTCGAATTGAAATCGGCTTTTTAATTTTAATTAGACGATTAAATTTTAGGGTTTTTTTTTAAAATTTGTTTTTGTTTCTAGGGTTTGGGGTTTCATTCTTATTCATCGATGCTTGAATAAATGCCATGATCATTTGTTTTGCTGTGATTAATTAAACAACATAATATTAAATCGATCTAGGGTTTTAATTTGATTTTCTTTAATTTCTAGGGTTTGGGGTTTCATTCTTATTCATCGATGCTTAAACAATTGATTGAGACGTATTATAATGCTGCCGCATGCTATTTTGTTGGTTCACCTTGATGATCAATTTGTTGTTCTTGACACTTGATTGTAGAAAAACTTGTGATTGTAAGGTTCCTCGGACTCGTCCCCAAGTCATCTGTCCATGCTCCCAGCTTAGTGATGATGAATATTCTGAAGAAGAAGAAGAAATTGGCCCTCTGTATGTTGACTCACACTTTCTTTTTCGAACAATCAACAGCCCAAGATTCGCAAATGCTGCTATTATCTAATTATGGCTCCAATTGAATTCTGGTAATATTTTTGATTTGATAGGACACACAAAAGCATGATAGAACTGTCCACAACATTCGCAAATGCTGCTTTATCATACCTCCTTCAACAGGGCCACGAGTACGAGCTGGTCTTGTGTGATTATTATGATGGTGGAACGGTCGGTGGTGGGGCTAGGTTTCACCATAACTTCAATGCTAAGCGTGCAAACGACCCTCAGGCCCCCGTTGAGACCTTTTTCTCCCAAGTTTTTATGCCGAAACGTCCTGATGGATTTTTGGACGGTGTGATTGTTGAATGCTGTGTCTCTTTGGGAAATTCGGACTCTCTACCCAGTATGTAATCTCATCCAACTTATCTTTATTTAAATATGCGTGCATAACTGATTGTTAATTTTAATTACATTGTAATTGATGCAGAGAAACGAGATTATATTGCGTGTGATTTTTGTACCAAATATGTTCACCACCCTATAGGCGAGTGTAAGGGGATGGATGGGATCATTGAGAAGAAGTATCTGGATTCAGAAGGTCGCCGCGTCAGGAGGAGTCCGAATAGTTTGAGGATAGGATGAGTTGCCTCCGTGATCACAGTAAGGGAAACTTTTGTATTTATCTATGCTTTTGTGTTTCAGACCTACCATATCGTATGTGTCTGCCTTCTTCTGAGAGTTGGCTTAATCTAGTTTATTAGAATGAAAATGCAGTCCAACTGCGTACTCGAACTTGTGTGTAATCTAAATTATTCGGTAGACATATGATGTGTTTTGTTTAATCCCAAATGGAAGTTTAATTCATAGCATTCCAATCGTCCTCGTTTCACAAACAACCGTGACACACGTCTTCAAAAGCTGCTATGTTCCTCTTGATCTCGGCACAAATAGCAAAAACTTCATTCCATCCCTCAACATTATTTTGGATCATAACGGCCACTTGCTTGCAATCGGTTTCGATTTTGATTCGTTGATAGCCTCGCTGCCCCACTTCTTGTATTGCTTCAAGAAGGGCTGTGGCCTCCGCCTCCCTCGCGTCTAGCACCTCCCTCTTCCGCATCACTAACACCCACTTCACACACCCCTCCTCATCACGGCATACAATGCCAATCCCCGTTCCCCACCCTTTCTTAACCCCTGCATCACAATTTAGCTTCATCCATCCCGCTCTCGGTCTAACCCTTCCCGTTGATAATGCATTCCATGCCTGCCTTTTCAGATAGAAACTATGTACCCACTGAACCTGCAATCTATCCTTACTCCCTCCGTCTCGCGTCTCGTTGTGGGGTTGAGTTCCGATCAAAATACAATCATAAATACAGAGTAGTTTTTCTCACCTTACTCCCTCCGTCTCGCGTCTTGTTCATTTGTTGTCATTTTATATTTATCATGAACGGTATTTTAATTAAAAGACATTTAATTAAAAGACAATAAATGAACGACTCGGAGAGAATATTTCTTAGGAGTATCACATTTTCACTCGAAAACATATTTCTACTAATAAATCGTTTTTTTTTTTTTTTTTCAATTTTAATATCCCAAAACACTAAAAAAAAAGTGGCATCAAAGTGACGGTTATTAAAAGAAATCTACGAGTTGTGCCAAATTGTTGAAAAGGGTGATATGAAAGTGACAAATTGGTAACAAAAAAAAATCAATAATCAATAAGGTGATTGTGAGACCACTCACATGTTAGGTAGTTATTTTTTTTTAATTTTGTTTAGTGTGTCTCACGAAAACTTATCGTGAAACGGTCTTTCACGACACTGAGCGGTTTTTAGGTACTCCCCATTCATCCAAAACCATGGGACGGTTGTTTAATTGCTCGTATTATTAATGCGATCCTTTCAAATTTTTATGCCTAATGCATGCAAATTTTGTATTAAGAATATTGTGGAAATTAAACAATGAGCGTACTAGCTCCTGAGCGAAGGAATCTAGCTAGTAGCAAAGCTATGAATGATCATCGGACCTAGATGAGGAACCGTACTCTGGGGCACCCCTTGTGATAATAAGGCTTTGGGTATCTTTCTCGAACATCGCTTCATTGTGGCTCCTAGATAAATGGTACAACCACTTTCTTTGCATGTTTTGATCCAAAGTCGGTTCATGGGCAGGCACGGTCGTGGTCCCCTCAAGCATTGACAGTGCCACCGACATGGTAGGCCTGAGTTCAGGGGATGCATTTGTGCATAGCAGCGCGACTTTTAACATTCTCAGCGCTTCTTCGCTGTTGTATTCTGTATCTAGCCTCGGATCAACCAGCTCTGTGAGATCTCCTTTCTGTTGTAGGACAAAGGCCTAAACACACGAGTTCAAAGTGACTATGTCAGATTAGTTGGTAAAGTCGTGAGGGTTGGGAAACAGGGAAGAATGACTGAACGGGTACCTTTTCAAGGAGACAAAAGCGATTCTCCTCTGACCGGAATTTTGTGTTACTTCTTCCTGCAACAAGTTCTAACAATACAACTCCGAAGCTATAAACATCAGCCTTGTAAGTCAAATAGCCCCACAAAGCATATTCTGGCGCCATGTATCCACTGAAAACCGAATGTAATTTCCTTAGAAACATATACAGTATATAATAACTTCTAATTCGATAGTAACTTTAGTAGTCGAAAGAGGACTCACACAGTTCCAGCAACCCTCGTACTAATATGAGTTTGATCATCCTGGTCGTTGAGCTTAGCCAACCCAAAGTCGGATATTTTAGCATTCAAATTTGCGTCAAGTAGTATATTAGTAGCTTTGATGTCTCTATGCACGATTTTGAAGGCCGATTCCTCGTGAAGGTAGGTCAATCCTCTTGCGACATCAACGGCGATCCTTTGCCTAGTAGACCAGTTTAATAATGGATCCCCATTATCTGCATAAATATATAAAAACACGAAAAAATATATACAGAAAATTAATTTTAACAATATCAAACAAAAAATTAACTCGAAATTAACCGTTGCTTACCAAACAAAGCGCGAGCAAGATTATTGTTCTCCATGTATTCATATATGACAAATAACTGGTTCCTCTCGACACAACATCCGTACAGTCTTACTAGATTTGGATGTTGTAGGCCTGAAATCAACCCGATTTCATTTATGAATTCTCGGTTGCCTTGTGAAGATCTCGATGAAAGCTTCTTAACTGCTATCTTGGTTCCATCCTGCAATGTGCCCTGCCTCGCCATGAAAAAAAAAACGGTTTGTGACTTTATGTTAAATTGCCCAGGACACCTTAGTCTTAACCACTAGGCTAAGACATCTTCGGTTCTAGGCTGGTTCTTTGACAAACAGGGAAAACATACCAGGTACACTGATCCGAAACCACCTTCTCCAATCTTGGAATCATTGTCGAAATTGTTTGTAGCAGCTTCGAGTTGGTTGTAGGTAAATATACCAGTTTGCGATTCAAGTCCTAATGAATCTGCACAAAGAGTCAAACACTAACGACAGATTAACACGCAAAACATACCAACTAGCTGCAACAATAAGCATCAAACGGAACAAACTCACCGTCTGCCCTTGAAGTGGGACCCTTTCTACGACTCCTCCACACGAAAACAGTAAGAACAATGATTATGACAAACACCAACAAAGCTAAGCTTCCAATCGAGATCCTTATGATTCTCATTCTATCCAACGGAGGCTTGAATTCTGACAGGAGAACAACGTCAACAACCCACTTCAGCCAGAAAGAACAGGGTCGTCAAAAAACATAAATTATAACACAGCAGGCCGAAAAAATGGCATGATCATACATTTATACCTGGCTCGACAGATATGGCTGAAATAAGTGGGCCGTAGGCTCCACTTTCCCTCGTAGGAATGGCTGTGCTCCCTTTACCAGCATAGTACAGCCGTATCTCAATGCTACTATTCACATATATGTTGCGAAAAACTATCTTCGCAGGCTGGTGAATCCCGTTACTTAAAATGTCAAAATCCTTGTAAAGTAAGGTTTCCTGGATGTAAATGTCGAATTTTCGATTTCCCAGGCTGGAAAAGGACTTATTAGAAGCAAAGACGATCTCAGAGAATTGCAGCGTGACTTTGTATCGCCCTCTAGCGAAACAAAGGCTGTAATAAGTAAGAGACGTGGCAGAGATGCGCGCTTGTAAATACAGTACTGAATCCTTTAGACCGGGTGTTGGATTTTTTGCTATGTAATTGCTTCTGTCCTTGACATTCAAGTAATCGCCGCTACTGCTAAATCCCCATACCCCTGCTCGGAAAAATGCTGCTGCACCACCTGGTGTATCGTCTTGCTCATAGGTTGTGTCACCAACACGCGCTCTCTCGCCACCACAGTTGATGTGCATTGAGTATTTGACTTCACAGAGTTATGTATGAAATGTAAGGAGCAGCATTCAGAAGAAATAGCCTCTCAGTCTCAGACTGTCAGTTAATGTCGAATTAAATTTCGAATTCTTACCTTTAGAACATGGTTTAGACTCCTTTATACACAGAGTCGATTCCCTGGAAAAAAAACACAGGTTATCATGCAGAGAAGTTGGATATTATAAGTGTAACTGAAAGGTCGGTATTATGCATGAAATTTGCACATTGAACACCAGCTTACAGGTTCGGCTCCCCCTTGAAGCTTCTGAATAAGTTTCTGAAGACGACAAAAAAAAAAAAAAAAAACTCGGATTATTTCTTAAAATCGGAAATTTGGGATAGTTACTTAAATGAAGTCCTGAAAGTTGTATTTACATGTTATCCAAGCCATCGCAACTGCGTGTGATCTCGTTTAGGAGGTTGTATGAAAGATCAATATTACCGAATCTGAAGGAACAATTGCTTTGCGTGGTTAGTAGACATCAGAAAGATTCCGGTAAAAACGGTTTGGTAATCAAAGGTTAGGTAGAAAACCTTCTACCAGTGATCGTGGTCATCCAGTCAGGAACGTCTCCAGTCAGCATATTGTGCATCAAATACCTAATTATCAGTTGTCGCGAAACAGTACAGTTGTGATGAGTACTGTAAAACTTGCAGATATGTAAAGAAAACATGCATTTCAATTTGAATGCTTACATATTTTGTATCGTTTGAAAACTTTCAGCATCTGAAGGAATAGTACCGCCTAAGCTATTGAAACTAAGGTCTCTGCGCGTAAGTTACAGTGTGGGCGTAAGTAACCAGTCAGGAACCCGTCAACCAAAAAATTATATATTCATGAGTACGAAAGGGAAGAAGAGATATACAGTGACTCCAATGGGGGGTTTTTAGCTATATAATCCGGAATACTTCCAGAGACGTGACAGTTCCTCAAAGTCCTGCCAATAATTCATCAAGACGACATTAGAACCTAAAACACTCTATCATATTCCAAAACGTCTAAGAATGTATACGTCACTCACAGTATTTTCAGGTTCGTCAAATTTTGCAGTAGCGGAAATTCAGACCCTTTTCCAGTCAAATCACTAATCCTTCTGCACAAAGTAGTCTTCTGTGAGACAGTTTCATATTAACTTAAGCATTCAGATTTCCCTTCTGAGATGTAAAGCTGACTCACAGTTCAATTGCATTACGCAGAAGTGACAGGCTAGGTGGTATAGGTCCCTCAAAGCCGCTACCTTGGATCTCACTGTCATATATATATATATATATATATATACCGGAAAAAAAAATATGACAGTTTGTTATACATAACAAGCACTTCTGCCTTCGAGATTATGTACATACAGGCATACAGTAAAGAATGAAGTTTACAGTTTTTGTAGATTCACCCAGCTGCCGAAATAATCTGGAAGTTGTCCTCGGAAGTTGTTATTGCTTAGTCTACTGAAGACGGAGATGAAGAAAAAGATGACAAAAATCGTTATGGACTAAATACAGAGAAATTAAAGAACGCCGTGAAATTTGTACTTAAAAGGGGGGTACTTACAGTACCAGTAGATTGTGGAGGGTGTTTAGCTGATACGGAAACTGTCCTGTAAGATTGTTATCACTGAGAATCCTAGCAATCGAGTCTAGAAAGGTTAATATCGACTATCAAGTCTAGGAAAACGGGTCTTATTAGCCACTTAGCTTCATCATCATTCTGTAAAAAAATCACGATAATTCATACCCTACAGTCGAATATATAATATAACAAAGTAAACCTACAGATGCTGCAGATTGACAAGATTTCCGAGTTCTGCAGGCACGTCTCCAGAGAACCGATTGCTCTCAAGACTTCTGCAATTTGACAAAATTTCGAAACACTACAGTTAGTGGACTAAATCAGCGAACTACGTGAGACTGTGAGGGCAATGCCTGTCTGAAGTGGGGAAAGGAGAGCGTACAGATACGTGAGAGAAGTAATGCTAGCTATATACACAGGAATCGGGCCTGAAAGGTTATTGCACATAACAGACCTGCATGTAACAGCATTTACCTAAGCCAAGTCAGTAAACACAGAGTTATAAAAAAAAAGTCGAATCTGTAGGAATTGGTACTAACTACCTACAAGTATGTTAAGTTTTTTAAGGATGTCCATGCTTGAGGTATCGATCCACTCAGTAAGTTCCTCGAAAGATCACTGGATATGGCAAAAGTACAGACAGTTATCAGTTTATGATGAAGCAAAACGATTAGTACAGTTACGTGTGCGTTTGTCGTTACATTTTCTGAAGAAATGGCATCTTAGACAATGATCTTGGAAGCACCCCTGACAGATCCTGCCCTTTAAATGATCTGAATCCGCAACAACAACAGAAAAAACAACATTCAGAAATGTCGCAGGATAATTTAATTTGGCAAAGCGCAAAACATCTTAGACAGTCGGGCAGCTTACATGTTTTGAACATGGTTTATGCCATTTAGGCAGAAACAAGTTACTTGATTGACATAAGGTGACCCTGTTATATTATCTGAAAACCAACAGTTCGGACGACGATTTGTACAGGGATCATCAATGCAGTTCCAGTCAGGCTTTCCTAGTTCCTGTGCTGCTTCTTGGAGAGCTTCTACTGCACAGATTCAAAAGCATCAAAATATTACATTTACTTTCTCATAATAACCCGAACTCAAACCACCTCAACCATCGCATTAACATTTTGATGATTCATCTAAAATGGTATCAAAACGAACGTACTAAAAGGGGTCGAGATTATACCTTCAGCAGAATCAGTGAGATTACAACTGAAATCAGCAGAGTCCATAAGAGAAGCAGTAGTAAAAAACATCAGAAGAATGCACGTGACTACTGAACCAAAGTTTAGTAAGTAGTTCATCTTCATCCTCATGTTCATCAATCACATAATTAAAATCATAAAAACCAAATTGAAAAAAGTACTAGATGTATTGGATTTTTCAATTAATTAATTAATTAAGAGAGGAAAGAATGAAGAATGAAGATAGATATGGAATCAAATTGAGGTAGTCAGTGTGAGTCAGTCTCTCACGTAGACCCACTAAGTCAATTTTTGCATTGCATGGACCTTATAATACCCAATATGAGTAGATATGAATATAATACAGACTGCTTTTTATCAAATTATTAAAAACAACTGCCGTATCATTCGGATTATTGATTTTATTTTGACCATAAACATGTAGGTAGGAGTTGTATATATCGACCGTCTCAAGTAGGGATGTCAATGGATCTCGGATCCTACCCTCATCCTGGGATTCAATACCTTTAAGGGTAGGATATGGATCGCAATATTTTTGGATCCTGCGGATAAGGATTGGACCCTGATCCTTTTAAAAATAAAAGGGTCGGATAAGGATCCTGTCTACAAGATCCTGATCCAACCCTTATCCTACCCTTTTATTTGTTTGGCTTATATGTTTCTTTTATATCTTCTTGTTTCATGATGTCGGTGACATAGTTTCTTTTCAGTAATGTATTTTGGATAATTGATCTTTGTGGTTGTACGGACTAGTGTAGTAGCGATATCTAAACTCTAAACTCCATTTAGCTTTGTTTGAACATTGTATAATTATTGGTTGTTTAAAGCCTAAATGGTCTAAATTTAAATAATTACATAAGGTGAAAATATAATATAAAATAATAAATGAATAAAAATGGAAAGATCCTGATCTAATCCTGATCCTTAGGATCCGGATAAGGATCCTATAATTTTGGATCCTTAGGATAAGGATCGGATCCGGATCCAAGGGGAGAAATAAGGATAAGGATCTGGATCCTATAGGATCCGGTCCAGATCCTACCCTTTGACATCCCTAGTCTCAAGATAACTTATCGTGAGACCTACTAATAGGAATATATAATAATAATAAAATTAACTACCTATGTGAAAGGTCTTACGATAAACTTATCGTGAGACCGTGCCATACAAGAATTTGGGTGTAACATGAGACACGATCATAATAGGAAATGTTTGTCTTTATTTACACTCACGTGAATAAAATACTTGACAAATCACGAGTTTCTGACAGATAGAGGTCACCGTCCAATATTACAAGAGGCCAAAGTACTGGTCTTTTGTAAAGTGATTATACATTAAAGTTACATAAACCGATATGATGAATTACATAGATGACCATGACTTGAGTCAGCTCGTAGCTAGGATGGATGGATCAGTTAATAACATCGAGAACAAGCTTGCGAGACTTGAAGATTGACCACCTTAGACGACGTTGGTAACCCGCTTGTATTAATGCAAGTGATAGCACCAATATCCATTTAAATCCCATCTGCATGGATGGAATTCCCATATCAACAACCAAGTTATACTCATATGTAATGTAATAGAATAGATTCAATGTACAGCACTTTCCTATGTAGCTTTAGCCTCATTCTTTGCATATCGGATTCAATGTACATCACTTTCCTATGTATATGCTGCCAGGGTTCGAATTCGTGACCAGGCGATGGTTGTGGTCCGTTTATATTCAGTTAAGTACAGTACAATTTATGAAAACGGGGAGGCGGACTTACCAATTTGCGCTCTTCCATCTCAGGCTCAGCAGCCCATGTCAAAAATGTGACTACATCTTTCGCCATCTACATGTACACCCAACATCGAATCAGAAATGTATGTAATTCAATGAACTACGAGTAATGAACAATGAATTCCAACTTTGCAAGAAAAAAAAAACCGTTTGATTGTTTAGCTAGTGATGCTATGCTACTTACTTGACTTTCGGTTGCTGGTGTGCCGTCTTCATACTCGACTGCACCATCACTGAGCATTTTCGGCATAGCAATAGCTCCACCAGGGAAGTACGGGTTGTAGTGTAACCCCTCCCTTATCTTTGTTCAAGTAAACATTTCAGTCAGTCAGTTAGTCCACGCTGGCTTTGATACCATGTTAGATGAACCAAATGTAATTCGTCTTAAAAAAAGTCGAATGACTAAGTAAAAGAAACATTACTGATACGCCAGCAGGAGGATCGCGGTAGCCAGTCAGAAGGGAGAAGGCATAATTCTGACCATTATGTCGAGCCTGCAATATCCAAACAGACTCGATCATATTATAAAACGGTCTGACACAAGATTAACTGGACGGGTCTGACTACTCGTCTGACCTTGGTAATAAGGCTGAGGTCAGGAGGGTAGGCTCCTCCATTGGCAAAGCGAGCAGCCTGCTCGTTTTGATAAGGTTGAGGAAATCGATCACTTGGTTTTCCAGGACGAGTAAACATTTCCCCTTCATCATTAGGCCCGTCTTCCACCTCAATCTCGGCTGCCATGGCTTTAACCTCGTCTTCAGTGTATGCTACACCCACTAAATCCCGGTATGATATCAACGACATGGAGTGACATGACGCACATACTTGCTGGTATACCTGATGACCTCGCCTTATCCTACACAGTAAAACTACGGTCAGTCAGGATTCAAACTCGTGATCTTTGGTCATACATGCTGGTTATATATGAACTTACGAGGCATGATCATAGGAGCTGAGGAGGCCTTTGTGAGGCCAAGGGTAACTAGGACTATGCAGTCCATTCTCTGCCTCGTCAGCAGAAGCGACTGTCGCAAAGCTGACGAGGCCTGTGACGCCTGCGCTAAGGAAAGCGACCGCCTTGAACGGCCGCCTTATGTTGGTGAATCCTCGAGCTTGACTTTCTTGAGTTAACTACGTAAAAGGGCACGAGTAATATTATCCATAATCCATAAGATAACAAATGAAAACTTGTGACGATTCAGATATCGACTAGAGTGACAACTATTGGACCATAATCTTTTACGTACGTACCTTTGAATTTGGATTTGCTCTTAGGAGTTGCTTGGGTTTACTACCCTTTTTTTTTAGCAAAAAACTAGAAATAATTCTGTTCATTATTTTTTAAGTACAAATTTTGTGAACACAATATAGTTTTTTTTTTTTTGGGTACTAGCTAGAGCTACTAAGTTAAAAACGCATGATTATGGTGGTGAAGTTACCATTTTAACCTTGTAAAATGAAGAAAAGAGAGTGGGAAAAGTAGTAAGTGAAGGGTGGCGGCTGGAAATATTGTTTACTGTGAAAATTTGTGATCCATAATTTGCCAAAGTGGAAGACGACGAAGAAGAAGAAGAGTGTAGAAACTTTGAAAAACTTGGATTAGTCTAATTCAATCTAAACTAGTGTGTTACCCGTGAAAAATTTCACGGGTTGTTCATTTTTATTGATATTTAAAGATGAAGAAAGCGACATTGATTTTTAAATCACGCGAAAGAGTGTGATCATCAATATGTGAGTTAGTTTTTAAAACATAATCATCTTAAAGATTAATTTTGTTGATATAATAAAATAATTTATTCTTTATTTCATACGTTACTAATTATATAAAGTACAATCAAATCTACTCATAAACAAAACTAAAATAGTTAAATACTATATCGTTTGACCCGTCTTAAATATAGTTTGATTATAATGAAATAATTATAATGAATATTTTGAGTTCGTTTGATTATAGTGAAATGTTACTCTGTATTACTTACTTCGTACTATTAATTATACTGAAATTTTATCTACAATTATTTAAAAAATATATCGTTATAAATGAATGCACTTCTAATCGTGTGAAAAGTACTATTTGTTGCGTGTTTTCAAAGACAACATAATGTAGACCTGATTAAGCGGTCATGAATAGGATTCAAACCAGTCCATAAAAGAAATACTCCGTATGATTTATTTAATACTCCGTATGACAATTTGACTCTTATATGGTTCATATTTTCAATCTTATTCAAATTAGTTACACCGTATCTACAAAAACTTTGTAAAAGTATTTAAACAAATAATAGTGTAACACCCGTGAAAAATCCACGGGTATATTTTTTATTTTTACTAAAAATAAAAATATCACGGGAAGGACACGTCTTGTAGCATCCTCGGCCTTCTAACTTTCGGGAACTCAATGCTAACTACAAACCACACCAAGAAAAAAAAAATCAAATCGCAATACGTTTCCAATGAATTAGAATCAAAGTTTATGAAAGAAAAAGATAGTGGGCGCTAATTCTAAAATATGGAGGGAATATATCGTTAATATATCAAAAACATGTTTAATCTTACCAATACTACGTATCTACTCGTATTTTTTTTTAAATGAAATTTAAAAACTAAGGATAAAATTGTATTTGCACTTTAGAATATTGAAGACAGTATACATTCTTCAATTGCGTTGATAACTCGTAAATGCGATAATTGTGCATTAATAACTCATAAATGCGATAATAACGCGTATATGACGCGAACCCCGTCTCAAAATCCATATAAACCCGACCCTTATATATAGTTAATATTTTTAACATGCGTATACCATTTTTTCACGAAATCCCTTTAAACCCGTGTTTAACCCGAAAGCAAACCAAAACTGTGTAAATGCAATTTCATGTAACCCGTATTTGACCCGAAGACGGTACTTATAGGTCAAGGATGAGAAATTGAGTTAAATAAATGCAATTTCTTGTTTTCAATGGTTCTACTCCCTATAATCAAGAATTGTGTTGTTATTCTAAATAATTTCATTTTGTTTTTTTTTTCAAAGGCTTCATTTATTATTACTCGTAAATTCAACCCGTATAATTAATGTTTTTAATGTGCGTTAATAAACCATTTGATCCGAAATCCGTTTAAACCCGAATCGTATAAGTAATGTGTTTAATATGCAACCCGTAAATGCGATAATAACACGTATTTGACCCGAACCCCGTCTCAAAATCCATATAAATAAACCCGATCCTTATAGTTAATATTTTTAATATGCGTTAATAAACCGTTTTCTCAGTATTTGACCCGAAGACGGTACTTATAGGTCAAAGATGAAAAATTGAGTTATATAAATGCAATTTCTTGTTTTCAAGGGTTCTACTTCCTATAATCAAGAAATGGGTTGTTATTCTAAATAATTTCATTTTTTTTTTTCAAAGGCTTCATTTATTATTACTCGTAAATTCAACCCGTATAATTAATGTTTTTAATGTGCGTTAATAAACCATTTGATCCGAAACTCGTTTAAACCCGAACCGTATAAGTAATGTGTTTAATATGCAACCCGTAAATGCGATAATAAGGACGTATAACGCTGATTTCAATTTGTGTTCTACTCAGTATGATTCAAGTCAACTTGGCCTCAAAAGTCAAACACAAAATCATGGGAAGAGCTGAGAATTAAAATTTCCCTAGAGATACAAAGAATAAATTTTACTTCTACACTTTCTTCAAAAAAAAAAAAAAGGTCAACAATTAACAATTGCTATACACAAAAAAATTTGATACCAAATAAAATTAAAACGGTACCAACTAAGAAAATATTCAAATATGCGATTAGAATATAAAAAAGAAAAGTTAAAATTAGAATATTAGAAATAATTGTTTTAAAAAAAAATTGCAAAGTATTTAAAATTAAAAAATTTGGGGAATCAAAATGCAAGTGATGGAAAATGAAAAATTTACGGGGAAGGTTGAAGAATTAATTACAGGTTGGAATATGTTATTAGTTAATGTCCGTATATTTATTATGATTATGTGAAATGTGTTATTTAATTGATGGTTATTTTTTACGGAGTATTAATAGTAATTGCATAATACAATTCACATTATCGAGATACCAAGAAATCATGGACAATGTATCACGTTAATCACAATTATTCTCATATGACCCCGTCTTTTATTGTAAAAATAGGTCATTAATTCATTATGTATCCAGTAAATTTTTTAAACGATAGATTGAATTATGAAAATCATTTATGTTGAGAGATATAAGAGTATGTCAAAATTATCAATCAAATAATTATCATGACAAATTAAAATATCAACTTATATGGAATAATTACCATACATAAAAATATGATTGATAAGAAATCATTCCATTCGGAAAATATGATTGATAAGACGTTTTTTTTATACTCTAATCATATATTATGATTCGTAGACAATTCGTATGCAATGTTACTATATGTATTCTATATTACATTTCTTTTTAAAATTGTTGAAATACATAATTATGGAGCATAATTTGTGATCCTCGATAATTAAAAATAATCACAATTAGAAATATTAGAAATCATAACTGTAAAAGTTAGAAATCATAACAATTGGAAATAATCAGAAATTAGAAATCATAACTAATCATAAAAATTAGAAATCATAACCAGGAAAAAAAAAATTAGAAAATAGCACAATATTATAACTATAATCAAAATTAGAAATAATCACAATTGAAAAGTCATTAACTTTTATAAAAGTTCATATATACCATCGTTTGAAATATATCACACAAAACTAATTAAATAAATTTTCAAATAGTTATAAAAAAATTAATGGACTTTAATACCTAAAATACCTCTACGAAATTCACTATATATCTTCGTTCATCATCTGGAAAAAAAAACTTCCTTATCAAAAATTAACAAAAAAAATGCCCTTATAAAAAATTAACATCACAATCTATATCGTCATATTTTGAATAAACATAAAACCTACACCATAAATCGCAAGTACACACATAACAAACATGCATCATAAATCCATGATTTGTTCAACAATCTTACAATAAAGAAGAACTTGAACTTTTACGGTTTTACCTCAACTTTTTTCTTAAGAAAACGGAAATTCACCAAAAAAAAAAATCAAAATAATTACCAATTAAATTATGGTCCTCATGATGCCTTGCTTTTTCGCTGCCTTCTTCTCCTTTCTTCTACCTGGAAATTCACGAAATAAATTGAAAAAGAAGTCAGATTTTTTAAAATTCAATTATCATTATCATCAATAAAATCAGATTTTTGATAAAAAGAAGTTAGATTTTTTACAAATACTCAACATAATATATAGAGGGTTCTAGGAAGTGACTGAGGAAGGTGAATGCAGACGATAAGACGCCCGTAAATTGCATCACCATTTCTGGAGAAGAATGTTGACGGCAATCGAGGAGGCATCAATAAGTATTTTGAATCAATAACGAAGGGGATTAATCGTTGATGACGGAGCATTGAACAACTGATTAATGTTCCTGATTACCGAGAATGGGAAGATTAATTATGAATCAAGGTATTTAATGAGCCGGGTTGTTGGATTGAGGTGGTTGGGATTTGATTGCAATTGTCTCATATTGAAACAACTGAAACACTGCATATGTCACACATATTGAACTAAAGAGCGATCGATAAAGATATGAAAACAGAGAACGGAGATAAAACAACTGGGTAAGAATTTCGGATTGCAGGAACGATGACGGGATGAGATGGAAAATCAACTAACCTGCTTAACATAATATATAGTCGATTCATAGAAGTGACCGAGGAAGGTGAATGAAGACGATGAGACGCCAATTAATTAAATCCCCATTTCCGGTGAAAGATTGATCTGATACCCATGTAGACGGCAATCGAGGGGGATCATTAAGTATCCTTATTCAATAATAAGGGGGATTAATCGCTGATGACGGAGCAGTAAACAACCGATTAATGATGCCTCAAAACCGAGAATGGGGAGATTAATGATGCCTCAAAGCATTTAATGAGCCGGGTTGTTGGATTGAGGTGGGTGAGAATTGATTGCAATTGCTGAAGTGAAAGTGGGTGAAGGATATAGAAGTGAAGTGGTAGAAATCTAAAAGTGTAAAAAATGGGACTTATTTTGAAATGGAGAATGGAGGTGGCCTTGAAAACTGTTTCTTGGTTTCTGATTTAATATAGAGAGGATCATGTTCAGTCTTTGATTTTATCATTTACTCATTCATGTCTTTTCAAGTGTAATCTATGTATGAGACGGTCTCATACCATAAAACGTTATTGTCTTTAAAAAATTTTAGTTTTGGTCATTTTGTAGGACTAAAACTTCATTATCGTATTACTAAACGTCTAAACCATTGTTCTTCTATTGCTGATTTTAATTAGAATGAAATCTCGTTTAGGCTTTTGTCAATGCATGACTCATAATTTACTCTTTCGATAAATAACGACCATCTGTAAGACTATAACACTTGCATTAACGAGAATTAACAAATTAGTTGTATTAGATTATAAATCCGGCCTTATAAATCCAATCATATCTGCTTAATTAAATAGCAGAAAAAGTTACCCTTAAACAAAATATAGAGTAAGTAAAATACACACCACTTTAGCAATATTTCCTCTCGATATGTCTACTGGTCATAGATTGTGTTTAGTTAATTATTTAAAGATAAACGACAAGGAGCAACAAAGTCGTTGTAGTATAGTGGTAAGTATTCCCGCCTGTCACGCGGGTGACCCGGGTTCGATCCCCGGCAACGGCGCTGTTTTGTTTATAAAATTCTTTTCATAATTTCCATTTTTATCCCACTGCCTTGTTCTTCTATAAGAATTTGTAATTTTTTATTATTTTATTATTATTATTATTATTATTATTATTATTATGCTTTAAAATGGAAATAAAAATTTGATACCTACTCTGATGCATATTGATCGGAATCTATTGATTTTGAAGACATCAATTCCGTCTCCAAAATGCCCTATACAACCTGTTTCATGGTTTGCATGTTTTTTTTTTTTTTTTTTTTTTTTTTTTTTTTTTTTTATAAAATTACCAAGTCAACTACACTAGGATGATTACATATTCTTGAGTCCCTTATTCTATGGGAATTTTTTTGTACATATTTGAGAATTTGAGTACAACATCTGTCCCATAATATACTGCACTAAATTTGTTCTATTATTGTGTTGTCTTGTTGCTTTCCATTAGTTGGCCTTTTGGGTCTCTCTTGATTGGATTCTTCTTCTTGTTTTTGCACCTCGTCTTCTGCTCTTGTCTCATCAGGAAAAAAAACACGACCCTTCAAGAATTTGTGTTACCCTAGCATGCATTTCTGATTGATTTTCGTAAGAATATATAACTATTTCTGGACCTCCAACTATCGCCTTTAAGTTTTTTAGTTAGTTGGGTTGATTCCATAACATGATATCAGAAATATCGAAGATGTTTTGGCCTAGTGGTTAGAACTAGGTGCTCTGAGATAGTAGGTCTCAAGTTCGAATCCCTCCTCCCCTATATTGTAATGCGACTAAGTGTCATCTTCACGAATTTGTGTATATAAATGCATACTTTTCCCACGTGTTTCTCATGCCTCCCACAATGCTAATACACTAGTACAGTACTATTGCAGTTGAGCTAACTAACCCTTTTTTTATAATAATAATTCTGCAGCATTTAATGCAAATGCAATCTACCCTCTTCCTTAAAACACTTGAATTGGATTAACTAACTAACTCCTCCAAATCTGTGAAGAAGCACACATGATGCATTTATTAGTCGCATTACAGTACATGAGACGAGATTGTAACCCGAAACTGACTGTTTTTATCAGGCCAGCTATGGTATGCATGTCGACTGTCGCCTGTCGGTCTACTTATATATTGGTGATGGTGCAATCATTAATGCTCTCCTTGAAGTCTTCTACCATGTTTTTAGGAAGGTCTAACATTTCAGAGTTATAAATATGTTAGCCCCCACTTCTTTAATTCTTCAACACATTGATTTCTGCAGAAAAACTAGATTTTTTGTTGTTGGTTTCATTATTACATCCTTATCTTTCGCTTACGACTTCCAATGGTTTCGGCCTGAATCCCCCATTTCATGAGTTTTCTGCCATACCGAAAATCTCAGTTACCAACTCTGTAGAATGGAAACAAAACTGTTTTTGTCAGAGCATTTAGCTGTTAGTTTGGTTAAAGATCCGATCTTTTCGAAAGGACTATCAGTTTTTATACATTTGGTTCTGGTATTTGGCCTCATTGTTGCCTATCTGTCGAAACTGTGTAAGAAAAATGTCGGTGAATGTCGCAGAGTTAGAACAACCTTCTGCTGCTACAAACCTGTTCTGCTGTCTGCTGTATTTCTTGTTTTGTTCAGTCTGGTATTATTCTGCTTGAACTACTATTGTTGGTATAATGATCAAGAATCAGTGACCCTTTTGGATTTAGCGATAAAGGCGCTCGCTTGGTTGCTAATTTCGGTTTACTTGCACACTCAGTTTCGCCATTCAAATGCGTCGAGGTTTCCTGTTTTGCTGAGAATTTGGTGGGGGAGTTTTCTTTTTGTTTCCTGTAATTGCCTGGCTATGGATATAGTTCAGTGTAGGAAGCACAAATGTGATAATGCGATAATAATAATCCAAGTTTTGGTTTCGGATGCTGTGTATGTTATATCAGGGATCGTGTTTTGCTGTGGTGGAATATATGGAAAGGTAGTTAGAGAAAACAGTGATGATGTTCAAGAGCCGCTTTTGAATGGAACAGATGACACGCTTGAATCGAGGAGCGAATCAGGAGGCATTTATCTGAATGCTGGATTCTTTAGTACCTTGACTTTCTTTTGGGTAGGGTCTTTGATTTCAAAGGGGTATAAGAAAACTTTGGACCTCGAGGACGTTCCTCCGCTCTCAGGTAAAGACAATGTCGAGGAGTCACATGTGATTTTCAACAAGTTTATCGAGTCGTCGAGGCAGGGCAATGACAGCGACAGCGACACAAAAGTAGTGACGACAATGCAGCTGGTTAAATCTCTGATCTGCACGACGTGGGTGGATATCGTACTGACAGGTGTGCTTTGCCTGCTGTACACATTAGCATCTTATGTCGGTCCGGCTCTCATTGAAACATTTGTTGAGTACCTCAATGGGAAGCGGACGTTCAAGAACGAGGGCTATGTTCTGGTTTGTGCATTCTGTGGAGCGAAGCTCGTGGAATGCCTTGCTCAAAGGCATTGGTACTTCAGGCTTCAAGTGATCGGAATCAGGGCGAAAGCTGTGCTGATTGAGGGTATTTATAAAAAGTCCTTAGTACTGTCCTGTCAGTCGAAGCAAGGTCAAACGAGCGGAGAAATGATCAACTGTATGTCTGTTGATGCGGAGAGAGTAGGCGATTTCAGTTGGCATCTTCATTTTCCATGGCTGGTTGTCGTCCAAGTCGGACTGGCATTGTTACTACTGTATAAAAGTCTAGGACTTGCATCAGTTGCAGCTTTCGCTGCAACTGTTGCCATCATGCTGATTAATTATCCGCTGGGATCGTTAGGGGAGAAGTATCAGGAAAATCTGATGGAAGCTAAAGATAGACGAATGAAGGCGACGTCTGAGGTGTTGAAGAACATGAGGATACTGAAGCTTCAAGCATGGGAGTTGAAATTCCTGTCTAAGATCATTGAGCTACGAGAAGTCGAGAATGGATGGCTGAAGAAGTTTCTGTATGCTCAAGCGATAACAATATTTGTCTTCTGGGGGACACCCACGCTCATCTCCGTCGTGAGTTTTGGTACATGTATGTTGCTGGGAATTCCCCTTGATACAGGAAAGATCTTATCCGCACTTGCTACATTCAGAATTCTGCAGGAGCCGATCTACACGCTTCCTGACACAGTCTCCATGGTAATTCAGACAAAAGTTTCTCTTGACAGGATCGCCTCGTTCATGAGCCTCGACAACTTGGACCCTGATGCTGTAAAAAAACTTCCTAAGGCCGATTCTGATGTAGCAGTCGAGATATATCAAGGAAACTTCAGCTGGGATCCGTCCATTCCAATTCCTACATTAAAGAACATCAACCTCAGAATTCGTCATGGGATGAGAGTAGCAGTTTGTGGGACTGTCGGTTCAGGGAAGTCGACATTGCTGTCATGTATATTAGGAGAAGTACCGAAGATTTCAGGGATTGTAAGACTGAGTGGATCAACAGCTTATCTTCCACAGTCTCCTTGGATTCAGAGTGGCAAAATAGTAGATAACATTTTGTTTGGCCAGAGTATGGATGATGAAAAATATGACAGGATCCTGGAGGCATGTTCCTTGAAGAAAGATCTCGAGATCTTGTCGTATGGAGATAAGACAGAGATTGGTGAGAGGGGTATTAATCTGAGTGGCGGTCAGAAGCAAAGGATACAGATTGCGCGTGCACTGTACCAGGATTCCGACATTTATCTATTCGATGATCCTTTTAGTGCTGTCGATGCTCACACTGGCAGTCATCTCTTCAAGGTATCGACAACATTTTCTTCCTACATGAACATCCTTTCTGTCAGAACATTTATGACTGTGGAATCTGTTTTTCACAGGAATGTTTGCTTGGGCTTTTAGAGTCGAAAACTGTGATATATGTCACACACCAAGTCGAGTTCTTACCTACTGCAGACTTGATCTTGGTGAGAAATCGCAGAAATGTTTTTTTTTTTTTTTTGAATTAAGATTTAGCTTCATTCTTGTTAACCTGAAGCATGTCTGATTTAACTACAAGGTCATGAAAGACGGGAAAATACTGCAAGCCGGAAAGTACAATGAAATCCTTGCTTCAGGGACCGATTTCATGGATTTAGTCGGAGCGCATGAACAAGCCTTGTCTGCCATCAATGCAATCGAGTCCAAACAGACAAATCAAACAGTTAATAACGAAAAACCCATAACAGACGAGATCACAGCAGACGACGTGGAAAAGCCTGATACTGTGGTTGCAGCATCTAAGGGTCAGCTAGTGCAGGATGAAGAGAGGGAGAAAGGCAGGGTAGGGCTTTCAGTTTACTGGAAGTACATTACAGCAGCATATGGAGGCGCTTTGGTACCTTTTATACTGACCTCTCATACCCTCTTTCAAGTTCTTCAAATCTTGAGTAATTACTGGATGGCTTGGGCGACTCCTGTTTCGGCTGATGCTAAGCCTGTTGTCGATGGTAAAACATTGTTATTAGTATATGTTGGATTGGCTGTTGGAAGCGCGTTTTGTATCCTTGCGAGGTCCACCCTGCTTGTGGCCTCCTCATACAAAACATCAACTTTGCTTTTTAATAAGATGCACACGTGCATCTTCCGTGCTCCTATGTCTTTCTTCGATGCTACCCCAAGTGGGCGGATCTTGAACCGGGTAAGCCCTCTTCAATAACATGATATCAGAACCAGCGTGATCAAAAGTCACGAGTTAGAATCCTAACAGTCCCCAATATCTCTGAAATCTGTCAAATTTTCTGTTGTTCAGGCATCTACAGATCAAAGTGCTGTTGATATGAGCATTTCGAATCAAATTGGTACATTTGCATTCTCTTTGATTCAACTTCTGGGAATTGTTGTGGTGATGTCGCAAGTAGCGTGGCAGGTTTTCGTCATCTTCATTCCCATCACTGCAATCTGTCTCTGCTACCAGGTAAGCCACAACCGTGATCATGTTCTGTTTTATGTTATTTAGGTTGGCATATGATATACTGCAACTCTGCAACTGCAAGTGCATGCTCTTTTGTATTTTTCCTGCAGCAATATTATATAGCAGCTGCAAGAGAACTTAGTCGACTGGCAGGAGTAAGCAAGGCACCAGTGATACAGCACTTTGCCGAGACTATAGCTGGAGTTACAACCATCAGGAGCTTCAATCAAGAATCGCGATTCTGCAAAACAAGCGTAAACCTTATAAATGCATATTCACGGCCGAAGTTCTACAGTGCAGCTACAATGGAATGGCTCTGCTTTCGGTTGGACTTACTGTCATCAATTACGTTTGCATTCTCGCTGATACTTTTAGTCTCCATTCCTGTCGGACTGATTAATCCCGGTATGTAAACCTACAGCCTACTACTTACTTGCATTGTCTTCACTCCTGCCTGCTGACATCTTTTTTTCCGTTACAGCCATTGCTGGTTTAGCCGTGACATACGGACTAAACCTGAACATGCTGCAAAGTTGGGTGATATGGTGTCTGTGTAATATGATCATCTCAGTCGAGAGAATCCTTCAGTATACTTGTTTAACCAGCGAGCCTCCCCTTGTTATCGAAGAACACAGGCCAGACAGCTCCTGGCCTTTTCATGGAGAAATCTCTATACAGGACCTGCAGGTTCGTTATGCGCCGCACTTGCCACTGGTATTGCAAGGAATCACTTGCACTTTTCAAGGCGGAAAAAAGACGGGAATTGTAGGGAGGACAGGCAGTGGGAAATCAACACTCATACAAACACTCTTCCGGCTTGTTGAACCTACGTCTGGACGAATTTTTATTGATGGCATCAACATATGTAGCATTGGACTCCATGATTTACGGTCTAGATTAAGCATCATCCCCCAAGATCCAACTATGTTTGAAGGCACTATCCGTGGCAACTTGGACCCGTTAGAAGAGTACACTGATGATCATATTTGGGAGGTTAAAATTTCTTGTCTGAATGTCTGACTAATCATCATCTTAAGGTTTTGGTTGAGATGATTCATCTGACACTGACAATAATGTTTATCGTTGTTTTAGGCTCTTGATAAGTGCCAACTTGGCGATGAAATCAGAAAAAAAGAAGGCAAACTCGATTCAGTAGGTTCGTTTTCTAAAATCATCTTCAGTTTATAATAACAAACAGATCATTTAAAAGAATGTGTCGAACTGTCGATAAATAGTGTACATGTTGATGTTTGGACTTCAGTGGCGGAGAATGGAGAGAACTGGAGTATGGGACAACGACAGCTAGTTTGCCTAGGCCGTGTTCTTCTAAAGAGAAGCAAAGTACTGGTACTTGACGAAGCGACTGCATCAGTCGACACAGCGACAGATAATCTAATTCAGCAGACATTAAGGGAGCATTTTTCAGATTCGACACTGATTATTATCGCTCACAGGATCACATCAGTAACTGACAGTCATACAGTGGTGCTCTTAAGCAATGGAGTTGTCGAGGAATGCGATTCTCCCTCGAGGTTGCTTGATAATAAATCCTCGTCATTTTCAAAACTCGTTGCAGAGTACGCGACAAGGGGGAATTAATTAAATTAGCCCGTTGATGACAAAATTAGAAGGAATACGAAGGTCTGCGAAAACATGTAATAATCTTCTAGTTAATAAAGTAACTTGAGACTTCATCCTCGAGTTGAATCCCCATGTAACACGTTTTCTTTTGTCCTTATCTTTAGTTTCGTATTTCAAAAAATTATAAAAAGTTGAGATTCGTAGACAATTTAACAAAATCAAAATTTCACGTGAATATCTTTTGTCTTATATACGGAGTATTGGTTATATTGACGATCCTACTCACTTCACTTGTGGATTGAAATCCATGCTTCATACTATGTGGTTGCAGCATTTCGTCGAACACCTTGTGTGCATGAAAGTGGTATTGAAATGAGTATTTCAAATCAAATTGGTTCATCTGCATTCTCTTTGATTCAACTTTTGGGAATTGTGATGGCGATAATCTGTATGTTCAACTACCAGGTAACCACCTATGGCTGTTCATTTGCAAATTGCATTCTCTTTGATTCAACTTCTGCAACTGCTTTTTTGTGTAAAGGGATAAGAGGGTAAATTAATCGTTATTTTAATCGTGTATTACAGGAGAAGGTAGATAGTAAGATGGAGGAAATATATCCGTCTTAAACGTAAAACAGGCGGATTTGCAGCGTAATGTCTTGAGAAAACCATGAACTTTGTCCCATTTTCCTGCAAATCCCAAATTATGACCCGTTTTAACTTTAAAACGGATACGTATCTCTTAGGAGATACCAGAGAGACCTATTGTTGGTTAGTAGAGGTACCGGGTTATATGACTTTGTAAACGGGTCAATTCGAGTGCGCTTTACGCTTCGAATTGGGGTATTTTGGGTCTAGGTCTACTTCAGTTTGTAGTTTCCAGCCGTGAACCGTGGTTCTTGTTTGGTCGGGTCAGGTCGTTTTGTCAGCTCTGTATCAGTTTAATCTGCAAGAATTTCGTTTGATACTCGCACATTCAGAACATATATCTGAACCATTACTGTCATGTGTCGTGTTTCCTTCGATTGGTTAGTTCAGTCTCTTGTACTCCATACTTTATGGCAGGTCTTTCCCTCTCTTGTTTTGATGTAAAAGGTCTTCTCATTCCTTCCTGCAGCTATATTATATTCCAGCTGCACGAGAACTTAGTCGACTGGCTGGAGCTGCAATGTAGTCATTGCCATCAGATACATTTGCCTTCTCGATGATACTTTTAGATTCCGTTCCTGTCAGATTGATTGATCCCGGTATGTAACGTTTGATTCAGCCTGTTCTTTTTCTGATCACCTTCAGCTTCTAACTATTCTGGTCGCTTTATAATAACAAAAGAGTGGTTCAAAAGAATTAATATTCTCTGCAATGACATCTAGTTTGCGTAGGGCGTGTTCTTTTCAAGAGAAACAAAGTACTGGGTCTTGAGGAAGACACTGCGTCAGTCGACACAACGACTGACAACCTAATTCTGCTGACATTAAGGGAACACTTTTTGGGATTCAATGGTGATTATTATTGCCCACAGGATCACATCTGTAGTGATATGGTGGTGCTCTTAAGCAATGGACTTGTCGAGTAAGGTGATTCTCGTCATTTTCAAAACTTGTTGCAGAGTACGCGACAAGGTGAAATTATCCCGTTGATGAGGAACTTTGTACTCATTACTTACGGAATGGTTTGATTTACTTGTGAGTCATTGAGCCGCCTTAAGTTGATCATGCAGATACCATGTTAGATGAACCATCCCAACCAAAACCTTAAGTGTTGGTTGAGACCAAACTATTAAATTTATATCTGGTTGAAGATTTACCATTTAGTTTGTTCAGGTTGAAGAGCAGCAACTCGCGCAATCATTCTAGTTGCTGATATCTTCTTTGCCTGTAAGTTTATCGCCCGTTCTTTTTGAATTAGATGCTTGCGTCTGGGTCCCTTGATTGATGACCCGTTTCTAGGTGACACGTACATAAACCCAACATGGCCAGAGAAGGAGATTCGAACCTAAGACCTATTGTCCAGGATACCTAATCTTAACCATTAGGCTAAGACATCTTCGGTTTATATATATAGTCGAGTGTTGAATTAGTCAATGAAGGCACAAATTATGAATTATGACTACCCATTGTCTAATTGGCTAATACAACGTCAGTTTGAACATTTATGTAGTGATTAGGGACGACGGACGAAGATGACCTCAATCAACTCATGTATAGACAGTGACACTCACCATTTTTCCAGGAAATGTTATAACATCAGTTAGTATTGTAGACAGTGACCTCAACACAACAAGCTGTACTGTCCATGTCCAAGGCGGTCTTACATGAGACGGTTTTGAAACGATATCTCGTGACTGAATTATTGTAATATCTTGATTATGAATTGTAGTTTTATGATTATAAGAGTACAAAAATTAGTAAATTTGCTTACATATCAGTTGATCCTTGGTCCACAAGCAAGCAAATACAGTGGACTGACTTTTCTTATAGTGGAAAATGTTAGTTATATGAGCCAATCAGCTGAAGAAAAGTGACTTTTTATCCTCAAAGGAAGGCCTCAAGATACTCACTACATTAACTTCACAAGATTCCATTATGAAAGAGTAGTCAACAACATACTGCTACCTTAGCCTGCTAGGAGTATATATAAGCTTGAGTTTGAAACATACTGTATCTTCATTATTCTACTGTAAATTTCCGAGTTAAATTCACAAAATCTCGTATATTCATAGTTCGACAATGTTTGGAAATGATGTTAGGGATAATGGTAGTGTAAAAGAGCGTCTTTTAAATGGTAGTAACAAAGTCGAGAGGGAAACATTGGTGAGTAGTCCATATTCAAATGCTGGGTTCTTGAGTACTTTAAGTTTCTATTGGGTAGGGTCCTTAATTTCTAAGGGCTATAACAAAATCTTGGACATTGAGGATATCCCTCCTCTTTCGGGCCAAGATGATGTTAATGAGTGTTACATCAGTTTTCGCGATATTCTGGAAGATCAGGGTAAGAAGGGTAAGAAGGTCACATCAATGCAGCTTACCAAAACCTTGATTCTCACAACATGGGTAGAAATCTTGAAGTCGGGTGTATATTGTCTGTTATACACGGTGTCTGCATATGCCGGTCCATTCTTAATTGATACCTTTGTGCAATACCTTAATGGGAAGAGGGAATTCGAGAATGAAGGCCTTATTTTAGTTTCGGCATTCTGTGGAGCTAAGCTTGTGGAATGCCTTGCGCAGAAACATTGGTTTTTAAGGCTTCAAGTGGGTGGTGTTAGGGTAAAAGCTGTTCTTACTGAGGCCATTTATAAGAAGGCCTTGACACTGTCGTGTCTGTCAAAACAAGGCCAATCAAGTGGGGAAATGATCAATACTATGTCGGTTGATGCAGAGAAGGTCGGTCAATTTAGTTGGTATATCCATGATCCGTGGATGATCGTCCTGCAACTTGCATTAGCCATGGTGATCTTGTACAAAAGTCTTGGGCTTGCGTCGATTGCTTCCGTTGTCATGACCGTGCTCATCATGCTCATCAATTATCCTATATCGAGCTTAGTTGAGCAATATCAAGAGAAGTTGATGGAGTCCAAGGATAAGAGAATGAAGGCTACAACAGAAATATTGAAAAATATGAGGATTTTGAAGTTGCAGGCATGGGAGATGAAGTTCTTGTCTAAGATTGTTGGTCTACGGAATGTCGAGAATGGTTGGTTGAAGAAATTTCTCAATTTTTTCGCTATGACAACATTCTTATTCTATGTTACCCCAACATTTGTGTCTCTTGTTACATTCGGAACGTGTATAGTTATAGGCATCCCTCTTGAAACAGGCAAGATTCTGACAGCACTTGCTACATTCAGAATCCTGCAAGAACCCATTTACAGTCTGCCTGACGCAATCTCTGTGATCATACAAACAAAGGTTTCCCTTGATAGAATTGCCACGTTCCTCAGCCTCGACGACTTGGATCCTGATGCTGTCGAAAGACTTCCTCGGGCCATCTCCGATATGGCTGTAGAGATATCTGATGGAAATTTTAAGTGGGACCCATCTGATGAAAGCCCTACTTTGAAGGACATCAATCTGACAGTTCATCATGGCATGAGGGTAGCAGTCTGTGGTACTGTAGGTTCGGGGAAGTCAACCTTGTTGACTTGTGTGTTAGGAGAAGTTCCAAAGATATCTGGAACTTTAAGGCTAGGTGGTTCCACTGCTTACGTTGCTCAATCTCCGTGGATTCAAAGTGGGAAGATCGTTGATAATATACTATTTGGCCGAGAAATGGATGCTGTCAGATATGACAGGGTGTTAGAAGCCTGTGCTTTGAAGAAGGATCTTGAGATCTTGCCCTTTAAAGATCAGACTGTTATTGGTGAGAGGGGTATCAATTTAAGTGGTGGTCAGAAGCAAAGGATACAGATTGCTCGTGCATTGTATCAAGATGCTGATATTTACTTATTTGACGATCCTTTCAGTGCTGTCGATGCTCACACTGGCAGTCATCTCTTCAAGGTATTAGTTTTTTCCATTTGTTTCAGTAGACATTGTTAGGCATTCAATTCAGTTCGTCTGGTAACTCTGGTTTGAGTCACTTGCGCTTCAGTTTAATTCAGTTAAACTCACATCAGTTCAGTTGCGGTTTGTTAAGTACATTTCTGTCGGAATGAACGGGGCCTTAGAAGTATCCAACACATTATATGTTTGTTCATTTGTTTCAGGAATGCATTCTTGGGCTTCTACAGTCCAAAACAGTGATATATGTTACACACCAAATGGAGTTTTTGCCAGCCGCGGATCTAATCTTGGTTAGAAATTATCTGAAGCATCATTCTCTGTTCACTTCATGCCTTTATTTTATCGTATTGGAGAAAAATCCATTGTTTACCTGAAAATCTGTGGTTTAACAGGTCATGAAAGATGGACGAATACAGGAGTCAGGAAAGTACAATGACATTCTCTCTGCAGGAACAAACTTTATAGAACTTGTGGGAGCACATGAAGAAGCCTTATCTTCATTCGATCAACAACAAGACTCGATGCTTGATGAGAAGCTTAGCATCACAACTCCCTTGGAAGAAGAGATTAACGGTGGACATGACGATGAAGTAAATGACCAAAAGGCCATTAAGGGACAACTTGTCGAAGAAGAGGAACGAGAGAAGGGAAGAGTTGAACTTTCAGTTTACTGGAAGTACATTACGACAGCATATGGAGGAGCATTAGTTCCCTTCATACTCCTATCCCAAATTTTGTTCCAGGTGCTTCAAATTGCAGGCAACTATTGGATGGCTTGGGCAACACCGGCTTCATCTGATGTCGAGCCTGCTGTTAATTCAAGCACTTTGATATTGGTGTATGTTGTTTTGTCCATTGGAAGTGCATTTTGTGTCCTAGCCAGGGCATCCCTTCTCGCCGCAGTTTCATACAAGACTGCAACATTGCTTTTCAGTAAAATGCATTCCTGTATTTTCCGCGCTCCAATGTCCTTTTTCGATTCTACTCCAAGTGGCCGCATCTTGAACCGTGTATGTAATCATTCCTCTGAAAAATTTATATTATTTTTCTCTGTACAGTAAGTAGATGTTTTATGATTGTCTTGTTTCACTGTTTCAGGCATCTACTGATCAAAGTGCTGTTGATACAGACATTCCGAATCAAGTTGGTGCATTTGTATTTGGTCTGATCCAGCTCATTGGAATCATAGCGGTTATGTCACAAGTTGCGTGGCAGGTTTTCGTAATTTTCATCCCTGTCACTGCAATCTCTATTTGGTATCAGGTAATTTATTCAACAGTTGCAGAAATACATCTTTTGCATTAAAATGAGAAATATATATTTAGAGATTTGAGACCGTCTCATACAAGATCTCAGTATGTTACTGTCAATGTGTTTCTGCAGCAATACTATCTACCTTCAGCAAGAGAACTCAGTCGACTGGGTGGAGTAGCGAAAGCTCCAGTGATACAACATTTCAGTGAGACTATATCTGGAGCAACAACGATAAGGAGCTTTAACCAAGAATCAAGATTCTGTGAAACAAGCTTGAATCTTATAAACAGATATTCAAGAGCAAAGTTCTACGGTGCTGTTGCGATTATGTGGCTTTGTTTTCGCTTGGACTTGTTATCTTTAATTGCATTTGCCTTCTCTACAATATTTTTAGTCTCTCTTCCTACTGGACTTATTAATCCTGGTATGTCAGCTCCATGTCCCACTTGTCTATAAAGTTTCCCGTCTTCAAATCGGTCTTTTGACAGTGGTTTTCTCTTTTCTATGATAAGGAATTGCTGGTCTAGCTGTGACATATGGACTCGATCTGAGCTCAGTGCAAGGTCATGTGATATGGAATTTGTGTATCATGGAGAATAGAATCATCTCAGTTGAGAGGATCCTTCAGTATGCTGGTATAACAAGCGAGCCTCCCCTTGTTATAGAAGAAAATCGACCTGACAGCTCTTGGCCTTCTCGTGGAGAGATAACCATACAAGACCTGAAGGTCAGTTTTTGTACTTAACGACGTTTCATTACGAGTTAATTGGAAACTGCATCTCTTCGATATTCAAAATGTACGTTGTTCACTTACGCAGGTCCGTTATGCACCACACTTGCCGCTAGTATTGCAGGGTATATCATGCATATTCCAGGGAGGCAAAAAGACAGGGATAGTAGGAAGGACGGGAAGTGGTAAATCAACCCTGATACAGACACTTTTCAGGATTGTGGAGCCTACTGCTGGAAGAATATTCATCGACGGTATCAACATTTGCACAATAGGGCTTCATGATCTAAGATCCAGATTGAGCATTATCCCTCAGGATCCCACCATGTTCGAAGGGACCGTCCGAAGCAACTTGGATCCCCTAGAGGAGTATTCTGATGATCAGATTTGGGAGGTAAACATCATTACCTACAGCCTAGAATCAATGTTTTTATGCTCTCAGATTCCGATACCCTAAATTTATTATCCTGTCTTCATGTAGGCTCTTGATAAATGTCAGCTAGCTGAAGAAGTGAGAAAGAAAGAAGGAAAGCTTGATTCGATAGGTTTGTTCTCTTTAAATTTACTAACGGTCTGACTCAAATAAATGTTTCCCATTGACAAACATTGATATCGACTCTATATGACAGTAACGGAGAATGGAGAGAACTGGAGCATGGGGCAACGACAGTTGGTGTGTCTAGGTCGCGTCCTTCTTAAGAAAAGCAAGGTGCTCGTTTTGGACGAAGCGACAGCATCAGTCGACACTGCAACAGATAACTTAATACAGCAGACGTTAAAGCAACACTTTTCAGATTCGACAGTCATCGTTATTGCACACAGGATTACTTCAGTTATTGACAGTCAAATGGTGGTGCTCCTAAGCAACGGTCTTGTTCAGGAATGTGATTCTCCTATGAAGTTACTCGAGAACAAGTCGTCCTCATTTTCCAAACTTGTTGCAGAATATGCATCTAGATCTAATTCCAAGTAGAAGAGAAGAACATTGTCGACTTCAGTAATTTGTGCACGACTTTTCCTGTAACTAATTATTACGTTTATTATCCTTGTAAACCAAATGTTCAATTATACAGCGAAAACAAACAGGTCACATAACCTGTCAAACATGCCTACATGTACAGGCGAGAACGACAATATTATACAGACCACCTTGACGGCTTCCCACACCGACTTCTCAAATACTCCCTCCGGTTTTAAATATAATACTCGTCCGGTCAATGATTTAAAAACCGGAGAGTAACAACTAGTCAATTACTGCTCACTAGAGTGAGTTCATGCTTGATATTGGTTGTGCCAATTCGTCGAACACCTTGTGTGCATGAAAGTGGTATTGAAATGAGTATATCAAATCAAATTGGTTCATCTGCATTCTCTTTGATTCAACTTTCGGGAATTGTGGTAGCATATATGGCGGGTTTTCGTCATCTCCACTGCAATCTGTATGTTCTACTTCTACCAGGTAACTAAGCTATGGCCGTTCTTCAGTTGCCGTCTCTTTGATTCAACTTCTGCAACTGCTTTTTTGTTTAGTGTCATTGGTCAAAGATACGTGAAATCAGAGTTACCTAATTCGGTCTATCACTCTACGAATCGGGAATCGACTCGATCAAATTTCGAATCCGTATTAGAGCGAATTATGATGTTTTGTTACAAGTATATCGAATTATACTCTATTTTTAGCGAATCGCGAATTCCTATCACGAATTCGAGCGAATCACGTATCTGGTAACCCTGCGTGAAATATATCCGTCTTAAACTTAAAACCATCAACTGTGTCTCATTTACCTGCAATTCCCAAATTTTGACCCGTTTTAACTTCAAAACGGATACGTCTCTCTCAGGAGATGCCAGAGAAACGTAATGTAGATTGGTAGAGGGGCTAGGGGAGGAATTTTCTCTGTAAATTTAGTAATCGGGTTATATGACTTAGTAAACGGGTCAATTCGAGGGCGCTTTACGCATGGGCTCATCCCGGGATGTTTGGGGTTAGCCAGTTAGGTGATGTTGGATCGTACTGTTGTAGTCGGACATTTTGGGTCTGAGTCTACTTCCGTTAATCCGTTTGTAGTTTCCAATCGTGGTTCTTGTTTGGTCGGGTCATTTTGTTAGTTCGCTCTATACCAGTTTAATCTTCAAGATTTCCATATGATACTTGAACATATAGAGAATTGGAGTATGGGGCAACGACGACTAGTTTGCCTAGGCCGCGTTCTTCTAAAGAGAAGCAAAGATGGTTCTTGACGAAGCCAATGCATCAGTCGACACAGCACGACAGACAATCTGATTCAGCAGACATTAAGGGAGCATTTTTCAGATTCAGCACTGATTACTATTGCTCACAGGATCAAATCAGTAACTGATAGTCATAAGGTGGTGCTCTTAAGCAATGGAGTTGTCAAGGAATGTGATTCTCCTTTGAGGTTGCTGGATAATAAGTCCTCGTCATTTTCAAAACTTGTTGCAGAGTACGCGACAAGGGGGAATTAGAAGGAATAAGAAGGTTTATGAAAACATGTAATCTTCTACGAGTAGTTAATAAAGTAACTCGAGACTTCATTATTCTCGAGTTTAATTTAGGTAATTTCTTTTATGTACTCTTTCTCATTACTTACGGCATGGTTTGATTTACTAGTGAGTCGTTGAGTTATTAAGACGATTTACTCTTTCACTTGTTCAGGTTGAAGAGCGGCAACTCGCGATGCATTCTAGTTGCTGATATCTTCTTTGCCTGTAAGTTCATCGCCCGTTCTTTTAATTACAGGCTTGTGTCTAGGTTCCTTGATTTATATATACTCCGTATTGTAGATTCTTTTGTTTTGTTTCAATGAAGAGTGCACTTAAGGGATTCAAACCTAGGACCTATTATCCAGGATACCTAATCTTAACCACTAGGTTAAAATATTGTCTAATTGGCTACTACAACATCAGTTTGGTCTTTCTATTTAGTGATTAGGGACGGATGAAGATGACTTCGACTCATTTACAGACATTGATACCCACGATTTTTCCGGTCTTACATGAGACGGTTGTATTTTCATACACGCGACTTTTTAAACAAAGGATGAAACGATATCTCGAGAATGAATTATTGTAATATCTTGATTCATTCAAGAGTATCAATTTGTATGTAGTGTTGCAGTATATGATTGGTAGGAGTAGAAAGTCAAGTAAATAGTGCTTACATCAGTTGATCCTTGGTCCCCAAGTATAGTGGACTGACTTTTCTTAGAGTGGAAAATGTTAATTATATGAGTCAATCAGCAGAAGGAAAGGGACCTTTTTCCTCAAAGGAAGGCCTCAATATACTCACTACATTAACTTCACATAATTCCAATAATAGGAGCAGTCAACAACATACTGCTACCTTAGCTGGCCTGCTAGGAGTATATATAAGTTCTCCATTATTCTACTTTAAATTTCCTGAGTTAAATTCACAAATCTTGTATATCTTCATAGTTCTACAATGTTTGGAAATTATGTTAAGGATAATAGTAGTGTAAAAGAGCATCTGTTAAATGGTAGCGACAAAGTCGAGAGTGAAACATTAGTGAGAAGTCCATATTCAAATGCTGGGTTCTTGAGTACTTTGAGTTTTTATTGGGTAGGGTCCTTAATTTCCAAGGGCTATAACAAAATCTTGGACCTTGAGGATATCCCCCCTCTTTCAGGCCAAGACGATGTTAATGAGTGCTACATCAGTTTTTGCGATATTCTGGAAGATCAGGGTAAGAAGGGTAATAAGAAGAGTGAGAAGGTCACAACAATGCAGCTTACCAAAACCTTAATTCTCACAACATGGGTAGAAATCTTGAAGTCGGCTGTATATTGTCTGTTATACACAGTGTCAGCATATGTCGGTCCATTTCTAATCGACACCTTTGTGCAATACCTTAATGGGAAGAGGGAATATAAGAATGAAGGGTTTGTTTTAGTTTCGGTATTTTGTGGAGCTAAGCTTGTGGAATGCCTTGCTCATAGACATTGGCTCTTAAGGCTTCAAGTGGGTGGTGTTAGGGTGAAAGCGGTGCTTACTGAGGCTATTTATAAGAAGGCCTTGACACTGTCATGCCTGTCGAAACAAGGCCAATCGAGTGGGGAAATGATCAATACTATGTCTGTCGATGCAGAGAAGGTCGGTCATTTTAGTTGGTATATCCATGATCCGTGGATGGTCGTCCTGCAATTTGCATTAGCCATGGTGATCTTGTACAAAAGCCTTGGGCTTGCGTCGATTGCTTCTGTTGTCACGACCGTGCTCATCATGCTTGTTAACTATCCTATATCGAGCTTAGTTGAACAATATCAAGAGAAGTTGATGGAGTCCAAGGATAAGAGGATGAAGGCTACGACAGAAATATTGAAAAATATGAGGATTTTGAAGTTGCAGGCATGGGAGATGAAATTCTTGTCTAAGATTGTTGATCTACGGAATGTCGAGAATGGTTGGTTGAAGAAATTTCTCAATTTTTTCGCTATGACAACATTCTTATTCTATGTTACCCCAACATTTGTGTCTCTTGTTACATTCGGAACGTGTATAGTTATAGGCATCCCTCTTGAAACAGGGAAGATTCTGACAGCACTTGCTACATTCAGAATTCTGCAGGAGCCCATTTACAATCTGCCTGACACAATCTCAGTTATCATACAAACAAAGGTCTCCCTTGATAGAATTGCCACGTTCCTCAGCCTCGACGACTTGGACCCTGATGCTATCGAAAGACTTCCTCGTGCCACGTCCGAGGTGGCTGTCGAGATATCAGAAGGAAATTTTAAGTGGGACCCATCTGATGAAAGCCCTACATTGAAGGACATCAATCTGACAGTTCATCATGGCATGAGGGTAGCAGTCTGTGGTACTGTAGGTTCGGGGAAGTCAACCTTATTGACTTGTGTGTTAGGAGAAGTTCCAAAGATGTCTGGAACTTTAAGGCTAGGTGGTTCAACTGCTTACGTTGCTCAATCTCCGTGGATTCAAAGTGGGAAGATCGTTGATAATATACTGTTTGGTCGGGAAATGGATGCTGTGAAATATGAAAGGGTGTTAGAAGCTTGTGCTTTGAAGAAGGATCTCGAGATCTTGCCCTTTGAAGACCACACTGTTATTGGTGAGAGGGGTATCAATTTAAGTGGTGGTCAGAAGCAAAGGATACAGATTGCTCGCGCATTGTATCAAGACGCTGACATTTACTTATTTGATGATCCCTTCAGTGCTGTCGATGCTCACACTGGTAGTCATCTTTTCAAGGTACTAGTTTTTTCCGCTTGTTTCGCTACTCTGTTATACCTTGTTTTTTCCAGCTTATTTTCAGCCAAGTTACGTTCAGTTAAGCCTCATTCAGTTCAGTTCGAAAAATCTGAGTCACTTCAACTTCAGTTCTTTCACATAGACGTATTTCAGTTCAGTTTTCTAAAGTACACTTCTGCCGAAAAGAACATGGCCTTAGAAGTATCCAACACAATTATGCTTGTTCATTTGTTTCAGGAATGCATTCTTGGGTTTCTACAGTCCAAAACAGTGATATATGTCACCCACCAAATGGAGTTTTTGCCAGCCGCGGATCTAATCTTGGTTAGAAATTATATAAAGCATCATTCATTCTTCACTTCATGCCTTTATTTTTTCATATCGGAGCAAAATCCATAGTTTACCTGAAAACCTCTGATTTAACAGGTCATGAAAGATGGACGAATACAGGAGACAGGAAAGTACAATGACATTCTCTCTGCAGGAACAAACTTTATAGAACTTGTGGGAGCACATGAAGAAGCCTTATCTTCACTCGATCAACAAGACTCGATGCTTGATGAGAAGCTTAGCAACACACCTCACTTAGAAGAAGAGATTAACGGCGGACATAACGATGAAGTAAATGACCAAAAGGACGTTAAGGGACAACTTGTCGAAGAAGAAGAACGAGGGAAGGGAAGAGTTGAACTTTCAGTATACTGGAAGTACATCACCACAGCATATGGAGGAGCATTAGTTCCCTTCATACTCCTATCCCAAATTTTGTTCCAGGTGCTTCAAATTGTAAGCAACTATTGGATGGCTTGGGCAACACCGGCTTCATCTGATGTCGAGCCTGCTGTTAATTCAAGCACTTTGATACTGGTGTATGTTGTTTTGTCCATTGGAAGTGCATTTTGTGTCCTAGCCCGGTCATCCCTTCTTGCCACAGTCGCATACAAGACTGCAACATTGCTTTTCAGTAAAATGCATTCCTGTATATTCCGCACTCCAATGTCCTTTTTCGATTCTACTCCAAGTGGCCGCATCTTGAACCGTGTATGTAAACTTTCCTCTGAAAAATTTATGTTATGTTTCTCTGTACAGTAAGTAGATGTTTTACGATTGTCTTGTTCCAGGCATCTACTGATCAAAGTGCAGTGGATACAAACATTCCAAATCAAGTTGGTGCATTTGTATTTCGTCTGATCCAGCTCATTGGAATCATAGCGGTGATGTCACAAGTTGCTTGGCAGGTTTTCATAATTTTCATCCCTGTATCCGCAATTTCCATCTGGTATCAGGTAATTTATTCAACAGTCTCAGATTTTATCCGCGGAAATACATCTTTTGCATCAAAATGAGAAACATGTAGATGTAGTAGAGATTTGAGACTGTCTCATACAAGATCTGAGTATTTTAATGTCAATGTGTTCTTGCAGCAATACTATATACCTTCAGCAAGAGAACTCAGTCGACTGGGTGGAGTAGCGAAAGCTCCAGTGATACAACATTTTAGTGAGACTATATCTGGAGCTACAACCATAAGGAGCTTTAACCAAGAATCAAGATTCTGTGAAACAAGCTTGAATCTTATAAACGGATATTCAGGAGCAAAGTTCTACGGTGCTGCTGCGATTATGTGGCTTTGCTTTCGCTTGGACTTGTTATCTTTGATTGCATTTGCCTCTTCAACAATATTTTTAGTCTCTCTTCCTACTGGACTTATTAATCCTGGTATGTATGCAAAATGTACTGCTTGTCTATAAAGTTTCCCATTTTCAAATCAGTCTTTCCGGTTTGAGTTGGGTTAGTCTGGTCGAGCAAGTTTTGTCAGGACTACTTTTGACAGTGGTTTTCTCTTTTCAATGATAAGGAATTGCTGGTCTAGCTGTGACATATGGACTCGATCTGAGCTCGGTGCAAGGTCGGATGATATGGGATTTGTGTAACATGGAGAATAAAATCATATCAGTTGAGAGGATCCTTCAGTATGCTAGTATAACAAGCGAACCTCCCCTTGTTATAGAAGAAAATAGACCTCACAGCTCTTGGCCTTCTTGTGGAGAAATAACCATACAAGACCTTAGGGTCAGTTTTTGTACTTAACGACGTTTCATTACAAATTAATTGGAAACTGCATCTCTTTGTTATTCAAAATGTGTGTTGTTTACTTACGCAGGTCCGTTATGCACCACACTTGCCGCTAGTATTGCAGGGTATAACATGCACATTCCGAGGAGGCAGAAAGACAGGCATTGTAGGAAGGACAGGCAGTGGTAAATCAACCCTGATACAAACACTTTTCAGGATTGTTGAGCCTACTGCTGGAAGGATATTCATCGACGATATCAACATCTCCACAATAGGGCTTCATGATTTAAGGTCAAGATTGAGCATCATCCCTCAGGATCCCACCATGTTCGAAGGGACCGTCCGAACCAACTTGGATCCCCTAGAAGAGTATTCCGATGATCAGATTTGGGAGGTTAGCATCATTACCTACAGTCTAGAACCAATGTTTTTATGCTTTCAGATTCCGATACCCTAAATTTATTATCCTTTCTTCATGTAGGCTCTTGAAAAATGTCAGCTAGCTGAAGAAGTGAGAAAGAAAGAAGGAAAGCTTGATTCAATAGGTTTGTTCTCTTTAATCAAATCTACTGATCGTCCGACTAAAATGGCCTGGTTTCCTCATGACAAACATTGATATCGACTTTAAACGACAGTAACTGAGAATGGAGAGAACTGGAGCATGGGCCAACGACAGTTGGTGTGTCTAGGTCGCGTCCTTCTTAAGAAAAGCAAGGTGCTCGTTTTGGACGAAGCCACAGCATCAGTCGACACTGCAACAGATAACTTAATACAGCAGACGTTAAAGCAGCACTTTTCAGATTCGACTGTCATCGTTATTGCACACAGGATTACTTCAGTTATTGACAGTCAAATGGTGGTGCTCTTAAGCAACGGTCTTGTTCAGGAATGTGATTCGCCTATGAAGTTACTCGAGAACAAGTCGTCCTCTTTTTCCAAACTTGTTGCAGAATATGCATCTAGATCTAATTCTAAGTAGAACAACATTGTCGACTTCAGTAATTTTTGCTCGACTTTTCCTGTAACTAATTTATTATCCTTTGAAAACCAAATGTTCAATTATACGGCGAAAATTTGTGTAAACAAAATGGCCATCCATAAGTCAAGCTAGTAAAGAGAACATCAAAAATCAGTATGGCTACCTAATATGTTACTCGGACTCGTTTAGAAGTATCTGACATGGGTACGTATCCAAGGGTCAGATTAAGCCAACATATTACGTAGTTACGTGCATTTCGCTTCAGCAAACAAAGCTTTAAGTGGTAAGAACTCCCTTACTTTGAGAGGTTCGATTCTCACCTGCGACGTAACTTACCCTTTTAGAAAAACGGCTCAAAAAGCAAAGAGCGACTGTACCGATGCTCAATATTTGGCTGCGGCATTTCGTCGAACACCTTGTGTGCCATATAATTTCCAAACATTTCAACGCAAATTCTCAATTGCTACTGATATGAGTATTTCAAATCAAATAGGTTCATCTGCATTCTCTTTGATTCAACTTTCGGGAATTGTGGTGGTGATATACAGTCACAAATAGTAGCATATATGGCGGATTTTCGTCATCTGTATGTTCTACTTCTACCAGGTAACTAAGCTATGGCGTTTCATTTCATTTGCATTCTCTTTGATTCAACTTCTGCAACTGCTTATTCTGTATAAAGAGATAATATCCAAGTGTCACCGGTCAAAGATACGTGAAATATATCCGTCTTAACCTTAAAACCGTGAACTTTGTCTCATTTACCTGCAATTCCCAAATTTTGACCCGTTTTAAGTTTAAAACGGATACGTCTCTCTTAGGAGATGCCAGAGAAACGTAATGTAGGTTGGTAGAGTTGCTGGGAGAGGGATTTTCTTTCTAAATTTAGTAATCGGGTTATATGACTTAGTAAACGGGTCAATTCGAAGGCGCTTTACGCATTGGCTCATCCCAGGATGTTTGGGGTTTGGTACTTTTGTAGAGCTTTTGTTTCATTTCAGGTCGGTTTTTTTTCGAATTGGGACATTTTTGGGTCCTTGGCTATACCAGTTTAATCTTCAAGATTTTCATATGAATATATGATACTTGCATATACAGATTGTATATCTGAACCCTAGTTGTCGTATGTCGTGTTTCCGTTGGTTGGTATGTAAACGTTTGCACGTTGACCTATAGCTTAGTTGTCTTCAGTCCTGCATGGTCAGGAATAACCTTTGAACAAACATCGTCTTTTGTGTTATAGCCATTGCTGGTTTAGCGGTGACATACGGACTAAATATAAACATGCTGCAAAGTTGGATGATATGGAGTTTTGTGTAACATGAAGAATACATGCATCTCGGTTGAGAAGAGAGGATCCTTCAGTATACTTGTTTAACCGCTGGCACTGCAAGAGTGCAAGGTATCACATCCACATTTCAAGGATCGGAAATGTGCGGAGGATAGGCAGCACAAAATTATCGTCTAACTATGATCTTTGTCATTGGCTTAGTCTCTTGATAAGTGCCAACTTGGTGATAAGGTCAGATACAGAAAGAAGAAGAAGAAGAACTCGATTCAGTCAGTTTTTTTTCCTAATCACCTTCTGTTTCTATCTAATCTGGTTGAATGTTCTGACTTCAGTGGCGGAGAATGGAGAGAATTGGAGTATGGGGAAACGACAACTAGTTTGCCTAGGCAGCGTTCTTCTAAAGAGAAGCAAGGTATTGGTTCTTGACGAAGATACTGCATCAGTCGACACAGCGACAGACAACCTGATTCGCATTTTTCAGATTCAACACTGATTATTATTGCTCACAGGATCACATCAGTAACTGATAGTCATACGGTGGTGCTCTTAAGCGATGGACTTGTCGAGGAATGTGATTCTCCTTCGCGGTTGCTGCACTCATTTTCAAAACTTGTTGCAGAGTACGCGGCAAGGGGGAATTAGCCCGTTAATTAGGAACGTTTGGAAAGTCCAAATGAAATTAGAAGGAATAAGGTTTGTGAAATCATGTAATCTCATAGTTAATAAAGTAACTTCAGACTTCATTCTCGACTTTAGGTTAGGTAATTCTTTTTATGTAGCATGGTTTGATTTACTCGTGAGTCATTGAATTATTAAGATGATTTGCTATTTATCTTGTTCAGGTTGAAGAGCAGCAATTCGCGCAATCATTATAGTTGCTGATATATCGTCTTGCCTGTAAGTTTATCGCCCATTCTTTTAATTTGATGCTTGTGTCTGGGTTCCTTGATTGACGACCCGTTTGTAGGTGACACGCACATAAACCCGACATGGCCAGATCGGTTTCACCTAGCCTACTTATTTTTGGCGATGATGTTACTAGTTAGGACTTGACCCTACTGATCCGCTCTAAACCTCTACTTCATTAATGATTCTCATGAGTCATCAAGTATACATATAGTTGAGAGTTGAGAGTTGAGAGAGTTGAGAGTTGAGAGTTGAGGCTAGTCAATAAAGGTACAAATTATGAATTAAATATGACTATCCATGTTCGATTTGGCTACTACAACGTCGGTTTGAACATTTTATATAGTACGGAGTAATTAGGGAAGGATGAAGATGACCTCAACTTATTTATAGACAGTGACACTCACGATTTTTCCGGGAAATGTTATTACAGTTAGTTCATGGACTCATGCTATGTCTTGAAATACAAATCAACACTCAACAAGCTGTCGTAGTCAGTCTTAAATGAGACGGTTATATATATGCGATTTTTGAAACAAAGAATGAAATAGGAGAATGAGTTATTGTAGTATTTTGATTCTCTTGATTATCAATTGTAGTTTATGGTTGTAGGAGTAGAAAAACAAGTAAATATTGGTTACATTATCAGTTGATCCTTGTTCCCCAAGTATAGTGGACTGACTTTTCTTTAGTGGAATGAGCCAATCAGCTGAAGAAAAGTGTCTTTTTTTCATCAAAGGAAGGCCTCAAGATACTCACTACATTGACTTCACATGATTCCAAAAACAAGAGCAGTCAAAGGATACTACTCTTGTCACTTCAACAACATACTCCTAGCAGGCTAGGAGTATAACTTCGAAACTGTATCTCCATTATTCTACTGGAAATATCTTGTATCTTCACAGTTTCCGATGATCGAAGAAATGAACCTTTATGATGGTATGTCTCGAATACATCATCATTCTTTCATTCTGCAACAAGACTCAGTTACCAGTTTCCTTAACAATCCACCGTCTCTAATAGCATCTTCTGTCATTCTACACCTAGTTTTGTTACTTGTCTAACATATGCATGGATATGCACCATGTTACGTCGAAAAAATCACATTAATGAGCAATCCAAATACTAGCCCTTCAACTATAAACCTGTTCTTTATATATCTTTAGCTCTTTCTATATACAATATTGGGTTATGTTTCTACAATTACTTCCCTCTGGCATGGAGCTGATTGGTCTGATCAAAATTTAGTAACTATTTTTGATTTAGTGACCCGGGTTGTTACATGGTCACTTCTTTCTGTTTACTTTCATACTCAGTTCGACCGTGTCTCGAATGCTTCAAAAATTCCACTTGTATTGAGAATTTGGTGGTGGGTTTACCTTGCTCTTTCCATTTGCTGCTCTGTGATGCACATTTCTCAGTGTATCGAAAATCAAAGGCTTTCGATTCAAGTCTTGGGATTGGATGTTGTGTATATAATATAAAGCATTTTCCTCTGTACTGCTACAATGTTTGGGAAGGATGTTAGGGATAATAGTAGTCTAAAAGAGCATCTTTTAAATGGTAGCAGCAAAGTTGAGAGTGAAACATTAGTGAGTCCATATTCAAATGCTGGGTTCTTAAGTACTTTAAGTTTCTATTGGGTGGGGTCCTTAATTTCCAAGGGTTATAACAAAATCTTGGACCTTGAGGATATCCCTCCTCTTTCGGGCCAAGACGATGTTAATGAGTCCTACATCAGTTTTCGGAATATCCTAGAAGATCAGATGAAGAAGGGTAAGAAGGTCACAACAATGCAGCTTACCAAAACCTTAATCCTCACAACATGGGTAGATATCTTGAAATCGGCTGTATATTGTCTCTTATGCACATTGTCTGCATATGTCGGTCCATTCCTAATCGATACCTTTGTACAATACCTTAATGGGAAGAGGGAATTCAAGAATGAAGGCTTTGTTTTAGTTTCGGCATTCTGTGGAGCTAAGCTTGTGGAATCCCTTGCTCGGAGACATTGGCTCTTAAAGCTTGAAGTGGGTGGTGTTAGGGTAAAAGCTGTGCTTACTGAGAGCATTTATAGGAAGGCCTTGACACTCTGTTGTCTGTCAAAACAAGGCCAATCAAGTGGAGAAATGATCAATACTATGTCAGTCGATGCAGAGAAGGTTTGCCAATTTAGTTGGTATATCCATGATCCATGGTTGGTCGTCCTGCAACTTGCATTAGCCATGGTAATCTTGTACAAAAGTCTTGGGCTTGCGTCGATTGCTTCTGTTGTCACTATCGTGCTCATCATGCTCGTCAATTATCCTATATCGAGCTTCGTTGAACAATATCAAGAGAAGTTGATGGAGTCCAAGGATAAGAGAATGAAGGCTACCTCAGAAATATTGAAAAATATGAGGATTTTGAAGCTTCAGGCATGGGAGATGAAATTCTTGTCTAAGATTGTTGATTTACGAAATGTCGAGAATGGTTGGTTGAAGAAATTTCTCAATTTTTTTGCTATGACAACCTTTTTATTCTATATTACCCCAACATTTGTGTCTCTTGTTACATTCGGAACATGTACAATTATAGGCATCCCTCTCGAAACAGGCAGGATTCTGACTGCACTTGCTACATTCAGAATTCTGCAGGAACCCATTTACGGTCTGCCTGACACAATCTCTGTGATCATACAAACAAAGGTCTCCCTTGATAGAATTGCCACTTTCCTCAGCCTCAATGACCTGGACCCTGATTCTGTCGAAAGGCTTCCTCGGGCCATGTCTGAGGTGGCTATAGAGATATCAGAAGGAAACTTTAAGTGGGACCCATCTGATGAAAGCCCTACTTTGAAGGACATCAATCTGACAGTTCATCATGGCATGAAGGTAGCAGTTTGTGGTACTGTAGGTTCGGGGAAGTCGACCTTGTTGACTTGTGTGTTAGGAGAAGTTCCAAAGATATCTGGAATTTTAAGGCTGAGTGGTTCAACTGCTTATGTTGCTCAATCTCCATGGATTCAAAGTGGGAAGATCGTTGATAATATATTATTTGGCCGGGAAATGGATGCCATGAAATATGACAGGGTTTTAGAAGCTTGTGCTTTGAAGAAGGATCTCGAGATCTTGCCGTTTGAAGATCAGACTGTTATCGGTGAGAGGGGTATCAATTTAAGTGGTGGTCAGAAGCAAAGGATACAGATTGCTCGCGCATTGTATCAAGACGCTGACATTTACTTATTTGATGATCCCTTCAGTGCTGTCGATGCTCACACTGGTAGTCATCTCTTCAAGGTATTAGTATTTTCCACTTGTTTCACTCTGACTTTGTTAGACCTTGTTTCTTGCAGTTTATTTTCAGCTCATTTTCGTTCAATTAAGCCTCATTCAGTTCAGTTCAGCCAATTAAGTTTAATTCGAAAACGTCTGCGTCACTTCAACCCATTTCATTTCAATTCAGTTCGGCTCAGCTTTGCTAAGTACACTTCTGTCAGAAAGAACATGGCCTTAGAAGTATCCAACACAATTATGTTTGTTCACCTGTTTCAGGAATGCCTTCTTGGGCTTCTACAGTCCAAAACAGTGATATTTGTCACACACCAAATGGAGTTTTTGCCAGCCGCGGATCTAATCTTGGTTAGAAATTATCTAAAGCATCATTCTCTGTTCACTTCATGCCTTTATTTTATCATATTGGAGGAAAATCCATTGTTCGCACGAACATCTTTGATTTAACAGGTTATGAAATATGGACAAATACTGGAGGCAGGAAAGTACAATGACATTCTCTCTGCAGGAAAAAACTTTATAGAACTTGTGGGAGCACATGAAGAAGCCTTATCTTCACTCGATCAACAAGACTTGATGCTTCATGAGCAATTTAGCAACACGGCTCCCTTAGAAAAAGAGATCAACTGCGGCCATAATGATGAAGTGAATGACCAAAAGGCTCTTAAGGGACAACTTGTCGAAGAAGAAGAACGAGAGAAGGGAAGAGTTGAACTTTCAGTCTACTGGAAGTACATCACCACAGCATATGGAGGAGCATTAGTTCCCTTCATACTCCTATCCCAAATTTTGTTCCAATTGCTTCAAATTGTAAGCAACTATTGGATGGCTTGGGCAACACCGGCTTCATCTGATGTCGAGCCTGCTGTTAATTCAACCACTTTGATATTGGTGTATGTTGTTTTGTCCATTGGAAGTGCATTTTGTGTCCTAGCCAGGGCATCCCTTCTTGCTGCAGTTGCGTACAAGACTGCAACATTGCTTTTCAGTCAAATGCATTCCTGTATATTTCGCGCTCCAATGTCCTTTTTCGATTCTACTCCAAGTGGCCGCATCTTGAACCGTGTATGTAAACTTTCCTCTGAAAAATTTATGTATGTTTCTCTCTATAGTGTGCAGATGTCGGTTTCTCAACAAGACCTTTACGATTTTCTTGTTTCAGGCATCTACTGATCAGAGTGCTGTTGATACAAACATTCCAAATCAAGTTGGTGCATTTGTATTTGGTCTGATCCAACTCATTGGAATTATAGTGGTGATGTCACAAGTTGCGTGGCAGGTTTTCGTAATTTTCATCCCCGTCACTGCAATCTCTATTTGGTATCAGGTAATGTATTCAACAGTCTCGAATTTATCCTCAGAAATACACCTTTTGCATCAAAATGAGAAATAATATGTAGAGATTTGAGACCATCTCATACAAGATCTCCGTAATTTACTGTCAATGTATTTCTGTAGCAATACTATCTACCTTCAGCAAGAGAACTGAGTCGACTGGCTGGAGTAGCGAAAGCTCCAGTGATACAACATTTTAGTGAGACTATATCTGGAGCTACAACCATAAGGAGCTTTAACCAAGAATCAAGATTCTGTGAAACAAGCTTGAATCTTATAAACAGATACTCGGGAGCAAAGTTCTACGGTGCTGCTGCAATTAAGTGGCTTTGCCTTCGCTTAGACTTGTTATCTTTAATTGCATTTGCCTCCTCTACAATATTTTTGGTCTCTCTTCCTACTGGACTTATTAATCCTGGTATGTAAGCTCCATGTACTACTTGTCTATAAAGTTTTCCGCTTTCAAATCAATCTTTTGAGTTGGGTCATTTTCTCGGTCAATTAGGTTAGAGTTGGGTTAGTTTAGTCGAGCAAGTTTTGTCAGGACTACTTTTGACAGTGGTTTCTCTTCTCGCTTTAAGGAATTGCTGGTCTAGCTGTGACATATGGACTCGATCTGAGCTCAGTGCAAGGTCGGATGATAAGGAATTTGTGTAACATGGAGAATAGAATCATCTCAGTTGAGAGGATCCTTCAGTATGCTGGTATAACAAGTGAGCCTCCCCTTGTTATAGAAGAAAATCGACCTGACAGCTCTTGGCCTTCTCGTGGAGAAATAACCATACAAGACCTGAAGGTTAATTTTAGTCTTTTTAGTGGCTCCTTACATCACATTTTTGTACGTAACAACGTTTCATTACGAGTTAGTTGGGAACTGCATCTCTTTGTTATTCAAAATGCATGTTGTTCACTTATGCAGGTGCGTTATGCGCCGCACTTGCCGCTAGTACTGCAGGGTATAACATGCAGATTCCAAGGAGGCAAAAAGACAGGGATAGTAGGAAGGACAGGCAGTGGTAAATCAACCCTGATACAAACACTTTTTAGGCTTGTTGAGCCTACTGCTGGAAGGATATTCATCGACGATATCAACATTTCCACAATAGGGCTTCATGATTTACGGTCCAGATTGAGCATTATCCCTCAGGATCCAACCATGTTTGAAGGGACCGTTCGAACTAACTTAGATCCCTCAGAGGAGTATACTGATGATCAAATTTGGGAGGTTATCATCATTACCTCAGATCACACCTATCTTTTTTATGTTTACCTGTATTCAAATTAGATAATGTAATCAAATTCCAACGCCTAAATTGAAGATTTTCATATCTTCTAACTTGGGTTTTTTTGAATGGCCTGTTGTTTGTAGGCTCTTGATAAATGTCAACTAGCTGAAGAAGTGAGAAAGAAAGAAGGGAAGCTTGATTCTATAGGTTTGATCTCTTTTCCCTCTTCCTTTGAGCTAAGTTCAGTTCCGCACCCATCAAGTTCATTTTATCTCAGTCGTTCATTTCTCAGCCGAAAATAACAGTGCCTAAATATAATCGGTTTCATTAAATCTGTCTAATTCTGCGTGACAGTAACTGAGAATGGAGAGAACTGGAGCATGGGGCAACGACAACTAGTATGTCTAGGCCGCATCCTTCTTAAGAAAAGTAAGGTACTGGTTCTAGACGAAGCGACAGCATCAGTCGACACAGCAACAGATAACCTAATACAGCAGACAATAATGGAGCAATTCTCAGATTCGACCGTCATCGTTATTGCCCACAGAATTACTTCAGTTATTGACAGTCAAATGGTGGTGCTCTTAAGCAACGGTCTCGTACAAGAATGTGATTCTCCATTGAAGTTGCTGGAGAACAAGTCTTCCTCATTTTCCAAACTTGTTGCAGAATATGCATCCAGATCTAATTCCAAGTAGAACACTGTCATTTTCAGTCATTTGTGCTCGACTTTTCCGGTAAGTCACTTCCTATTACGTTTATATCCTATTATGTCCCCTCACGTCTATCGTATGCTGAAATTCCACTTAACGAGATCTTCTAGAGACTGTCAGGATTTGAACACGTGACGACCATCAAAACAAGAACAAACTCAAAACATATTATTACTGATAACACAGGGGTGATTCATAAAAACCCATCACCCCAAACTTTCAACTTAGGAAAACAAAAGCAAACAGCCAATCATCAAACCCGGATTCGAACCTGAGACCTAGCACCTAGTCCTAACCACTAGACTAAGACATCTTCGGTATCAAACCCCTCACATTAAAGACCCTAAGACCTTCTAGTAGTGGTAGTAGTAGTGGTATGCTTAGTGTTAATAGGCTCATCAACATCATTGTTCTCCTCCACATCATACCCAAAGGTGCTCTTAACAGCATCAGCAGCACCTTGAGCATAACTCTTCACTTGCTCACTTGTCTTCTGTAGTATCCCTCCTGTCTTATCCTTTCCAGCTTCGGCCGTCTCTTTCGCCGACTGTGCCATCTCAGAGGCCTTCTCCTTGGTGGCTTGGGCTGCCCCAGTGGCGGTTTCCTTGGCCGCCTGGGCCGCCCCTGAGGCCTTCTCCTTGGTGGCTTGGGCCGCATCTGAGGCGGTTTCCTTGGTTGCTTGGGCCTTCTCCGAGATGTACCCTCCACTTTGGTCCTTGGTTGTTTGTGCCTTGTTTTTCGCTGTTTCGGCTGCGTCCACTGTCTTGTCCTTCACTGTTTCTGCTGCTCCCTTTGTGTCACCCATCATTTGGTTTGCTTTCTCCTGTAAATTCCATCAGTAGTTGCTCATTGTATAAGAACGTCTCACATCCACATGAATCCAACTAGTAACAAAGGGTAGCGCTCGTTACCCCAACCATTTAAAATGGTTAAGAGTAATAGATTATCAACTTTTGCTAAAGTCGACACATTTTTTATACTGTATATAATAAATAAATAAATATGACGAACTCGCTAACCAAGATTTTAAATCTGGATTCACCAGAGTCACAACTCGGGTTTAACGGGTCGAGTTAGAATAACTAGTATTTTTAAACGAAAAGATGCAAAGTTACGTAGGTCCTGTTCTTTTGGATTGAAACTGACTGAACTTCAGTTAATTGAAGTTAAGTTAACGGAAACGAACTGAAATATAGGGACAAAATATGCCTCGTGGAGTCAAACTGAACTGAAACTGATTGAATATAGTCCAAAAAAACAGGACTGTGCTCTATTTTAATCAAAGAATAACAAATGATCGAACGAAACAGTTATAGGTAGGTACCTCAACATGGCCAGTAGATTGACCAGCCTTGTAACTATTCCCATGAGATGCCATATCTATATTTTTCACTGCTGCTGCTGCTGCTTGATAAAACACAACTCACGTATGTAGTGATCTCAAATCAATATTACAGTACTACGTACTTTCAGTAGAAATCGGTAGACGTTGGTTTGATTCGGTTTGGTTTGTTTGTATTCGGATGGATATACTACTCGTATCAGGTACTGTATTTATAGACATGGGTGGCATGTAAAATGATGACACGTGTCCTATATTTTTGACACGTGCATGGGGCATATTGCTACGTGTCTTTCACCTGTTTGCTGTTACGTGCTTTCTTACCGTTTTGGATTCCTCTTGAGTCTTGACCCGTTTTTGCAATGGTGGTTGGGCTAAATGGCTAATGGACATGGTTTTGAATAACTAGAGAATATAGCAACCCGAAATCGACATCATCGGATCCGTTAGAGACCCGGCCTCCATTCAAGTCTTGGGACACAATCTGAATCCAAAAACGACATGAATTTCTATGAATTATACTCGATATTGACGTGATAAGATGTGACTCAACAATTACTCAGCTTAATATTGATTCAAATGAAAATAATGTAACGCTTAGTTGGCCTGTGTGGAGCATAGCCCTGGTCAAACACTCGGGTAGGCTTGTTTCACAAGTTGTAATTCCATAACTCGGCCCCGTTTTGACCCGTGTTTTGGGCCGGTTCTGGGTCATGCCACCTGAGGGCCTGGCCCGACCCGTGACTAGGGCTAGCACTATAACGCAAATCAATTGACCTCAATGATTTGACTTGATAATGACCTGACTCGAGCAATTCAACGTTAAAAGAGTATGGCGATCCACTACGAGTCTACGACCCAATTGAATACAATCGGATCCGACCTAACTCAACCTGATCGACCCGATTGGGGCCTCTAACAAAAGCCCCAATCCACAGTCCACGCCAAAACATTCGAAAAAAAACTTTAAAAGGAAGAAACAATTAACGCGCCCTTCAAACATAGAGTAACCACCATTTATTCAACACAAATCTTCTCCCTTCCGCTCACACAATTTCTGCTGTCAATTGCTGTTCATCGTAAGGTTAAACTCATCTTCCTTCACTCGCTCCTTCGATTTTACAGTTTGTTCTATTGATTATGCTTCAATTTTCGATAATGTGATTAATTTATGATTATAATCAGCAGGGTTTGATATTTCATAGCTGAATTCCTGTAAAAACCTTGTTAATTTCGTCATTTTCACGCTGAAATTGAAGTCGGCGAATCGATTTTGATAGGTTTACTGGTATGCGCTTTTGATCGATTTCAGTTTCGTCGTTTTTGTTATCGTTTCTGGATTTATCTTGTTGTGATTGGGCTAACTCATTTGCAGTTTCATAATTTCAGTATACTTCTTCATTGCTGAATTCCTGTAAAAACCTAGTTAATTTCGTCATTTTCGCGCTGAAATTGAAGTCCGCGAGTCAATTTTGGCAGTTTTACTGGTATGCATTTTTGATTGATTTCACTTTCGTCGTTATCGTTATCGTTTCTGGATTTATCTTGTTGTGATTGTGCTAAATCATTTACAGTTTCATAATTTCAGTATACTTCCGTCGTTGATATTTCATAGCTCCTGTAAAAATCTAGATTGTGCTAAATCAGTTTCATAATTTCAGTATACTTCCGTCGTTGATATTTCATAGCTGAATTCCTGTAAAAATCTAGTTAATTTCGCCGTTTTCGTGCTGAAATTGAAGTCGGCGAGTCGATTTTGATAGTTTTACTGGTATGCGGTTTTGATCGATTTCAGTTTCGTCGTTTTTGTTATCGTTTCTGGATTTATCTTGTTGTGATTGCGCTCAATCATTTGCAGTTTCATAATTTCAGTATACTTCTTCATAGCTGAATTCCTGTAAAAACCTAGTTAATTTCGTCATTTTCGCGCTGAAATTGAAGTCGGCGAGTAAATTTTGGTAGGTTTACTGGTATGCGTTCTTGATTGATTTCACTTTTGTCGTTTTCGTCATCGTTTCTGGATTTATCTTGTTGTGATTGTGCTAACTCATTTTCAGTTTCATAATTTCACTCTACTTCCGTCACAGGTTGATGTTTCATAGCTGAATTCCTGTAAAAACCTAGTTAATTTCGTCATTGTCGTGCTGAAATTGAAGTCGGCAAGTCAATTTTGGTAGTTTTACACTTTTACTGGTATGCGTTTTCGATTGATTTCACTTTCGTTGTTTTCGGCATCGTTTCTGGATTTATCTTGTTGTGATTGTGCTAACTCATTTGCAGTTTCATAATTTCAGTATACTTCCATCGCATATCAGCGAGCTTTTGAAATTTCCAGAATTTACGGCTTATTGTGGTATACCTTACTTCAATTTCTCAGTTTTTGCTTAATTTTGTTTTGTTGCTTCAATTTTTCGGCATGTTGTGATAGATTTAATAATAAATGGATTATTCGATTTGTTTAGAAGTTTCTAGGTTTTTTTGGCTGTGATAGTTGTGTATCGGATCTTTGTTCAATGTTTTATCATACAATTTCAATGATGATTTGATGATGTATAGATTTCATAATGATCCGTAACATCAAGATGTTTGCGTACTGCATACGGTGTTTAGAGTTTCATAAATGCTGACACATTGTAATGATGCTTCTTCTTTTTGATGAGTGTGTATGTATCCGCTTGTGATTAGATTGGCTTAGGAGTTAGGTCGTGCTATTCCTCAAGTCATCTGTTAAAATGACGATATTTCTTCTTCTTCTTCTGTAAAGGGGCTTACAATTAGATATTGCTCCAAACACTCCGTTGAAAGATAGTGTCAATGTTTGAAGTATCTTTGATCTCAATATGCTTTTCTTGATATGGTACAACTGCCTGAAAAACTTGGAATCATTAGCGATGCGTGGGATCTGTTTGATAAGAGGGTGATTATACTGATTGTTGTATCAATGTTGTTGCAGACTGTGGCGTGTTGTCGAGCATTCACTTTGATTTGGATGTATTGTATTACCCCGACTGTTTTATTAATGCCGAGATGTTGTTTACTTGTTCCATGTGTCTTCGATAATGTTGCGGACTGTGGTATGCAGTCCAGCATAGATTTTGATTTAGATATCTTGTATTGTCATGGCTGAACAATTACACCAATTGCAGATATTATAGGTAAATTAGGATATACTCCGTAATTGCCTAATTGGGACTTGTGCACTATGTTACTTGGATTCTTTACTTCTAGGGCTACACCCTGGGGAGACTTGCATGACAAAAGTAAAAGAAACCTTTCCATTGAACATGATAATATAAATATTGATGACTTAAGTTTAAACTTTGAATATTATCTGTTTTTCACTTTTAAATCCCTACATTTCATTCTTAAAAGTTAAAATTAAGTTCTGAAAACTTGTCTTGTACTTATATCCTTGTTTGTGTCTCAAATCTTGAGTCATGACACGTCCAATAATCGAGTATTTATTGCCCTTCCTGATAGCGAGGTCGGAGCAATGTAGCTTGTGTCATGTGACCATGGAGGAAACATCTGTGAGAGCTAATGGTGTTCTAGTCTTTCCCTCATTTTTCTAGTTTCCAACCACCCCTTCCTTCCTCTTGTATCCCCTATGAACAACCTGGAGATCATATTTCTCAGATTCGCTTTGGCTGGTCACCTACAGGCTATAGGCTCATAGGCCTGTTGCTTTCTCCCTTTTTCCGTTTCAGTGTTATCTACTACTCAGTATCTGAATATACTGCATAAGTGCATAGCGAATGAGTAAGCTTATACCTATGCTGTTAGGAGTTGTTTTATATAATGTTTCGTGCTTGTATATTCTCCTTTGCTCGAGATTTGTATATTTGCCATTGCTTGATAGCGCTATTAGCTAAGTCTGAACAATGTAGCATTTGTGTCATGTGGCCAGAGATGAAACATCTGTGTGAGCTAACGGTGATCTAGTCTTTGCCTCATTTTTCTAGTTTTCCCTACTACCCTTTCCTTCCCGTTGTAGCCACTGTGAACAACCTGAAGATCATATTTTTTTAAATGGCTTCGGCTAATCACCTACAGTTAATATGCTTATAGGCCTGTAGCCTTTCTCCCTTCATCTGTTCCAATATTGTCTACTAATCGGTATCTGAATGTACTGCATAAGTGCATAGTGAGTAGTAAGGTTATAGCTAGGCTGTTTGGAGTCGGTTTATATAGTGTTTCATGCTTATTGGGTCTCAACTCTCAAGTCTCAACTTGCAGTTAAGTTGATTAGCTCTTACTGAAGATTAAAATGAGATGTAACGCGTGCTGGAGAGAATTGGAAGGCCATGCTGTAACCACTACATGTGGCCACCTCTTGTGTATCCTTGTGATTGCATCAAAAATATTCGTTTCTTACCCTTTGTGTTGTTTCTTGCTGGTATATTTTCCTGACCGTGTAATCCTACATTTTTCTCTTAGATTTAGCGCGCTTTTTTCCTCCATTCTGATACTTTGCATAAGTTATCCTTAACACGCATCAAGGCACGGATGATGCAAGCAAGATACTAAGCAATGATGGAGCATGTCCCATTTGTGACCAGGTTTTATCCAAGAGGTTAGCTTGAAGTGACAGTGGTTTCTGTAATACGAAGTAACGTTTGTTGCTGTTATATTTCTGAATTACAACGCGCGTCTCTTTCAATTTTCTTGTAGTCATATGAAGCCAATGGAAATTAATCCGAATGACGAATGGGTGAACGTAAGTTGGCACTAATTTACAACATACTAATTGTGCTGATGATTTTCTTCATGATTATGTGAGTGGAAGTTACATTGACATTTATTGGTGCTTGCAGATGGCAATGACGGGCGTTTCGCCCCAAATCTGTATCCTTTATTTCTTCCGCCATTCTCCCCGAGATCATTTAACTTATATATGTGCGAAATCTGACTTTCACTCTAAAAAAAGCCGAATTCTACTACTCCAGGTGGCATTTTCAAAATTATAGAATCTTCTTGCAATTTTGTTTTGTGTATCTTGGTTACATGCGCTGTCTCTCCTAAACTAGTGCAGTGATGAAGTGTTCGTATAAAAGTGTGATGTTCGTTTTGGGTCAAACGGAACTCGAGATGCAATGGAAGGTGAGCAAGCTTATGGCCCAATGGCGACAGAAATATGAGGCGTTACAAGAGAAGTGTAGTGAGAAACTAGAGCAGGTGCACACTGCTTATCAGAAAATGGCCAGAAGGTGTCAAATGTTGCAACAGGAGGTGGAGAGTCTGTCCAAAGATAAGCAAGAGATGCAAGATAAATATGCTGAAAAATCAAGGAAAGTTGTCTAACAATGGCCTCTCGTCACCTTCATGCCTAAGAACTAATCTCTACTATTTTATCTCTTTTTTTCCGTGATACTTCTTTTTAAGCTTCAATTACATTTATTGCTGGTGACAGACAGAAGAGAAAACTTGATGAAATGTATGATCAGCTGAGAAGCGACTTTGAATCGGTGAAGCGTACAGCCATTCAACCGGCAAACAATTTCTACTCCCGACCTGAGCCAGATCTTTTTTCTAATCCCGCAAACTTGATGAATAATCAAGATACCATGAGGCAAGGTAGTTTCTAGTCTCTAGTTTCATCTCTATTTCCAGTCCGTATCAGCTCTCAATATTTGTGCTTACTCTTAAGTCTTGCCCTGAAGTCGTTTTGATTGACCATATTAAACATATGGAGTGTGTTTTTATTGAGAAATCGCATAATAATTGTGTATATATGGCATGCTATTTATACAAGGGTACAAATGAGCATATCTAAGGAAAACTCGAGTCCTACAAATGGTTGTTGACAGCCACAAAATACTCGTAAGACTTTGAATGAACTTAACTTAGGGAAAAAAAACATACTCCGTATTATCTACTTATACAAAAGATAAAGCGGAATATTTATGAAATATTGCTAATAACCTGACAATTTGTGCGACCTCTTGAGATACTAGGTTGATATTTGATAATGCTATTGCCAAGGCAAAATCAGTTGACTTACTTGTTGCAGATCGGTCATGTTTCATTCCTGAAACTCCAGGGCCACGAGGTGATATCTGGCCACCCCGGCAGACAAGTGACAACTCTGGCGGAGGCTTTGAGGTGTTGGGTACTTCTCCAGGAAGAGGAGCTCCAATGCATGTCAATCCCGGAAACAGAAGGCCTGGTGCTGGCACCCACTCTGCCTTCGGTTCAGGAGCAGGCATGAATCCATCTATGACATTGAGGAATCTCGTTCTGTCTCCTATCAAGCGCCCTCAGATGTCACGTAACAACCGCTCTCATCTTTTCAAGTAAGTATTCTTACACGAACTTGACATATCTGCAGTATTCTTGCTATCGCTATTTCTGTCTTATAAATCCGTTTTCAGATTTCTTTCAAGTTTTAAGAAAACTCACGGAAAATATTAATAATGTTAGGTAACTATAATATTTACCCTTGAAAAACATTAGTACTTCGTACTACTTTTTACCGAACGACAATAACTTTGATTTGTAAAATAATACTCCACGGAAGTTCCATTTAGAGAGGGGTAAATTCATCGGAAATGTAAAATGACGTAAAAATAATAAATTTAACTTTTCCTTGAACAATTTTATAAACAAGAACGAGGGGAGTAGTATTCTACTATTCTTGTATGGTACAAACAATCTCCGGTTCATCTTTGAGATTCGTCTTTGTTATAACTAAGTTTACTGTAAATAAGAACGGAGAGAGTAGTAGTATTCGTGTATGGTACAAACGATCTCATGTTCATCTTTGATATAACCAAGTATTTTGGGATATATTCAGGATGTAGTTAAAAGTACAGTGGCGATGCAAAAGGGAGCCCAATTCACGTTTCCAGGGACGAATCTTCTGTGGTTTAGGCTCGATCTTGAGCGAAACTCTGTAGTTCCACTTTCCGATTTTGAAAACAATGAGTTTTTTTTTTCTGGTGAGGAAAAGCTTACGATATACTCCGTACTACCTAGTATAAATTGTAAAGAAAATTAAGCTTGATGTTTTAATTGCTACTATATAGGAGTAGCTAACTGAATTTGGTAATCTCAACTCTGAAGTATATGGTTGAATACTTGAATATGAAGCGTTCCAATTACGATGTTTTAAATGTAAGTGACTGTATAATAATAACCAGAAAAATCTATGCAGTTTCGTGTAAGTAGAAAAATACTACTGTAATGAGTACGCAATAAAAAATTAATGTGACTACTCCCTATATTTTTTTAAGAGGTTACTAAGAGATATTTTTCATTAAACTTATCAAGAGATCACCTACAACTTGATATGCACTCATATCAAAAAAAATTATACTTCGTATATACAGGGGTGGGATCCGGTGCGAATCAATGTTCGGTGCTAACTATTGCTTACGGTCCAAATCTTCCTTACACTTCTTTAAAACTCCACATATATTTTTAGGGGCTCTATTTACACTTTTAAAAACAAAAAATGGGGCCATCAGGCCGGCTGAACGGCCCCCTGTGCACTGTCGGCCGGCCCCCTACCTTGACCGGCCTGAATTCCTTTTTTTTGTCATTTTAAAAGTGTAAGTGAAGTTTTAAAGAAATATAGGTGGAGTTCAGATCGTAAGCACTGGTTATCACCGAAGTTAGTGTACATTTTTGTGATACAAGTATACAACTACATTCATGCAGGTAACTACGTAAGATATTCTGAACAATAATTCAATAATTTTTCGGTTGGAAGTTGGAACAAATCCCCACTATAGTACATTCGTAATCTTTTTTTTTTTTTGGTTCATCGAAGAGCGCACTTAGTCGCGTTACAATATAGGGGAGGGGGGATTCGAACCTGGAACCTACTGTCCCAGAGCATCTAGTCTTAACCACTGGGCCAAGACATCTTCGGTAGTAAATTTGTAATCTGTGATGTATAAGTGAACGTTGAATTGCAAAAAAAAAATAGAGTTCATGAACCTCATGGGCAGCCTCATGGCTTCCTTCATGCTCGTGGAGGTACGACAACCATAGCGTTAATCTAAAATCACGAATCACTCTTTGATTTAAAAATAATGATCGTTTTTCACAAGTCATAACTCCAAATCTTTGCTATTAATTCCCCCTCCAGGATTTCAGGGAAAAAATAAAATAAAAAAATGATAGTTGTCTGACTAGATTCTTTTCTACTACGTTTTAATATTATATTAGTATACAAATATAAAGATGGTACACTTGTTATAAAAACAGGTATAAAACAAAGTTGTCATTTAAGGGTACGAATAGAACCTAAGATGGTATTGAAGAGTCGTCTCTCAATAAGTTATTGAGAGACCGTCTCTCCCAAGATTTTGTGATATTAGTATAGGTTTCGTGTAAATACACGGCTATCATAATAACTACTGCTCGATAATTAAGGAGTAATCCACTATTTATAGTAACCCAAAAAATAATGTCCTCAAAACTCTCAAGCAAGGGTTAACCTTCCTTCAACTACACACCCCAAAAAAAGAAAGAGATTATCCAAAAAGAATCGGAGGATCCGCCAACAAGTCAACAACCTCAACATTTTAGTACGTTATTTTTTTTTTTTCCTCTGGTTCAATGAAGCGTACACTTACGTACATGATCCTAATCGATCCTAATCACTAGGTTAAAACATTTTGTTGTCGTTTAAGTAGGTTAGTTAATGACGGGATTTAAATCATAAGTTAAAGTATATGTTGCGAGCGGAATTTGAACCGTAAGTTGAAAACTACTCGTATGATCTTTCTAAGTGACGGGATTTGAACAAGTAGGAGTACATTTTAATTAACTTTACCAACTAAGTTTTCTGTCCGTTCAATCTTTCTAAACGTGATTATTATAATGGATAAAATATGGTCAGATTTACCGGATGAATGCTGGGAATTGATAGCAGACAAGTTATTATTAGGACAGTTATTTGAGTCGTTATCATTGGTGTCCAAGACGTTATTATCGATAACTAATCAATGTAGGTCGAGTTTACGAGTCAAAAACCCGTCAATTCAAATCCTGGCTTCGTCACTGAAACGATTCCCGTTCCTTAACAAGCTTGATTTAAGCTATTTCCGAGGGGATCTTAGTGAAGCACTTGTTAAGATTTCGGAGTCGAATCTCAACTTGAAGGAGCTTAACATTTCACACATTTCTCAAAAACTCAGCTCTTTTCCGCTGACGAAAATCGGCCAAAAAATGAAGAATATCAAGGTTTTTAAAAGCTCTCATTCTTACTTCTCTGACAGTGATTTACTCATCTTAGCCGAGTTTTTCACGTCAGTCGAGGAGCTCGACATCAGTCGACAGCAGACCCAGAACATCACTGATAAAGGGGTAGTTGCATTGTCTGTGAAACTTGACAGTTTGAGAATAATCAATCTGACAGGCAATGCAATGGTTTCTGATCAGTCACTGATATCTCTATCTGTTAACTGTGTCAAATTAACTGAAATCGCGGTAGGGAATTGCATTCATGTGTCGCAAACTGGGATTTCGTCTGTAATCAGAAACTGCCCTGATTTTAGTTCCCTGATTCTAGCTTCAGATATGCAATCTCATCTCACTTTGACGATTCCGTTCATACATTTTTCTAAGCATCTTCGGAATATAGAGTTTTCCCACATGAGAATCTCGAACGACATTCTGTATGACATTGTTCGAGCTAATCTTCGTTTAAAACAGTTCAGTCTGTCATATTGCAGGAATTTCACCCTAGATGGGTTATCTTCTTTCTTGAAATCCTACAAATTTCTCGAGTCCTTAGCTCTTGACGGAATAGATTTCATCACAGACGATTTCTTGGTTTTGATTTCAGAGTTTATCGGTTATTTGACCTTCATCAGCCTTGAATTCTGCCACAAATTAACCCCGTCTAGCTTCCTCACAATCGCCTCAGCTTGTCCTTCCATAAACACTGTTAATATCAGGATAACATCATCATCATCATCATCATCAATCAATGAAATGAAGAACGCGTCAATAAAATCGTGTTCAATTCAATGTAGAACAACCCTAAATGAACTACAACTCCTACTCCAAATATGCCCGAATTTACAAACCTTGAATGTAACATCAATGGCTGCTGATTCCGCGGAGTTAGACATATCAGAGATACTGCACTCATGTCGCGCACTTAAACATTTGACAGTCGGTCTTAACGCAAAATTGAGATTCAGTGAAGGAATTCCCTGTAAGCTCAAGAGCTTAAGCATGAAGAAATCAGATGTAAATGAACAAGTTCTTGAAATGGTGTCGACGAGATGCCCAGAGCTTGTGGATCTCGACATGGAAGGGAGCGTGAACGTGACCGAAAGAGGGGTGAAAATGGTGGTGCAGAATTGCAGGAAGTTAAGGTATCTGAACTTGGATTTGTGCAGTAAGTTGAATGAAGAAGTTATAGAATGGATAATGATGATGATGATGATGATGGATACTTCTTCGTCCCTGTCGTTGAGGGAGATTGTGATTCCATGTTTTTACGATGTTAATCGAGTCGATCAGAGTCGTTGTCTGTTGAGAACTGGGAGTTTGTCACCCTTCTTTCTGTATATTTCGACTCCATTTTGATGTAATTCTCGTTTTTTTGTCGTGAAGAGTGCACTGCATCGCCAAGTGAGAATTGAATCGCAAATAAAAATAAAGTTACCGTCTTTTTAATTATTTTGTGTGAATTCTAGATTGTTTCAAAGGACGATACCTCACACTAGTTTTTTTTTAGGATGAATTCGGAATACTCACTCTCGAAATATATTATAAAAAGTTCGAAAATTTTACTTATTAGCTCAGATTAATTCACACTAAATATAATTCATACGTAATTTTTTTTTACAATGAACTCGGAAAACTTACAAAGATAATTTACATATTTGTGAACAATTTGATATTTATTTCCATATTTGTGAACCAAACTGACAAGAAAACTAAGTCAGCTAAACAACTACGGAGTAATTTGAAAAATAATGGAGTTTTTATATGTACCAATCTCAATCTATTCCAAATTTATTGTCAAATCTATCTAATTTCGATGATATTCGTTCAAAGTTAGCCTCTTTTTAATTGTTTTGTCTCAATTTTAGATTATTTCAAAGTATTACCAATGCGGGTACATTATTTAATTTTTTTCTATAATAAGAAAATATAATGCTTCTACTGTTCTGCACGAGGTTTAATTATAAGAGTGACCAACTCATACAATTTTCCGGAATTTAAACTATTTTTGAGACAATTTCAATCGATCAAATTGCTCCTATATTTAAGCAAGAACTACACATAACAAGCCCAAGAAATAATCAAATAAATGGATGAGAAATAGTCAAGAGGAAAACATGCATCACAATTTCACAAATCTAGACCCTAAAAATACACTTATGTTCTAGTTATAAATACCAATTGTGTTAATGTTTGAAGCATAACATACAAATTGTTTAACTAATTAATTAATTAATCGTCTCATCTCAACTCGAATTCGTCTCGTAAATCAATACAATTCCAAAATGGCAAGCCAACAACGCCAAGAACTCAGCCACCACGGCGGCCAGACCGCTACTGCCCACACTCAACACCAAGCCGGCCAGGTACTTACTTACTTACACGTCGCATTTCATTTTTGACTGTACATGATAAATTTACCGTGAGACCGTCTGTCTGTGTAATTGCAGGAGAAGAGCGAGGGAGTGATGAGCCAAGTGAGCAATGCAGCATCCGGAACTGCTCAACAGGCGTCTCAAATCCTCCAACAGGTGCGCAGCTACATACGTACATTATTCCTGATCATTCATATAACGATTTTACACGAGACTGACTAACTGAAAACGAATGTTGATATGTATATGATGCGCAGACAGGAGAGTCGGTGAAGAACATTGCAGTGGGAGCAGCAGATGCAGTGAAAAGCACGATATGGAGCAGCAACACACCAGGCAACAATCCCGGCAACAACCCCAGCAACAACCCAAGCAACCCCACTGCCACCACCACCACCACTGCCACCGCCACCAACACCACCACCGCCCACCACAGGGCTTGAATCCTCGATTCACCTCCCGTTTTTATATAGTTTATTAGCCCAAATAATACTCATAAGAGGATAACAAAATGGGCAGTTTTTATTTATTTTTTGGTTGCAGGAGAAGTTTAGTGAATTACTCTCCTCCTATGTAATAATGTAATACTACTACACACTTAATTATTTGATATAATAGAAAGAGATCATCAGAGTAACTTACTCTGCATTATACAATAAACTCGGGAATCAGGATCATCGTATAATAACAAGTTCAAAAGGTTCTCAGAATTGGACTCAATAATAATAACAGGTTCAAACGTTTCTGATTACAGACGAAATCCCAGTTTGCGACAGATGAATGCAATTTCCTACTGCGAGTTCAGTTAATTTGATCGACACAGTTAAACTGATAGAGATATCAGTGAGTGCTGATCAGAAACCATTGCATTACCATTACCTGACAGATTGATTATTTTTAAACTGTCAAGTTTCACAGACAATGCAACTAGAGTATTTGTTTATCAGTGATGTTCTGGATCTGCTGTTGACTGATGTCGAGTTTCATGAAGATCGCTTAAATGAAGCTTGTTTAGGAATGGGAATTGTGTAAGTGACGAAACCAGGATTTGAATTGACGGGTTTATAACATCCCACATCCTACTCCGGGTTAGGACGCTAATCACCCTCTCACCATATACGGAGTATAATTTTTTTTTTTTTTTTTAGATTAATATAAATACAATCGATTATACGTATATGTCTAGCTACCGTCATTGTGTTCCGCATTTGACATGTTCGGGACGTGATCAATTTTTTTTGTCGAGTCAATGTATTTGAAGCATAATAATACTATAGTTTTTCGATTGTAATTCAATGAAGGAATTAGTTAATTACAATTACTTACCGGTAATTTTTAGATTTATTTAAAGCTTTAAGAACGAACAAGAATAGAAAGAAATGTATTTTTTTTTTGTAGAATCTTTTTACGACGATCTCACAATTATTATACCGTGAAATGTCTAATAAAGTAACAATCACCTCATCCCTAGTAATCAACATTGCAATTTGATTATAATACACTTCTGAAACTAGCCTTCATCTTTAATCCGGGGCTTCCATCGATAATTAATCGATGGTAAGCCCCAAAAACTGATAAGTTTTCATTTTCTAGTTTGATAATCAATATGCTATTCAATAAAAGTCTCTTTTTTTATGGGAGTTTAGTCCTTTATTTCAAGGTTTTTGTCCTTTTGTTCAAGACTTCGGTCCCTTACGTTGTTATGGGGCTTAGTTTTATTCTTATTGACAAGGGTAGTTTGTTGATGGTTGGTCGCACGTCTATTCAATGTCTACAAGTAATTTATCAACGATCTTTGAGGCCAATAGAAGGTAAGCTTTCTCAAGTTCTGAATCAAACGAAGGATCCCCTCAACAAAAGCTGCAAAAAGATAGCGATACGAGGTCATGCCGAATTGTCAGATCATGTCTTGAGATCCTTAGTTTATAAGAGAAATTACTTTCTTTGGTTTTTATTGGATTTGATTGCAATTATAGGTATACGTTGTAAGTGCCGTTTGACGTTCTATTAATGAATTATTCTTCTCGTTCAAAAAAAAAAGTAACAATCACCTCTGATAAAGTATTTTAATGGAGTGGGGCGATAAATAATGGACGGAGGGAGTATATTCCTATGAGACATATGACATTATAATCCATGTGTGTTTTTTACAAGGAAAAATGCCTAATCACCTAAAAATCCAATGAGACGAAGTAATATTATCGATAATCCCTCCCATCCATACCCAATGTATTTTAATTTTCTTCACAAATTTTAATGTACAACATTATGCGGTTATACCATATGAAACTAGAGTCATTTACGGAAAAAAACCGAATTTAATTACTATCGACTTACTAAAAGATGGTTACTTTCTACGGAATAGTTTCCATCGTTATGTGCAAATTTTTACCATTATCGCAACGTAACCAATAATTACTGAATTTTGTGAGTTGGTGTGTAAAACGTAAATCCTGCAGTCCCAAATTTGCCGACCAATTCTCCTCAACTTTTACCCCCAAAAGCCAAAAACCTTCAATTCTTTCAAACATAATGAGTTTCCCGTGATTATAATCAATAATCACACCCTTCCTATACTATATCTTGATCTTACCAATTTCACAATCACATACTCACCCCCTTAATTTCCTCCATTTTCATGCCATAAATCACACCTCCAAAATCCCAGAGAGAAGTGAAGATGTCATTGACAAATGTGAAAATGTCGCAAGAAGTCTGGTTAACCTGTGTCACTCACGCATTGTCTACAGAAACTGAAGAGATCATGGGTCTTCTTCTTGGTGATATTGAGGTCTAATCCCTATCTTTTATGCCCTTAATCTTGTGTTTTGCTTCATGGGTTTCTTATTTTCTGATGATTTACCCTACTAATTGCTTCAAAATTTCATTTTGTATGTGATTATTTACTTGATTATTGTCTGATGCACATTTTTAGGGTTTTGGGGGTTATGATCAGTTTTTGTTTGTATGATTTGGTTGATGGGTATGTGATTTTTGATGAACTATGTAGAATTTTGTGTCAAAGTTGTAGTCTTTTGAAGTAATTCTGTCATTTTAGTTGATGTTGTATGATGCAGATTTTTGGGGTTATGATCAATTTTTTTGTGTGTTTTTTGTTGAGTTATGTAGGATTTTCGTATCAAAGTTGTAGTCTGTTGAAGTAATTCTATCATTTTAGTTGATGTTGTATAATGCACATTTTTGGGGTTATGATCAATTTTTTTTTGTATGATTTGGTTGATGGGTATGTGATTTTTGATGAGCTATGTAGAATTTTGTATCGAAGTTGTAGTCTTTGTATGATTTGGTTGATGGGTATGTGATTTTCGATGAGATATTTAGGATTTTCGTATCAAAGTCGTAGTCTTTTGAAGTAATTCTACTCCATATCAGTTTAGTTGATGTTGTATGATGCACATTTTTGGGGTTATGATCATTTTTTGTATGATTTGGTTGATGGGTAAGTGATTTTTGATGAGCTATGTAGAATTTTGTATCAAAGATTCCAAGTTGTAGTCTTTTTAAGAAATTCTGTCATTTTAGTTGATGGTGTACGCTTTTTAGGGAAGAAATGATAATGGGTCAAATAGTATGAATACGACTTAACAAAATGTATAGGGAGTAGCGAAATGCTTCTCCCATCTAACCACATGGGTTGTTGTTTGATCAGACCAACTGAGTAATACCAGGTCTATTTATGTTGATTTCCATTTCTGACACCCATTCTTGCTACTTTCGATCGAATTTTTTGTATGATTTGGTTGATGGGTATGTGATGTTTGATGAGCTATGTAGAATTTTGTATTAAAGCTGTAGTCTTTTGAAGTAATTCTGTCAATTTAGTGATGCGATATGCATTTTAGGGAAGAAATAATAACGGATCAAATAGTAGGAATCCGACTTAACAAAATGTATAGGGAGTAGCGGAATGCTTCTCCGATCTAACCACGTGGGACATTATTTGATCCGACCAACTGAGTAAACTATTTATGTTGATTTCCATTTCTGACACCCCATTCTTGCTACTTTCGATTGAATTTGATTTTAAGTGAAGTGGTGCTTATATACATGCACTGGAAGTGTGTGCATCCGACCCCGTTACCTGCATTTTGAGTATGTCGGAAGTGTGTACATATCTGTTAAAAGAGAAGGTTATTTATACTTGTCGACTTCTCAATGATTTATTTTTTTCATAGCCCTACAGATTGGTGTGAGCATATGCGGCAAGATTATCTTAACTTGGCATTGTCACAATTGCCAGTGTGATATAGGATTGCTTTGATATGTACCGAAAGTTATAAGAGCGAAAGAGATGAAGAAATTGAAAGCATATCAAAGCATGCTAATTATAACAACGCCATTTTTTGTTAACAAAAGCGTTCTTTGATTTGATCCCGTGTTGGTGATTTAATGCAGTGCTCAAAATCTGGTAAATCAACTGCATTGATATGGGGTGCATCACCTCAGACTCGATCAGATAGGAGGAAGGATCGAGTGGAGACTAATCCTGAACAGTTAGCTGCGGCAACAGCTATGGCAGAAATATCCTTTTTTTTGTGTGTGCATTTGTGCTCCCTCTTTTTAATTATTTTGATGAATTGAAGGGTATAAAAAGGTGCATCCATGGCTGAGGAGTGTATTGTAGTCTATCTCTTGGTTGAAGGGCAGAAGTCATCTGAATTCAACTTTTACCGATTATGGATGAGTATCGATTGGTGTTTACATTGTATGGTTGAACTTTGATTGCGCACTTATTTCATGAAAAATGTAGAATGGTTTGTGTAATTAACTCAACAGCACAGGATGAGCACTACAACTGGAAGAAGAACAAGAGTGATTGGATGGTATCATTCTCATCCACATATAACCGTCTTGCCATCCCATGTCGGTAAGTATGAATTATTATTTTATTCCCCTTCTACTTTATCAGTTTTGTGCTCATATTGCAAATTGTGATGCTATTTGAGTATAGTACTCCGTATATGTTACGGAGTATTTGAGTATACTTCCTTTTTTTTCTCTTTGGGGTTGGTGTGAGGTTGAGATGATTCATGATTTGTGATGATTGGTATGCTCATTTTGTTGATTTTCAAGAGTATTACTTGAATGTATATTATGGTATTTGGAACCGCCGCCATGGTGAGTCCGGACTTGGAAAGGTCTACCTAATAAATTTCAAGAACTCCTCATTGCGTGCTGTGCTACCGTCAACTCAATTGGGTGCAGAACATATACATAGCGTGACTCGCTGTAGCTGATGTACATTCCCGTTTAATTCACCACTTCTTAGTTTCTTTCAAAATGACAGTTCACGTCATAGTCCAGATAGGCTTATGGAAAGGTTCTCATAAGCTGGTTTTCCCTATCCTACCTTGTAGGAAATTCGAGTAGACTTTTGCGTACAACATGTTTGGTGATGATGTTTGAGAAAGGCGATGAATTCTGTGTGGTGCTATTCGGCTGAAGCATTATGCTTATCTAAATAACTAGTACATCTAGTCTGTTCTTAGTAGCTCAACTTTAAACCGCAATCTCGCTTGATGTGGTCACTCACACACTGTGTCTTTAAGCTTCGTCCCTTAAATCTAGAGCTACTACACTGTGCAGATGTTCGTACTCAGGCAATGTATCAGCTTCTTGATTCTGGATTCATCGGACTCATATTTTCATGTTTTAATGAAGATGCATTCAAGGTTTGTGCGAAATTACGGTTTGACCTCTCTTACCCTTGAGGTGAAAGACTTTATAATAATTCATCAAACATTCAGGTCGGAAGAATTCAAGTAATTGCTTTCCAATCCTTGGATGGGAGTCAGAGCTACATGTCAAGACCTTTATCTCCACCTCTTAAAAGAAGTGCAGTTATAGAGCTTGAATCATCTTTGAGTTCCGATGATGTATCTACGAGGTTAGGCTCTGGGAAGGCTGAAAAACCTGAATTAGATACAGGTGATTCTCACAGTAGTATGTTCAAGGTTAGTCGCTGACTTCCCGTGGTCATATAGATGAAGCCCTTATATAGTGTAGTGTATTAAGTCTGGTCAATGCCATATTTCAGGGGAATAATAAGAGTGGTGGGAAGTCTGGTGATGCTTTTGTTGACGTAGATCCGATGGATATTTCTGATGGTATGCAAGAAGCAATGCACCGTTCTCATTTAGACATGAGGTATAAATGAGTATGTACTACTTACTTACCCTTCCTTTTTTACAGTATTTCCTTACACCTAACATTCACACTTCTTTCTGTCATGAAGCACCAAATCGAGAATTCTGTCAAAAAAGTCAAATAACCGTCTTGACTGATGGAATTGTTGAAAGTTGGTGTTATTTGTTCCACTGGATTACCAAAATACCCTTATTTTCGGACTTACCCAATGACTGCAACACTTCACCCAATGACCTAAATGCTAGTGTCTTCTGACAAAAAAAATCCATCGAGCGAACAAAAGTGAAGATGTGTAGTGATAAAAATCAACATAAAGGGTGCGAGAATAATCTATTTTGAGGCACTTTGCATTGGTAGATACTTGACTATACGGATTTTAGAAGCCGTGTTTCATGGGCTATTATTTCATTAATTGTGTTGACTGCCTGTGTCAACAGCGGTGCAGAATACGTGCGGAAGGAAATCCCTCTTCAAGTTCTTCCAGCATCATCGCTTCTCAAGCTCGATTCACCTTTGGCCTCATTCACCGACTTGCAACATGTCATCTATGAAGAGGAAAAGGCTGCATATAACCAAGCAATGTCCCAGAACATAAGGTTGTCGAATGACATTTTCTGTTATGTACGAGTATTACTAACTGCAAATTAATTCAGTCATTTTGCAACACTTTTGTCCCTTGCTTTCATAATTGCCTCCTTAATTATTCATTTGGTTTTATGTATAGAGACGGAAAGGTGCATCCTCTCGCTTTCATTCATCATACATCAACATATCAAGCTTCAATGTGCAAATTAATGGAATACTGGTGAGTAGACTGATTCTCCGGTCACTCAAATAGATAGATGCTCGTCAGTCGTGATAAGTTTATGTCACCCATTTGTTTGTTTATGCATTTCTTTTAATCCGTCTTCCCTATATGTTAAAGTTTCATATACCAGCAATTTTTTCATGTTTTGATTCCTGCTTACTGTCACTGTCTGTCATATCATGGCAGTCTTACTCCTGCTATAGAAGCTCTGGAGGATCATATCCGACAAAATGAGATTCGGGTAATTTTATTTTATCTCTTGTCTCACCATGGCTTCTAGCATGGATGAACTTTATAACGAAACTTTGAATTTTCAGTTAGGAACATTAACTGAAGAAGCCAAGACTCTGGAGGCCGAGATTTCTAGAGGAACTGAAGGGACAGTCGGTTCTCCTCACCGGGTTGATATAGTTCGAGGTAGTCCATCTCGTGCTCACAGTTTCAATGATTCCATGAACCCGCGAAGTCCTGCCAGTCCAGGTAATCGAAGTAGAAAAGGGTTTTGACAGATCCCCTCCTCGACGTGACTTCTGAGATCCCAATACTCAGGTTTTTGGTTTTTATTATCCTGATCTTGCCAAGAGTCGGGACTGATCTTCATTGACGGGCTTATGGAATGAGCTGCAAATGTACATGAGCACATATACATCAATGATTCCTTGTTTTGTGGGTTAATTCCTTAATGGTAGTTGCTATTGTATCAACTAGGGCTTCTAGTTCTGTGTCACATAAGTCTGTTGGAATATTACTAAGCATCTGACATATTCGAAGCGACCCTTTATTTTTCCTTTTGTCGAGATAATTTACATTGTTTTTTGCCTCAACTTCACTAGTCGAACCCACGTTTACACAAAATATATGTTTAACAAGAAAAAGGTAAACGATTGGCTGAGAAAAAATCGATAGAAAATCCATACGCGTTCAAATCCAGTTTATTGCGGTTATCATACATCCATACGCGGTCAAATGTAATGTGACAAAAAACAATTGCTCAAATGAGAATGAATATAACTACAGCTTTATGCCAAATGACATGTACAATGGAGACAGAAACGACGGGAAGGCCAAAGGTACGTATGATGAGAAAAATGTGAAGCCCGAGGAGGAGTTGATGTAGTAGTGTGTTTAACAGGATTTGTTTACGTCTCCTTCGTGTTCTCCATCTTTAACCAGTGAGGAAAACTTGTGACGTTCATCAGACGAAGCTGTAATTACAGGCATCCATATATCGGATGTACTGCTCAAGATGGACTTCACTTGTGGATCTGATGTTAGAGTCGATGATATCATCTCATCCACTTTATCCAGCTTCATCGATAAGTTATCCAATCTCCTCGCTACTTCCAACTGAGTTATGCACGAAAAACACTGTGAGTTGCCCGCTGGCAATCAAGTAATGCTCATCCGTTTTATATTGGGTCACGGATCAGTTCTTAAGGGTCACGACATGATATTAGCTGACATTTCATGGTCAGGTTATCTTTACATAGACCAGTAAGTAAAATGTCAAGTTAGCATTGAGTTACGAGTTGGGGGGACAGGATTTTCAGATTTTCGATTTCTCAGCTTAACTAGCTCTACATACATCGAAGCCAAAATATAGCAAGACGGTTTGGTGAAGTACACTTACCTCATCATCTTCGGGTTTCAGTACAGAAGAGGACGGAACTTTCGTTACTTCTGATTTAAGGGCATCAATTTTCGCTCGCAAATCAACCTCCTCTTCATTTGATATTGCTTCCACCTTCAGAAATGAGGAAGAGAAATCAGGGCACAGACAACGGGGTTCGATTCACACATGAGACTTAAGTGCGCGTTTAGTATCCGCCTTGTTATTAATGGTAATTGATGTTAAATCTAATGATATGACAGCCTAGAGGGTACGATGACATGATACACCTGGTAAAACACGGAAAAAGGGGAAATTGCCAAATTGGTATACCTATAGCCATACCCTAGTCACCCCTATGTTTATTCCATTCCAAACCTTCTCCCTCTTGTTCAATAAAGTTCTTTACTTTTCATTAAAATACCTCTCTCATTAAACCCAAAAACTCGGTAATTTTTACTGTGAGACCTCTCGCGTGCAGGAAACTAAAATCACAGACCGTCTCACAGGATATTTACTGCCTCATTAAAAACATAAAGAATCAATTGAACAAGAAGAAGAAGCACATTATTGAGGCAAAAGATGATCATCCTTGAATCTTCAGATATGCATATACATACATGTTCATCAGAATTGAATCAAATTCACATCAATTAAAAAAGCTTTATACAACAGCAACAATGGCGTCAGGATTCAGAAATGCAAGATTATGAAACAGGTAGATTGATAAAAAAAAAAAAACCAGATGAGAAATTAATCAAAATTATGAAATTAAGGAAATTGGGTTGAAGAATTCATATAAATTACTTGATGGAGGAGAGTGGAAAGAAGGTCAAAAAGTTGCTGTGCTTCTTCACCTTTACCCATTGAAGAAGACATCTTTTCAGTTTTCACTCCTTTGTTGTTGTGTTTTTGTTGTTGTTTCATTCATGATGATCGGATCTTATATTATGTGGACTTCAAATTTGGTCCTACGGGTAGTCGGACTTGATTATGGGTCGGTTTGGGTTCAGATCGAGCCACATAAACTTAAACCGATCTGTGAGGGTGGCTGATTGGTGGGTGGGCATTCTGTGAGCCACATAAACTTAAACCGATCTGTGAGGGTGGCTGATCGGTGGGTGGGCATTCTGTTTAAGATCGGGGTGAGTACGGCTTCAAATCAAAATTAAAGGATTAGTGTGTAGTTTATTTTACTGTAATAAATATGTCAATTCAGCGGAATGTTAATCAAGTAATGGGATAAGTTATAGGGATAATCTCGAATTCATGTAACACAAATTCTTGTTTGTGACGGAGATATCCGTTACAAACGTATGACGGGTCAAATAGGTACTAAGTAGGTGGGATAAGACAAAAGTGAGGTTGGTGGGACCTTTGTCCTTTTCTCCTCAAGTGATATCTACTTGACCCGTCTTAAGCTTGCGACGCAAGAGAGACCAACTGTTCGTGTAATACCTGATTAAGGGTACCAGTAATGACAAACCTTATTGGAGTCTATCAACTATTGCATATCACATCATACAACTCACACACTCTTTTTCGAGGTTCATACGACGTGAATCACTTTTAAAAAAATTCAGACATATTGGAGTAATACATTACATTATAGATCCAGTTAGGCACTTACAATAGGTCGCCCTTGTGAAATGGATCAAATAGTTTGGAAAAGACAACAACATATGTGTTGATATTAGCAAAACTTGATATTAGGAATACTTTTGTCTTATTTATACATTTAGTATGATATTTGATCTGTTTTACGTTTATGATGGATATCTCCGTCTTAAACAAGAATTTGTGATCCACTTATGTTACAAGTTATCTTACAAACTTGAATACGGTACAATATTGGAAAAACTTGACCTTTTACTCCAAGTCTCTAAGCTAAACATTTGACATAAATGTGGCAATTAATTTCTTGGATTAGATTTCGATATCATCTTTAGTTATCTAATCACTAGAACGAACCATTTTTATTATCAAACTACACTTCGTATTCTATTTCATCAAAATACGAAAAAACAAGATCACCTCACATAACTCATAACTGTACTACGTTCAGTATCACCGTAATCACATTAGATTATTTTACTAATAAGTACGATGGTAAAGATAAACCATCTAAATCAAGTTTCGAACCAGGTAAGACTCTAAGACACTATTACGTCCTAAGAACTCAAACACAAGACGTCTATCATATAAAACGTTCATGGGTTCGACAAGACGATTTTTGAAGGGGTTGTAATAAATAGAGTTTGTGTAAGTCGGAGTCAAGACTGAAGAGACCCAAGTACTGTAATATAAAAGCGAGGAAGAATACGCAGAAGAATCATTTGTTTCAAAAATTTCCTAAAATAGTAATTTCTTACTTTTCCCCACTTAATGCTACAACTACAACTCTCCTCTGCTAAACTCCATTTTTCCTCCATTAAAGTAAGTTTCTTTTCTTTTCTTCCTTCAATTCTCTTATCATTTCTTCACAATTTCCTCACCTTTTTTTTAAAATTCATGTAAGAATTTCACATACATTGTTAATCTTTGCTCTTTTTCAAGTAAAACCCATCAAATTTCAACCCAAATCATGGTTTTTATTATGTAAAATCATACTAACATACATACATACATTGTTGAAAATTGTACCCTGTTTTGTGTTTATGAAGTTAAAAAAAAAACCCATCAAATTTCGACCCGGGGCCGAATTTCACCTTTGCATTTTCATGCAACAAATTGAACAATATTTGAAGTGCTTAAAGATGTTTTCTTGCATTTAATGTGTGAATTGCGTGAGAATTTTACATGGGTTTTTTACTTTTTATGGTTTCTTGATGTTGAATGTTTGTAGTTTCATGATGGGTTTGTTATTTATTTTCATGGGTTTTGGTTTTCTTGATTTCAATATCGATTTTTTTGCGCTCATTCATTGTTTAGTAGATTTCCCTTGTGACGGTTGTATATCTCGGACATAAATATAAATTCTTGCTTATTTATCGTATCTATGATGATGATGATTTTGCTAATCAATGTTGGTTTTCTTGGATATGAACTGTTTGGCATATTTTAATGAACTCTTTCAAGTTTCAAGAATTGCCATGTAGAAATGTATGAAATCTTGTTCAATGAAGAATTTTGTGATTATAACATTTGGGTTCATCACTGATCTGCTTTTTTTTCCTGCAGTAGTCTGATTTTTCTTAGGTACATACCCATCACTTGATTTTAGACGTTTTTCGATCTAGAGGTTTTAAGATTTCGACAATGGATTCTGGTTCTTCTTCCGGGTATAATCAATCATATGGAGGCGGTAAATCCGGTGATCTCTGTCAGCTCTGGTTGAGGGGCAAATGCTGGTATGGGGAATATTGTAAATATGTTCATGCGTCGAATGACAGGATGACTGTGAACCGTCAAAGGCCAACCTGCAATTACTTCACTGCAGGAGCGAGGTGCCCGTATGACAATTGTAAGTACAGTCATCAGATACCGCAGTGGGCTGGTGTAAATGTGGACATGCGAAGAGAGACCTCTGCAATCAGCATTCCGAGATCTGACTATAGAGATACAGTTCATCGAATAATACCTAATCAGGACATGCCAAGGGAGAACTCTGCAGCAATAAGCATTCCGAGAGCTGACGATAGAGATACAGTTCATCGAATACCTCATCAGGACATGCCAAGGGAGAACTCTGCAATAAGGTTTCCGAGAGCTGACTATAGAGATACAGTTCATCGAATGCCTAATCAGGACATGCCAAGAGAGAACTCTGCAATCAGCATTCCGAGAGCTGACTATAGAGATACAGTTCATCGAATACCTAATCAGGACATGCCAAGGGAGAACTCTGCAATCATCATTCCGAGAACTGACTATAGAGATGCTTGGAGGACGAGGCTGTGTAATGAATGGACCCCGTCTAATAGAAGCTGTTCTTTTGAAGACGGATGCAGATATGCTCATGGACATGCAGGTACAGAACAGGCAGTCATTTATCTGAATTATTCTGCTGATGCATAAACATGATTTGCTCATGTTTCTGTTCCTCATATGATTGATTATATTCCAGCAGTTTATCGAATCTGACTGCATATACCATGCAGTTTATTCCGATAACATGATATTTTGTAATGATGGCAGATATCTAGGCTGAGTAGTTCTCGAGTTCTGCCATTATTACTAAATATATCAGGTTATTGACTGAATATGTAAGACCGTCGTAAAGGAAATTATTTTTTTTTGGAAACCACCATGACACAGTCGAATGCTAGCTGCAAGTCTGCAATGGCATGAAGAACATCCTGAATATAAAATTATGGTCATCCTGTTTTAAGAACATTACCACTGAAATGATCCTCTTTCTATTCCAGAGTTAAGGGGATGGGCTTCGACATCAAATACCATAAGCAACACTGATCTGGCTTCTAATTCAGGCAGACGACCTGCTCCTCATTATGTTCCGAGAATGCCAGCTTCTAATGTTCCGAGAATGCCAGATCCTAATGTTCCGCCTAATGTTCCGAGAATGCCACCTCCTAATGTTCCGAGAATTCCAACTCCTAATGTTCAGAGAATGCCAACTTCTAATGTTCAGAGAATGCCACCTCCTACTGTTTCGAGAATGCGAACTCCTAATGTTCCGAGAGTGCCGCCTGAACGCAACGTGCGCCCTTTCGACTGGAACAAAAAGCTTTTTGGCATTTATGGTGATTGGATCAACGACGTCGGCCCTGTTTCAAGTAGCAAGCAGCAGTAGCGAGATTTTGTTCAATGTTGACATGAACGCAGCCATAACAGAAAAGTTCAGGAATAGTACACTGCTCTGGTGATATAACAGTAGGTTAATAATGACTGTCGGAACTCAGAACTGAGTAAAACTTTTTGAGTAATACGGAGTATTAGGTATCAGTAAGGCTTCCGATAGTGATTGTGTCACACACAAAGATAGGAAGAGAGAAAAAGACTCACTTTTAGCATTACAGTAACATCACAAATCATTTGTTACAGTCTAATACTCGACTGCACCCAACTGATAGGGTAACAGAAGATTTTTTTTTTCCTGAATGAACATATCTTTCATTTGTTATCTGCCTTTTCAATAGATCCAAGAAGCTAATAAATGGCTAGAGGAAAGTTTTGTACAGTGACGAATTGTGTTCATGCTGCTTAGCTATATTCAAAGAGTAGAAGTAAATTGTGAACCTCGTTCATTCCAGAGATCGCGACCATCTGATGGTTGACCTTACAAGTGCATCAATAGGATCAACACATTTTTTCCGTAGAGGGTCTTCTTGAGGTAACAGTCCACACATTTCATGAGAAGCGATGATGACCATGTTCACCGCCCTAACCAGCAATACTTGAACTGCGACTCTTAACAAATTCCGTGCTCCTTCTATGTCTTTCCTGTCCAAGGCTTCTATTGCAGGAATTACTGTGTGTTCCATTGTCGCTTTATCAAGCATAACTACCTCAAACCCCTACAAAAGTAATTCGGCGTGAAAACAGATAATCCTAAGCTGGAAAAAATCAACAAGGATACAGATTGAAGTAGCAACGATAGGAAGAACCGAAGAAATACCTCGTTTTGTAATGTTTCCTGATAATATCCTGATTTCAGAATCACATCAGTAGAGATCAAACCAATTCTCAAAGGGCACCCAGTTTCAAGAGGCCGGAGTTTGGCTTCCTTGAGCTCCCTAGCCACACATTCACCCATATGAAGAATCGGCACATCACTTCCATCAGAAACATCGGCATGCCATGAATGCAACAAATGGCAAGGCATAACGATGCAACGAGCACCCCCTTGCTCAAGTAACTCTCTTTTGCGCCTCAAATTCTCTACAATTGGAGCATGATCGATATTAGAGGGTCCCACTCTCGCGTAAAGTTTAGGAAAGGAGCTTCGCTGGTATAACAGTAGATCCTCTCCCAACTTCGGATCAGAGCAAAGCACAAAAGGAGGGCATTCTTTCCCCTCCTTTAATCCCAAATGTACTAGCTTTTGCATGAAATTTAGAGTAGAATTAACACACACTCCCCCGATTATACCGATTGCATTGGATTGGCTAAGCATTGAACTAGTACTAAGATCTTTGTTCGGAAAAGACGTGTTTGGGTTTGGCACAGAGTTTGTTCCACATTTCTGGGAACGGTCGCTTTCGTCAATGTGCACAAGTATTGAAGAGGGTGAATTAGCAAGAGCTAGAGTAGTTACTCTGGTTTTCCTTAATGTTCTATGCTTACACAAAAATGTTTTTCCAAACACATTTGCAGGAAAACTCACTGTGTGCAAAGACATTGACATGCTTTCATCAATCAAATTCTTGCATCAACAAGTAAATAATAACCTTAATTCAAGCAGCATACTTTCAAAAATCACAAAATAATCTGCGAGGCTGAACCTACTCGGATACTGTACTACGATATCCTCTATTACAAACCCTAATCAAAAATCTGAAAATCTGCTAGACCCACTAAATAATATGATCAATTAAGCAAAACCCATCAATAATTTGATCAATTAAGCAAAACCCACTAAATAATATGATAAATCAAGCAAAACCAACCTTTCAAAATTTGAACTTTGGGAGAAATGAACACACCAAAGCCACAAGAATCAATCAAATTGGGGGAAAACCCACCTCAGAAAACCAGAATTAGAACCCTAAAAACTCTAAAGTATACAGCTTTAACAAGTTTTTGTGGGTCTATAGAATATTCCAATTGATCAATGTGAGCCCACTAGAGATTGAACCAATAAAGTAATGACATTATGATTCAGAAAAGAGGTGGAATTTGAAGATGGGAAGACAATTGAGGGTGAAAGATACTGAAAGCGCCATTAAATTTACACCAAACATTCCTCATATAGTTTGAGTTTAATTTGTCTGTACATGGTGACAACTGACAAGTGATGGCATTGTCAATAAATTTGTATGTTATCTATTACTGTCAACTTGTTCATTGCAATGATATGGCCACCAACATTATTGAATGATGAAGGCCAATAATTGTTGAGGACACCCTTATTATTACATGAGACGGTTTTATGATATAGTCTCGTATGTAAGCCAAGTTCGATGTATAATGTACGGAGTATGAAGTAGTACGTGTTAAAGGGTTCATTTAATACGGAGTACAAAGAAACTGTCGCCGTAATAACAGGCGTGAAAAACCGTTGTTAAGATTGTTGGGGGATGAATACAACAAACCCGAAAAACTGAGATGTTCTCGAGGAATTCTTTGGTTACATAATTCATGTCTGCGACGATAAAAAGGTGACAATGGTAAATACATGACAACATGAATGCGAGGCCTTCCTAAAAAGGAACATGTCGACCAGGCAAAGGCAAGGGCAGTGAAAAATTCAACTCCGACACATAATAACGTCATCAACTCTTCCTGCTTTCAGATTCCTTTTCAAAGGTATTTTCTGGATAGTGCTCGTACTTTTGTGTCGAAATGTGATGATGCAATGCGAGAACCCGGTAAATAGAGTGGATTCAGAAGAGTCTGCAGATTTGCATTCTTAGGTTAGAATAAGCATATAAAAACCCACGTCGATTCCTCATGAAAGGGAAAAATTTAGGAGCAATGGTTTAACATGTAGAGGCAAAAGAAAACGAAGCATACCTTGATGTACAACTCGTGCACTTCCTGAAAAAAGCTTTTTACCCCATCTTCATTGCGGGAGTCGTGGAGGAGCATGAATCGTGTATGTGATAATAGGTTAAAGAATAAGTGGTGAACCATATAACTATCAGCACACATAAGTTCAAACCAAACAAATGCGGGAATTGATCAAAAGACATAACAGAATACATCAAGGCAATGAATGAACGACTGCACGGAAACTTGACAAAATAACGTCCAAATTTGACTATATGAGCATAATAATACTTGTGAGTTGCAATAGTGAAAAGCCAGAACAATCATAAGAGTATAACTACTGCCGATATAAAACATCACTTTTTTTTGTTACTCCGTAGTTGTTAATTGTAGAACCTTTGATTCATTCATTTAAACGAAAATTTCTAACTTCTATCAGAAAAACTACGCCATATACTGACAGGAAGCCAAAATCCAGTAATACAGATTACTCAAAATGAACCGAGAGGGTGAGGAAGAGAAATTAGTCAAACTTTTTAAGGATATGACCAGCAGTGACGTACACAGACACCACCAAATCATTGAATCTGTCTATTGCTTTTAAGAACCTGAAAAAAGAGGATGAGAAAGTAATCACAATTTGAGAACATACAAATAGAACCTAAAGTCATGGTATTATATCTAGGCCACGGACCAAATAAAAGAAGGTTTTAGAAGTTAGCGCGGACACATTTTAGCACATTATTGGTCGTCATCAGTGCAGAATGACCGAGATAAGGCCACAGCCCCGTAATACAACGACAAACTGAGATTTAATACCATGACTAAGGTGGTCAAATAGTGAGTACATAACTCATAAGCAATTAACGGAGGCTCACATAGCACTTGTTGTCCATGCAAGGTCCTGAACTATGTCCAAAGCTGCATGCAGTATGAACTGGTGCTGCTGCGCAGCATCTTCTTTCTGTCAATTTACAGAAAAAGTGACACTTCAGTTAATCTCAACCTGTCTACTTCTAATCCATAATTATCTTTCGAAGTCTCTCGCCCTTTACCTCTTCTTGTTTAAAACAAGTAACTCTACTAAGATCAAAGGTCTTACAAACAACGGCATATACCAATATCCTTTCAGGCCACGGATTTACCCCGACTGCTAGCTTTTAATTGAATGCAGTTAAAAGCTAACCTACTGTAACACTCTTAAACACTCAAAGGAGTACAATTCGACACGAAGAGAGCTTAATCAATTTACGGAACTCAGACGGCACCACAGTACTCAGAAGCAATCACACAGATCACATATTGAATAACAAAATGCCATGGACGACATCGATTTATCAGTGAGTTTAATCAACTACCCACCATCTAGATCACCAATTCAGCTCCATATCATACATTGCAAGCGACGAATCACGAGTATCACAATCATCATCATCATAAAATTTAAAGCCAAAGCAAGAACAATGTGATAACAAATCAATCACTTTTACTAACTGAATCAGTAACCTAATCAAAATCAAAGCTTCAAAATCAGAGCCTCACTAGAGAAATTAACAGAGACCCATCTTTTGTAAGCTGAATTACCAGATTAAATGGATCATTATACCAAAAAAAGCAATGAAATTGTAACATAATTAACAAAAAAAATAAGAAGAGAAAAGAAAGGTGCAAACTTTAAGAGCAGAACCAAGCTCAGCTTCATAAATGGGGATATCAGTGCGACTAACGATCATGAAACAAGCTGTTGTCGCCATTTTTAGATCAAATTATATCTGCCCACAATTCAAATCAAGCTGAAACCGAGTATTTGAGCTATAATTTGTAAATTGCATAGGGTTAACAAATTCACAAAAAAAAAAAAAAAAAAAAAGAGGGAAAATATGGCAATAGTATATAATGGTTGAGCAAGATTGATCTGGAAAACTGGTTTACCTGATGATTGATAATCGTACTGCCAAGAAAGAATTAAAACAAAGAATTGGGGATTAGGAATTACCAATCGTACTGGGAATTAGGCTTGAAATCGAGCAAGTTACTTCGTGAAAGACCGAGGCTCATGACAAGTGGTATAAAAATCGGGAGAAGTTAAAACGTTTCACAATCCGACCTCTGAATCGATGATTTTTGGTTATTTTCGAAAGCGATGAAACTTGTGATAAAAGCGCGAATATTTTTTGACGAAAACTTGTCGATAGGGATAGAATGCCTAATAATGATTATTAAAACCTTCCGACACGATTTAAAATTGATTACGCAACTCGTTTCGACTGATATCGACACGTCTTAAAAGGCGATATTATGGCATTTAAAGGTCTTTATTCAAAACCAAATGACTCCGATAATACACTAAAACATTTTATTTAGTGAGTAGTGTAACACCCCGTTATTTTCCGAGTCAATTATAAAGCTTGACTTTTCTACTTTTATTTAAATCGGGCTTTTAGGTTGGGAAAATATTTTAATGTCGTTATAAATATTAAAGTATTTTGGATCGTCTTATAATAAATCGGTTTTGATTTTCTTAAAGTAGAACGTTCTTTTATAAACCGATTTTATATTGTATTCAATTTCGAGTCAAACACAATAAGGAAACAAAAAAAAAAAAACAAACCTAATCTTTATTAAAACCCCCCGGCACCCTGTATTCCACTCCCCCACCCTAATTTCTATTTCCATATCTTCCTACATATTTATTTCCTCTCCGCACTCCTCCCTTCTCTTTCTATTCAATTCACTTGATCTTGCCGCCATTATTTTCCGTTTCGACTCAACACATTGCCTTTGTTCATCCCAATTGTAAGTTCTACCTCCTCAATTTTAATCTTGTCCAATATTTAGTTTTGGTTTAATTTAATTTGATTTTTCTCTTGTTCTATCTTAGAATCAAATTTAAATATATATGGAGATTTTTAAATAGGGTTGTAAATTTCATGGATAAGTATAATTAAGGTTGGGTTCCGTGATTCGGCGTTTAAGGGCAGATTTTTAGGTTGTCCATGGTGGATGTTTGGAGAGGGACAATTAAATTGTGGAATATTGTAAGTATTGGAGGATTGACAGCTGTTCTTTAAATATTTGGATGTTAAGGTGTTAGTGAGTTAGTTATTTAGTAATGAGTGAGTCGATATAATGAGTTAATATCGTCTTGATATTAATTAGTGGGAAGGTCGAGTTATTGAACCATTTATATTATTTGTAGCTTGTGGGTTCGAGGAGAAAGAATTTTGGATTAATATTAGCTTGGATTTATCGTCTCGAGAGGTAATGACGTTTTACCCTTTTCTGTTCGGTTTAAATTATATTTGCAAAGCGGTTTGTAAATTATTTTGTCAATGGTGAAATTTTTATAATACTCGTAATATTTTGGATATTAAATTTGTGACACGAATCACACATTGATATTGTTTTGGTAAAATTTTTGGAGATTATAATCAGACTCTGGGAGCTCTGTTGGTCTAGTTGGTTTAAGGTGCGTTTACGACGTTCTTGAGACTTCGTCCCGAAACTGAACTCTTGGCCCGAGTTATATTTTAGTGGGGTAACCGGCCCCCACTTGCTAGGAAGTTAGACTTTCTCCTTTGGCAGCATCATCCTACTGACTGTCCAAATGCGAGAGGTGCGCACTATATAAGTCAAACTAAGCACAGGTGATACCTCTAGACCGTGCAAGGGTAGGACCTTGACACACAGGTGGAGAAAAATATATTTTGGTTGGTTTTTGATTTTGACTACAGTTTTTACAATATTGTGTTCTGGTATCAAAACAGTGACTTTTAACCTTGGTTTCAGCTTACAAAAATATCATTATTATTATTATTATTATTATTATTATTATTATTATTATTATTTCATGAATTCATTATATTATATTTTACTCAGCTTTGCTGACGTCCTTTTGTTTTGGGTCGTTCCCCCGCTGGAACCTGTACCTATTTGTGTTTTGGGTACAGTTGATAGGTACAATTAATATGTTGCATGGTTGCATTTGGTTCGGGATGCTGAGCGAGGAAGAATTTTATTATTTAACGTTTACCTCCAAACTATTTATATTTATGTTGAATTTTTGGGGTGAAGTTGTTTTAAACCGTTTTGGATTTTGTGGGACTAAAGTCTTCCGCTGCAACGTTTTCATTTAATTGTTTATCAGATTTTATATTTCTTTTATTTCATATACTATTCTTTTGCCTTGCATTTGGCCTTGTGAGCTAAATGCAGAGTAACGACTTTAAATTTTCCTATTTTATTCTTCTATTTTGGTCGCGAAAATTTAGGGCTGTTACAAGTAGTTTCTTTAGCACGAATATTGAGCCATTTTATTTCGGGACCCAAAAAGGCAAAAAAAACGTGGATAATAACCTTCAAAATCGGTGATTTTTGGCTATTTTCGAAAGCGGTCAAACTTGTTATAAAAGGGCGAATATTTTTTGACGAAAACTTGTCGATAGAAGTAGAATGCCTAATAATGATTATTAAAACCCTCCGACATGATATAAAATTGGTTACGCAACTCGTTTCGACTGATATCGACATGTCTTAAAAGGCGATATTATGGCATTTAAATGTCTCTAATGAAAACCAAATGACTCCGATAATGCATCAATGCATTTTATTAAGTGAGTAGTTTGTTTAGTGCAAATATTGAGTCATTTTATTTCGGGATCCAAAAAGCCAAAAAAACGTGAATAATAACCTTCAAAATGGGTGATTTTTGGCTATTTTCGAAAGCGGTGAAACTTGTTATAAAAGCGCAAATATGTTTTGACGAAAACTTTTTGATTGGAGTAGAATGCCTAATAATGATTATTATAATCCCCGACATGATATAAAACGGATTACACAACTTGTTTCGACTAATACCGACACGTCTCAAAAGGTTATATTATAGCATTAAATGGTCTCTATTGAAAACCAAATGACTCCGATAATACACCAAAACATTTTATTTTGTGAGTAGTTTGTTTAGCGCGAATATTGAGCTATTTTATTTCGGGACCCAAAAAGCCAAAAAAACGTGGATAATAACCTTCAAAATGGGGATCGTGGAAAATCAAAAAAAAAAAAACCCTTCGGTGCTCTGGAGATTTCCGGCGACTGAGGAGATTTCCGGCGATTGTGCTCGGCGTGGACAGCCCTGATCAGGACTAGGCTGTCCTACGCTTTTCTCGATTACGTTACATGAGGAAGAAGACCCACGTTGTTCCGAAAGGCACTACGGCTATGAAGCCGATCACGCGAAAGGCAAAGGAGGACGTTATGAGAAAACGTGTGAAGAATTCGAACCTGGACGGGAATCAATCACGGACTGATGATGGTTCGTCGAGTTCGACGAACGTAAAATTGGCCGACGTACCTGGTATGAATTACGTGTCAGACGCAGAAGATGCTATTGAAGTTGATTTTGTTCCAGAATCAATGAATGACACGATGATGAACGATGGTGGATGGAAAAAGAGAGACGGCAAGAAAATTGTAGACATGGATGAGGACGAGGAACTATTGCGATTTTCAGATGAAGATTTGGATGATGAAATAGAATATTGGAGTACTGCAGTATACTGTTTCATTATGGGTGCAAACCCTCCGTGGGATGTTGTCGAAGGGTTTGTGAAGAGAATATGGAAAGAACATGGAATCGACAAGATTTCATTCATGCCCAATGGAATTTTCGTTGTCCGATTCAAGGACAAGGAAGCAAAGGTAAAAATTCTCGATCATGGATATTACATGTTTGATAATAAACCTTTGATTGTGAAGGAATGGACCTCTGACGCCAAATTGACCAAAGAGGATGTTACTGAAGTACCTATATGGGTTCAGTTACATGAATTACCGCTGAAATTCTGGGGACGATGTTTACCCCGTTTAGCTGGCCTAGTAGGAATGTATGTTAAGTGTGATATCGCTACGGAGGAACGTACTAGGCTAGGGTATGCTAGAGTGTTAGTAATGGCAAAGGTGGGCCAAAAATTTAAGAACTCGATTAAGTTCTTGGATGAACGGGAGAATTTGGTCGAGGTGTTTGTGAAGTATGAATGGAAACCGACTTGGTGTACCAAGTGTAGGGGGTATGGCCATGAGGTTTCAGAGTGTAGAAGAGATGAGTTGAAAAAAGCTAGAAATGAAGTTAAGCAGAAGAAGGTTTTTGGGGGGAATGCGCCTGTTAAACAGGCTCCTAGCCTGACTGCAGGACCAAAAAGAGCACCACCGCCTGTTCGTGCAGGCCTGATTGTGCAGCAGCAGCATAAGGAGCCGCAAAAGCCGATAGATTCCGAGCCTGTGGGAGTGTTAAGCAAGCCTGTGGGAGTGTTAAGCAAGCCTGTTACACATAATGGTGGTTCTTTCTTGGATGCAGTGATGGGGTCCCCTAGAAAAGAGATGGGTGGAGGGAAAGACGGGGTTGGTTTGGAGATGGTGACCCATGGAGGTACATAATATAGGATGTTGGAATGTTCGCGGCATGTGTAACATAAATAAGCAGCGGACTATTTGCGATTTTATTAGGAAGCAGCAAGTGGATATTTTCGGTTTACTTGAAACTAAAGTTAAGAATAAAGCGTATGCTAAAGTTCATAAGAATATTTTTTATGAATGGAGCATTACAACGAATAATCATTGTTTTGATGGAGGTAGGGTTTGGCTTCTGTGGAAACATGACAGGGTGAATTTGACTATTCTGGAGTACAGCGATCAGAGTATTCACGTTATAGTGACTACAAACTCAGGGTTGGAGTATTTCCTCACGTTTGTGTATGCCTTTAACTCTGGGTTAGGGAGATGTAATCTTTGGCGTAGACTAGAAACATATGCCTCGAGTGGTCCTTGGATTATTTTGGGGGATTTTAATTGTGTGATAGATGCGCGAGAAAGACTAGGTGGACTATCCTCGGAAGAGGAGATGAGTCAGTTTAGGGATTGCATTGCGAATTGTGAGGTCAGTGACCTCAAAGCGAGTGGTTCGTGGTTCACATGGAACAACAAGCATAAAGAGGTGGAGACTAGGGTGTTTAGCAGAATTGACCGTTGTTTGATTAATGATTAGATGACGAGCCTGTTTCCGGACGGGTTTGCTAACTTTCTGTCTGAGGGTACCTTTGACCATTGTCCATGTATTGTGCAGCTGGGTAACCCTCCGTCTAGGAAAAATAGGAGTTTCAAATACATGAATATGTGGAGTGCATCCCCTGAGTTTAAAAATTGTGTTGAGGCAGGCTGGAGCTTGACGGTCATGGGGACTGAAATGTTCAAACTTGTGACAAAGTTGAGGAGCCTGAAACGACCATTGAAGGAGTTGAATGCATCATGTTTCTCTGATATTGAAAATAGGTGCTCACAGGCTGAAGTCAGGCTAGCTGAATTGCAGACTAGGCTGAGAACTGACAGAAGCGACGATGTACTGATGGAAGAATCAGTTTGGAACGAGAAGGTTTGCGAGCTTCAAAAGGCGAGGGCGGATTATTGGGGGCAAAAGTCGAAGCAAAAATGGGTCAAGGGGGGTGACGTCAACTCAGCTTATTTCCACGGTTTATTGAGAGCTAGACGCGCACACAACGCGATCTCGATGATTGAGGATACTGAGGGCCGTGTACACGATACGAAGGAGGGGGTTGAGGATGCGTTTCTGCGATATTATCTATCGTTATTAGGTGAATCGAGAAGCGTTGAACCGATCAATGAGAATCTGGTCAGGATGGGTCGTACGTGTTCTGAGGAACACAAGAGCTGGCTTCGTGCGCCTGTTACCGCGGATGAGATCAAGCTCGCTATGTTCAGCATACCTCGGGACAAAGCTCCGGGTCCGGATGGGTTTTCTAGCCAGTTCTTTATGGATTCTTGGGACATTGTTGGCGATGATGTGGTGAAAGCTGTCAAGGATTTTTTCATTTCAGGTAAACTTCTGAAACAGCTGAACTGTGCTAATATCACCTTGATTCCTAAGGTGAATAGACCCCAGATTGTGAAGGAGTTTAGGCCAATTGCGTGTTGTAATGTAGTGTACAAATGCATAGCTAAAATCATTTGCTCCCGTTTGGCAAGAGTTCTTCCTCATATAATTTCGCCTACGCAAGGGGGTTTTATTGAAGGAAGAAGCATTGTGGAGAATATCCTGATTTGTCAAGATTTGGTTCATATGTATCAGAGGAAGCGAATTTCTCCCCGTTGCTTGTTTAAAATCGATATACATAAGGCCTATGATAGTGTTGAATGGAGTTTTGTGGATCATATGTTGAGAGCGTTGGAATTTCCGGACCATTTCCGTGGGCTAGTAATGGAATGTGTCATGACGCTCTCCTTTTCTCTGTGTGCTAATGGGGATAACTTTGGTTTTTTCCGAGGCAAGAGGGGGTTGAGGCAAGGTGATCCTATGTCTCCGTTACTTTTCACGGTATGCATGGAATATTTTTCTCGACTTTTGATGTATGGCAAGATGGATAGGAATTTTAAATACCACCCTAAATGTGCCCCGATGAAGCTTACTCACTTGCTTTTTGCCGATGATCTCCTTCTTTTCTGCAAAGGAGAGACGGAATCTATGGAATTCTTGTGGAGTACGTTTGCCACATTTAGCAGAGCCTCAGGCTTATGTATAAGTGTCGGCAAGTCGCATGCTTATTTTGCAGGAGTTGACGAAGATAGAAAGGAGGCCATCCTGCAATTTTCAGGCTGTGTGGAAGGTACGCTGCCTTTTCGGTATCTTGGATTACCAATTCAATGTACTCATTTGGGTAAGGTTGATTGTGAAAAACTGCTTGCTCGAATTATTTCGAGGATATCGAGTATTGGAGCCCGTAAGTTGTCTTATGCGGGCAGGCTGACTTTAGTGCAGGCTGTTTTATCTCAGCTGCATAATTATTGGGCAATGGTGTTTATTATCCCAAAATATATTTTGGCCCGAATTAATTCTCTATGTCGGAATTTCCTTTGGGATGGCGGTGTGGAAGGAACTAATAGGGCCTTAGTGAGTTGGGAGAAAATTTGTTATCCTAAAGATGAGGGTGGTTTGGGGCTTACAGATATTTCCGTGTGGAATGAGGCAGCAGTAGCAAAACTAGCTTCCTGGATTTTTGATCAGCCTGATCGTCTGTGGGTGAAATGGGTAAGTAGCATTTATCTTAAGGGTCAGACATGGGATGAGTATCAACCCAATTCAGATGTCACATGGGCTTGGAGGAAAATTTGTCATGTGAAGGAAAAAATTAAGCACATGTATGTGAATGGATTGTGGCATGGCACGAGTAAGTTTTATTCGATTGCGACGACTTACGAGGAAATGCGTGCCCATAAACCGCGAGTGCCTTGGTCTCGATTGGTTTGGAGTGCATGGAGTGTCCCTAAGCATAGCTTTATTGCTTGGCTTGTGTTTAGGGGTGCTCTAAACACTAGGAAAAAATTATTAAGGATTGAGGTTGTTGATTCGGATAAGTGCTATTTGTGTGAAGAACAGGAGGAGACATTGGAGCATTTGTTTTTTGGCTGCACTTGGAGCTCTCGGGTTCTGAGTCTGTTGAGTGATTGGGTAAGGAAGAAAATGCCGGGTACTGGAGGATTGAGTTGGGCGAGCCGTGTTAGGGGAACGAAGCTACAGTGTAACGTGCTGCGTGTACTCGTCAATGCTGCGATATATCATGTTTGGAGACAGCGCAATTTAAGCAGAATTGAGGGATGGGTTCTACAACCACAGAATGTGGCCAGATTGATTAAGTTGGACGTTAGAAATCGAATCATGTGTAAGATAAAATATCCTCTAAGTGCGAAAGACGCTAGATGGCTACATAATTTGATGTAGTCATATTTTTTGTAATTGTTTACACGACATATATATATATATATACTTACCCTTTACCAAAAAAAAAACCTTCAAAATGGGTGATTTTTGGCTATTTTCGAAAGCGGTGAAACTTGTTATAAAGCGCAAATATTTTTGACGAAACTTGTCGATAGGAGTAGAATGCCTAATAATGATTATTAAAAACCTCCGACACGATATAAAATGGATTACGCAACTCGTTTCGACTGATATCGACACGTCTTAAAAGGCAGTATTATGACATTTAAAGGTCTCTATTGAGAACCAAATGACTTCGATAATACACCAAAACATTTTATTTAGTGAGTAGTTTGTTTCGCGCGAATATTGAGCCATCTTATTTCGTGACCCGAAAAGCCAAAAAAACGTGGATAATAACCTTCAAAATCGGTGATTTTTGGCTATTTTCGAAAGCGGTAAAATTTGTTCTAAAAGCGCGAATATTTTTTGACGAAAACTTGTTGATAGGGGTAGAATGCCTAATATGATTATGAAATCCCTCCGACACGATATAAAATGGATTACGCAACTCGTTTCGACTGATATCGACACGTCTTAAAAGGCAATATTATGGCATTTAAAGCCCTTGAAATTTTGGGGACGATGTCTCCCGAGAGTAGCTTCTCTAGTGGGGTCGTATGTTAAATCTGATTTAGCTACGGAAGAGCGCACGAGGTTGGGATATGCTAGGGTTATGGTACTAACTAAAGTTGGACAGAAATCTAAGAATTCCATTAAATTCTTAGATGAGCATGATATTGAGGTTGAAGTTTTTATTAAGTATGAATGGAAACCTATTTGGTGTACCAAATGTAGGAATTATGGTCATGAGGCTTCTGAATGTAAGAAAGAGGAGTTGAAAAAAGCTAGAGTTGGAGCAAAACAGAAAAAATCCGTAGCTCAACCTGTAGCTATGGGAGGAACTGTGCAGCCGCGTTTGCTGGTTCAGCCTGCTGGTCAGGTGAAAATGGGCGTGAAAACTGCTGTTGTGCAGCCCAAACCGAGGAATACTGGAGCTGTGGAAACTGATGTTTCCTTCGCTGATATGGTGGTGGGTTCACCAAGGAAGGAGAAAGTAGTGGGAAAGGAAGGGGTTGGCTTGGAATTGGTTATCCATGGAGGTACATAATATAGGCTGTTGGAATGTACGCGGTATGTGTAATATAAATAAGCAGCATGCAATTAGTGAGTTCATTAGGAAGCAGCAGGTGGACGTCTTTGGTCTATTTGAAACCAAAATAAAGAATAAAGCGTATGCTAAAGTTCAACAGAATATTTTCTCTGAATGGAGCATTACTACTAATAATCAGTGTCATGAAAGGGGTCGAGTTTGGCTCTTGTGGAAGCATGAAAGAGTTGACTTGACGATTACTAAAAAACCTTCGAAATCGGTGATTTTTGACTATTTTCGAAAGCGGTGAAACTTGTTATAAAAGCGTGAATATTTTTTAACGAAAACTTTTCGATAGGAGTAGAATGCCTAATAATGATTATTAAAACCCTCCGACACGATATAAAATGGATTACGCAGCTCGTTTCGGCTGATATCGACACGTCTCAAAATACGATATTATGCCATTTGAAGGTCTCTATTGAAAATCAAATGACTTCAATATTACACCAAAACATTTTATTTAGTGAGTAGCTTGTTTAACACGAATACTGAGCCTTTTTTTTTCGGGACTCAAAACCCAAAAAAATGTGAATACTACCTTCAAAATCAATGATTTTTGGCTATTTTCGAGAAGTGGTGAAACTTGTTATAAAAGCGCGAATATTTTTTCATGAAAACTTGTCGATAGGAGTCGAATGCCTAATAATGATTATTAAAACCCTCCGACACGATATAAAATGGATTACACAACTCATTTCGACTGATATCGACACGTCTTAACTCTTAAAAGGCGATATTATGGCATTTATAGGTCTCTATTGAGAACCAAATGACTCCGATAATACACCAAAACATTTTATTTAGTGAGCAGTTTGTTTAGCATGAATATTGAGCCATTTTATTTCGGGACCCAAAAAGCCAAAAAAACGTGGATAATAACCTTCAAAATCGGTGATTTTTGGCTATTTTCGTAAGCGGTGAAACTTGTTATAAAAGCGCGAATATTTTTTGACAAAAACTTGTCGATAGGAGTAGAATGCGTAATAATGATTATTAAAAGCCTCTGACACGATATAAAATGGATTATAAAACTCGTTTCGACTGATATCGACACGTTTCAAAATGCGATATTATGGCATTTAAAGGTCTCTATTGAGAACCAAATGACTCCGATAATACACCAATACATTTTATTTAGTGAGTAGTTTGTTAGCGCAAATATTGACCAAATTTATTTCGGGACCCAAAAAGTAAAAAAAAAAAAACGTGGATAATAACATTCAAAATTGGTGATATTTGGCTATTTTCGAAAGCGGTGAAACTTGTTATAAAAGAGCGAATATTTTTTGACGAAAATTGTCGATAAGATTAGAATGCTTAATAATGATTATCAAAACCTTCCGACACGATATAAAATGGATTACGCAACTCGTTTCGACTGATATCGACACGTCTTAAAAGGGAATATTATGACATTTAAAGGTCTCTATTGAGAGCCAAATGCCTCCGATAATACACCAAAACATTTTACTTAGTGAGTAGTTTCTTTAGCGCGAATATTGAGCCATTTTATTTCGGGGCCAAAAAAAGTCAAAAAAACGTGGATAATAAACCTTCAAAATCGGTGATTTTGGGTTATTTTCGAAAGCGGTCAAACTTGTTATAAAAGGGCGAATATTTTATGACGAAAACTTGTCGATAGGAGTAGAATGCCTAATAATGATTATTAAAACCCCTCGACACGATATAAAATGGATTACGCAACTCGTTTCGACTGATATCGACACGTCTTAAAAGGCGATATTATTGCATTTAAAGGTCTCTATTGAGAACCAAATGACTTCGATAATACACCAAAACATTTTATTTGGTGAGTAGTTATTTTAGCGCGAATATTTAGTCATTTTATTTCGGGACCCAAAAAGCCAAAAAAACGTGGATAATAACCTTCAAAATCGGTGATTTTTGGCTATTTTCGAAAGCGGTGAAACTTGTTATAAAAGCGCAAATATGTTTTGACAAAAACTTTTCGATTGGAGTAGAATGCCTAATAATGATTATTATAATCCCCGACATGATATAAAACGGATTACACAACTTGTTTCGACTAATACCGACACGTCTCAAAAGGTTATATTATAGCATTTAATGTGCCCACGGTAAACGCTGGGTAGCCAAGTGCGGAGCGGATAACTGCTGAAAGCATCTAAGTAGTAAGCCCACCCCAAGATGAGTGCTCTCCTATTCCGACTTCCCCAGAGCCGCCAATAGCACAGCCGAGACGGCGACGGGTTCTCTGCCCCTGCGGGGATGGAGCGACAGAAGTTTTGAGAATTCAAGAGAAGGTCACGGCGAGACGAGCCGTTTATCATTACGATAGGTGTCAAGTGGAAGTGCAGTGATGTATGCAGCTGAGGCATCCTAACAGACCGATAGACTTGAACCTTGTTCCTACATGACCCGATCAATTCGATCAGGCATTCGCCATCTATTTTCATTGTTCTCTATTGAAAACCAAATGACTCCGATAGTACACCAAAACATTTTATTTTGTGAGTAGTTTGTTTAGCGCGAATATTGAGCCATTTTATTTCGGGACCCAAAAAGCCAAAAAAACGTGGATAATAACCTTCAAAATCAGACATGGGATGAGTATCAACCCAATTCAGATGTCACATGGGCTTGGAGGAAAATTTGTCATGTGAAGGAAAAAATTAAGCACATGTATGTGAATGGATTGTGGCATGGCACGAGTAAGTTTTATTCGATTGCGACGACTTACGAGGAAATGCGTGCCCATAAACCGCGAGTGCCTTGGTCTCGATTGGTTTGGAGTGCGTGGAGTGTCCCTAAGCATAGCTTTATTGCTTGGCTTGTGTTTAGGGGTGCTCTAAACACTAGGAAAAAATTATTAAGGATTGGGGTTGCTGATTCGGATAAGTGCTATTTGTGTGAAGAACAGGAGGAGACATTGGAGCATTTGTTTTTTGGCTGCACTTGGAGCTCTCGGGTTCTGAGTCTGTTGAGTGATTGGGTAAGGAAGAAAATGCCGGGTACTGGAGGATTGAGTTGGGCGAGCCGTGTTAGGGGAACGAAGCTACAGTGTAACGTGCTGCGTGTACTCGTCAATGCTGCGATATATCATGTTTGGAGACAGCGCAATTTAAGCAGAATTGAGGGATGGGTTCTACAACCACAGAATGTGGCCAGATTGATTAAGTTGGACGTTAGAAATCGAATCATGTGTAAGATAAAATATCCTCTAAGTGCGAAAGACGCTAGATGGCTACATAATTTGATGTAGTCATATTTTTTGTAATTGTTTACACGGCATATATATATACTTACCCTTTACCAAAAAAAAAACCTTCAAAATCGATGTTTTTTTTGGCTATTTTCGAAAGCGGTGAAACTTGTTATAAAAGAGGATTTTTTTTTTGACGAAAACTTGTCGATAGGAGTAGAATGCGTAATAATGATTATTAAACCCCTCCGACATGATATAAAAAGGATTATGCAACTTGTATCGACTGATATCGACACATCTTAAAAGGCGATATTATGGCATTTAAATGTCTCCATTATAAACCAAATGACTCCTATAATACACAAAAACATTTTAATTAGTGAGTAGTTTCTTTTGCGCGAATATTGAGCCATTTTATTTCGGGACCCAAAAAGCCAAAAAAATGTGGATAATAACCTTCAAAATCGGTGATTTTTGGCTATTTTTGAAAGCGGTGAAACTTGTTCTAAATGCGTGAATATTTTTTGAAGAAAACTTGTCGATAGGAGTAGAATGCCTAATAATGATTATTAAAACCTTCCGACACGATATAAAATGGATTACGCAACTCGTTTCGACTGATATCGACACGTCTTAATAGGCGATATTATGGCATTTAAAGGTCTTTATTTAAAACCAAATGACCTCGCTAATACACAAAAATATTTTATTTAGTGAGTAGTTTGTTTATCGCGAATATTGAGCCTTTTTTTTTCGGGACCCAAAATCCCAAAAAAAACGTGGATAATAACCTTCGAAATCGGTGATTTTTGACTATTTTAGAAAGCGGTGAAACTTGTTATAAAAACGCGATTATTTTTTGACGAAAACTTGTTAATCGTAGTAGAATGCCTAATAATGATTATTTAAACCTCCGACACGATATAAAATGGATTACGCAACTCGTTTCGGCTGATATCGACACGTCTCAAAAGACGATATTATGGCATTTAAAGGTCTCTATTGAAAATCAAATGACTTCAATATTACACCAAAACATTTTATTTAGTGAGTAGTTTGTTTAGCGCGAATACTGAGCCATTTTATTTCAGGACCCAAAAAGCCAAAAAAACGTGGATAATAGCCTTCAAAATCGATGATTTTTGGCTATTTTCGAAAGCGGTTAAACTTGTTATAAAAGGGGAAATATTTTTTGACGAAAACTTATCGATAAGAGTAGAATGCCTAATAATAATGATTATTATTAAAACTCCCGACATGATATAAAATTGATACGCAACTTGTTTCGACTGATACCGACATGTCCCAAAAGGGGATATTATGGCATTTAAAGGTCTCTATTGAAAAGCAAATGACTTTGATAATACACCAAAATATTTTATTTAGTGAGTAATTAATTTAGCGCGAATATTGAGCCATTTTATTTCGGGACCCAAAAAGTTTCAAAATCGGTGATTTTTGGCTATTTTCGAAAGCTGTGAAACTTGTTATAAAAGCGCGAATATTTTTTGACGAAAACTTGTCGATAGGGGTAGAATGCCTAATAATGATTATTAAAATCCTCCGACACGATATAAAATTGGATACGCAAATCGTTTCGACCGATATCGACACGTCTTAAAAGGCGATATTATGGCATTTAAAGGTCTCTATTAAGAACCAAATGACTCCGATAATACACCAAAACATTTTATTTAGTTAGTAGTTTCTTTAGCGCGAATATTGAGCCATTTTATTTCGGAACCAAAAAAGTAAAAAACTAAACGTGGATAATAACCTTCAAAATCGGTGATTTTTGGCTATTTTCGAAAGCTGTGAAACTTGTTATAAAAGTGCGAATATTTTTTGACGAAAACCTGTCGATAGGAGTAGAATGCCTAATAATGATTATATATAAAACCTTCCGACACGAAATAAATTTGATTACGCAACTCTTTTCGACTGATATCGACATGTCTCAAAAGGCGATTTTATGGCATTTAAAGGTCTCTATTATAAACTAAATGACTCCTATAATACACCAAAACATTTTATTTAGTAAGTACTTTGTTTAGTGCGAATATTGAGCCATTTTATTTCGGGACCCAAAAGGCAAAAAAAAAACGTGGATAATAACATTCAAAATCAGTGATTTTTGACTATTTTCGAAAGCGGTGAAAGTTGTTATAAAAGCGCGGATATTTTTTTGACGAAAACTTTAATAATGATTATTAAAACCATCCGACACGATATAAAATGATTTACGCAACTCGTTTCGACTGATATCGACACGTCTTAAAAGACGGTATTACGGCATTTAAAGGTCTCTATTCAAAACCAAATGACTCTGATAATACACCAAAACATTAAAACATACTGTATTATTTAATGAGTACTTTCTTTAGCGCGAATATTGAGTCATTTTATTTCGGGACCCAAAAAGCCAAAAAAAAACGTGGATAATAACCTTCAAAATCGGGGATTTTTGGCTATTTTCGAAAGCTGTGAAACTTGTTATAAAAGCGCGAATATTTTTTGACGAAAACTTGTCGATAAGATTAGTATGCCTAATACGGAGTAATGATTATTAAAATCTCCGACACGATATAAAATGGATTACGCAACTCGTTTCCACTGATATCGACACGTCTTAAAAGGCAGTATTATGACATTTAAAGTTTTCTATTGAGAACCAAATGACTCCGATAATACACCAAAACATTTTATTTAATAAGAAGTTTGTTTAGCGCGAATATTGAGCCATTTTATTTCGTGACCCGAAAAGCCAAAAAAACGTTACCTTTAAAATCGGTGATTTTTTGACGAAAACTTGTCGATTGGATAAACTTGTTATAAAAGCGCGAATATTTTTTGACGAAAACTTGTCGATTGGAGAAGAATGCGTAATAATGATTATTAAAACCTTCCGACACGATATAAAATGGATTACGCAACTCATTTCGACAGATATCAACACGTCTTAGAAGGCAATATTATGGCATTTAAAGGTCTTTATTGAGAACCAAATGACTCCGATAATACACCAAAACATTTTATTTAGTGAGTAGTTTGTTTAGCGCGAACATTGAACCATTTTATTTCGTGACCCAAAAAGGCAAAAAAAACGTGGGTAATAACCTTCAAAATCGGTGATTTTTGGTTATTTTCGAAAGCAGTGAAACTTGTTATAAAAGCGCAAATTTTTTTTTGATGAAAACTTTTCGATAGGAGTAGAATGCCAAATAATGATTATAAAAATCTTCCGACACGATATAAAATGGATTACGCAACTAGTTTCGACTGATATCGACACGTCTTAAAAGGCAGTATTATGACATTTAAAGGTCTCTATTGAGAACCAAATGACTTCGATAATACACCAAAATATTTTATTTAGTGAGTAGTTTGTTTGGCGCGAATATTGAGCCATCTTATTTCGTGACCCGAAAAGCCAAAAAAACGTGGATAATAACCTTCAAAATCGGTGATTTTTGGCTATTTTCGAAAGCGGTGAAACTTGTTCTAAAAGCGCAAATATTTTTTGACGAAAACTTGTCGATAGGAGTAGAATGCCTAATAATGATTATGAAATCCCTCCGACACGATATAAAATGGATTACACAACTCGTTTCGATTGATATCGACACGTCTTAAAAGGCGATATTATGGCATTTAAAGGTCTCTATTGAGAACCAAATAACTCCGATAATACACCAAAACATTTTATTTAGTGAGTAGTTTGTTTAGCCCGAATATTGAGCCATTTTATTTCGGGACCTAAATGGCCAAAAAATCACTGATTTTGAAGGTTATTATTTACGTTTTTTTTTGCTTTTTGGGTCCCGAAATAAATTGGTTCAATATTCGCGCTAAACAAACCTCTCACCAAATAAAATGTCTTTGTGTACTATGGGGTTCATTTGGTATATACTACTCCCTCCGAGTTCCTGTTATTGTCCCACTTTCCTTTTTGGGCTGAGTTTGATTTTTGTCCAACTTTCCTTTTTAGACCATCAATGTGTGGTTCACAATTACTCTCCTATTTCTCTCTCTTCGTCCTCCTTTTTGAGCCACTCATTTCTCCTTACTTATTTTTCACCCCAAATGCTTTTGGGACAATAATAGGAACTCGGAGGGAGTATTAAGTACTCCGTACTAATTGACTTGAAATCGAACGAGTTACATCGTGGAACGACCTATGGCACATGTTATAAAAATTGGGAAAAGATAAAATGTTGCGCTATATGACCTCCGAACTGGCCGAAATTGAAGTATATTATACACGTTTTTACAAGATTCGGCTCCGAAATAAAATTTTAGTGTATCGTTACCAATTAGGACATGTTTTTGGTGATTAAGCTTAAGCTAATTTGTTCTTGATGTAATGCTTTTTTATCTCCTAAACTGTCGGCTACCTCCTTAGTACAGTATAACAAACAAAGTACTTACGAATCTTTCAACACTTGTTTCCCTTAATTATTTCATCTTTGTTAGTAATCAATGAAACCCAAAAATTTCCCCAGAAAATTGAATACTTTCTTCAATACACACTACACACTCTATTACCCGACATTTCAGTGATTCAGTACTCAGCTTTTCATTAAGACAAATTTGATTTGATGATGCTTGAAGTACAATCTGATCATCATTACTGTCCTTTTCCCTTTTAATTTAACAAATTTTTAAAAAAAAAATTGTAAAAAAAAATGGACATGTTTATATACTTTAAAAATCATGTATTGTTGATTTTTGTATTTATGTTGTTGCATATAACATGTTCAATGGAGTTTCAGTCTTTTCTTCAGCTTCCAGGAATTGGGTCTTCATTAGATAAACAACCCAGTCAAAAAGGAAACATCTTTCATCTTCATTCTTATGGTGCTGTTGGTGATGGCCTTCATGATGACACTGAGGTATTTATGTTTTCATTCTATGTTTATGAGACGGTTTTATGATAAATTTATCGCGATAACTCAAATGGGTACTTACTTTTTCTGTTCCTGATTTAAACCCTGTCTGCATTATAATCATAATCGCCCTCGTGACTGTAAATTATTTGGCTGGTGATGTTTTTGTATGTGGAATGCACACAAATGATTGTTTCAGCCTTTTTGTTATTCAGTGAACAGATATTATTACAACGGATCAAATATGACTCCTTGTTACTCGGGAGTAACAAAGTTCTTGTCTTTATTTGTCTAACTGGATTGTTATTCAATCCTGTCACTCTGTCACGTTAGCTTTCCACGTTTCGAAATTTACATCAAATGGGTCGCGTTATTTTTGGTTATGTTTAGGCATTCAGAAATGCTTGGAAAATGGCATGTTCGTTGTCTCTCCAATCGTCAATCTTGATTCCAGAGGGATATACTTATTTGGTTAGCCCAATCGACTTTGCTGGGTGTCAATCGAAAATCACTCTAAGGGTATGATGAGCTTTTTCTTACAATGTTGCTTCGTCATGTTTCTGTTTCGAGTTTTTTCATGTTGTGAACTGATTGATATTCACATGTTTATCTCTTGTATTATTAGTAGATTAATGGAGAGATTATAGCACCTAAAGACCCTCATTACTGGCGCGGTTTAAACCCTCGTAAATGGCTATACTTTCACAGCGTGGATCACCTAACTCTAGAAGGTGGGGGGACGATCAATGGCATGGGTGAAGAATGGTGGGCTCGCTCCTGCAAGATCAATGCGACAATTGTAATGCAACTCTGTACTGTGTTTTCAGAATGGCATTTGTTAACTGTTTATGCTCTAATACTTGATGTGTGTCTGTGTTTACATTCTGCAGCCCTGTCATCACGCTCCCACGGTTAGTTTTCAGCATTCTCAAGCTACAGGTTTGCCGGTTTGGTTTAAATTTGATACTGGTTGTCCCTGAAAGACGTGTATGAATCGGTTTTACAGGCAATTACTTTTCACAAGTGCAACGGGTTAAGAGTTAGAGATATCAATATTGTTAGAAGTCAGCAAACCCATATGTCCTTCACCAATTGCCTTGGTGTGATTGTGTCGAATGTCACGCTAACAACGCCTGCAGAAAGCCCTAATACAGACGGAATTCACATTAGTGCCTCCACTAATGTTGAAGTCACGGATACTACTATTTATACAGGTTGGTTACTTGGTATTCCTGTATTTCATGGCATAGGCATTTTGTAAGGTTTTTCGTTGATGCAGTCGGAGTGTTTGTATGCAGGGGATGATTGTGTGTCTATAGTGAGCAATTCTTCAAGAGTTTATATAACGAATATTGTTTGCGGTCCAGGTACGCATGGCATAAGGTACTGACTTGTTCATCATTTGCAACGTGTTTTCATAACCGTCATGTTAGGGTAGTTTAGGCTGATTCTTTTGAAATGTTGGCAGTATCGGAAGCTTGGGGAAATGGAACGAATGGTCTCAGGTTCACGAGGTAATGGTTGATGGGGCATACCTATACAACACTCAAAATGGCGTAAGAGTGAAGACTTGGCAGGTACCTGGAGCTGTAGGACCTTACAGTAGTAGTTCACGATGTTGTTTTTGTTGTCGTCTGGTCATGTACTTGAGCATGTGCTTCGTTTGTTGTCAACAGGGAGGCTCTGGATTTGCGACAAAGATTACATTCAAAGATGTTTGGATGGAAAATGTCACAAATCCGATCCTAGTCGATCAATATTATTGTGATTCACCGGATCCATGTCAAAATCAAGTAAGAACAGCATTATTCAGTGTCTCTAAGGCCACTTTCGAGAAACTAAGAAATGTAAATAGTTTTTGTGAAAGTTTTCTGATGTGACTGCAGACATCGAGTGTAAACATCAGCGAACTATCGTTTGTGGGCATCAAGGGAACTTCAGCTTCTGAAGAAGCGATAAGATTTGCTTGCAGCGACACAATTCCATGCACCCGGTTATATTTAGAAGATATCCAGCTGTTGACGTACACAGGAGTGGCAACATCGTTCTGTTGGAATGCTCTTGGTTCAAGTTCTGGGATTGTATTCCCACCTCCTTGCTTTCCGACCACACCCAGTGTCGCTGATCAGAATGCTTCGTCCACTTCTCTTAGTTCAAGCTGAAGTTGGTCACTGTGATATTACGGGAATCGCTGCAGCGACCTCCTAACCTCGGTGAAGCATTCCTGGATCACTGAAGCTTTGATCATCTGAATCTATTATATCAATGTAAATTAGAGCTTCCGAATGCATTTCATCAGGTGAATCTGTTCTGTGAGTGATGAACAGATAGCATGTTTTAGTTAGCTATCTGAATAACACAGATGCATTTCAAAGGTTCAATGCCCTTTTTTTTTCACCGTTGGAGCTCGAGAGAAATTTTAATGGAGGCGAAGATGCATTATTCTATGGTTAGGAATCACGATACATTAAAATGTAATGCAAACGGTAATGTAGCGGCACTTCAATGTTCTTTTGAAACAATTTTCATCGCGTCATCCAAAAACCTTTCCTCTAACAGTAAGACGGTACATCCAATATCTTTACAAAACGATTCAACAGCTGGATAAGAATCGAACTACCAACCTTACGGTTTAGGAAAGAGAGCTCTGAGCGTAACTTTATAAGACGGAATGTTCCTAAGAAATAGTGACCCCTGTATGTAACAGTTAGTATTTCTTATTTACGAGAATGTTTCGCTACAATTGCTAGAAATGTTACTACTGTATAAGTTATGTACCGCGTTAGCGCACGGTAAATAAACTAGTAACAAAAAAATGTTGACATTGTCATTCTTTCTGTCATCAAAAATCGAGTCAATAATAATATAGCCGCAAAACAAAATCGCATTTTTCTCTACATATGTTCCCTCTTAAAAGAACACTATACCATATATTTCTGATGGAGATAGATAACTTCAAACTTCATAGGTTCGTCCGATTCCAGACCTGAAAGTTTCATACGTCGCCTTTGTACTGCCGTCTTCTCTTTTGTATCTCCTTTACACGATATTTGCATACTATCTTTCCACGGCCACACCACCTGAGGTTCGTCATCATGGTTCGCTTCATCTCACAAACTAAATACAAACTTGGATGCAAGGAAGCATGAAAGTCGTCAGCAGGAGAACCAACGAGCAACTGGAATGACGCCTCTTGCAGTTTTGGAATATACAAAAACTTGGTCAATCAGAGTGAAGTTTTCGATTTTGGCATCGTTTGATGTACCAGGCAGCAAATTTCTGTAACCCCATCCCTATCATCACCTTAAGGCTGACTAGCATGACATACGTCACAGCTATCAAGCAAAATATCCAGAAGAATCTCCAGTATAGAGGAGTACAGGGTAGCCGAGCAGCGTACACAGGAGTCAGCACTCTAATCACCTGACATGACATTTGGGTGTTTGTATGAGATAGTTGATCATTTGATTATCGAGTTTACAGACACTTATGTTTGTCGTAGCAAGAAGAGCGAAGGCCTCCGCCAGCATGGCAGTAATAACAACAATAACAGATGCAGACAGGGAAAACGGTGAAAACGAGGCCTTACCACGCAAGCAGGGGCCAAGGGAACAAACGTGAGTGTCCCCTTGGAAGCATCAGTTTGAACGTTCAGAGCCTGAATAAGAAAAGAAAAAGAATAATAAGCAACATCTCCACCATCATAGAAAAAAAGACCACCGCCTTTGTTCCCCAGAAAAACAAATTGCAGAAAAGAAGATGCCAGAAAAGTAACTGAGTACAGAATCATAAGTTGAATAGTTGATGTTCAAGCATGTATCAACACTATTAAAATGAGTTGAGCTGTTGATTTCATAACACAGATCAAAGAATAAAGTGAAAGCAACTGGAGCGGTCTTCCATATATAGTAACAAAGGTTAAACTTTACCAGAATATGTTGCATTACCTGTTTGCAGAGGTCTTCAAGGAACTCGGAGTATGTAATGGGCTTTATATCGTTGAATTTAGCAATAAAGGAATGCTTAATAATATCGATTGCCATTTCAGAGAGATAAACCACGAGAGCATTCTGCCACAGGAGTACATAAAATAAGACTGAAGGAGCCACAACAAAACATAGTTCTTCGTTAGCAAACCATTATGCTAAAGAGGTGAGTTAACTCACACAAATAAAATTTCCAAACCAAGATCCTTCTGCTTCCTGAATATTTTGAGCCAAAACAAATATGACAAATGCCGTAATATGAAACCTCTCAATTGAATCTGAACAGAAAAGTCACAAAAGAGTAGTCAGGAACTTTTAATATCATGAGATATCAACAGAAACAGAAGACACGTATTCCCTCTATTTCACTTGGTTTTTACACTTGTGTTATGCACATAAAACAAGGAAGTGAAGAAGAAAGTAGACAGGTAGTTTATATCCCAAGTTCACCCTTCCATTTAAGTAAGCCTAAGTTACTTCGACTTCACTTCTGGGACCGCAACCATGTTGACAGGACAGGATACGGCACAATACGTTATCTGTACCCAACACTTATTATTTTGACACTTCTTTAAGAGAGCTAAGTGGGGCTTGCACCACAAAGGTAGAATAAAAGTGTAGCAAAGCATTTAGTGTTGTATTTAATGATCTTAAGTATTGTTTGTCAAACTTCTTTCCATTTTACTTCAAGAGAATTGAAATATTTCAAGTTTAGAAGTGTATTTTTGCTTTGATGAAGTGTCCTGCACCCGTATCCACATTTTAGGACAGGGTACCGTGTCTAAATCTTTTAGTCATGCCGAGTGTGAGACTTGGATATGTACTCGTGTCTGACCCCCGTACCCAAGTCAAAGTAACAAAGTGTATAGCTTTATTTACTCAAACTAGCAAAAACAAGAAATATAGGTAGTCAAGTGAAAGTCTCAAAGTGGCATGTAAATTTTCAAATGAAATTGGACTAATTATTAGGAGTTCCATATAATGCACTATATTATTCTGCATTCACAGGGAAAGGCAGTCAAGCAAATCAACATTGTGCAATGACAGCGCAACATCAATTAGTAGTTCAGTACCCAACAAAGATGACACATCGGTAACATTTAAAAAGGTCAACAGTGAACAGAGTTATTGACATGAGGATTTCTTGTAATCAAATATCAAATATAGGTACTTAAAAGAAAAAAAGACAGATAGCTGAGGCTTACCTGAATATACAATGCTGTGAACATTATCCTTACTGAATCTTTTGAAGACATTGCTTTTTATCTCCGCAAAATTATTTGAGACCAGCAAAGCGAATAAGGCATTATTGTGTGCGACAATACAAGTTGACAAGGTAATTGCCTGGACTAATAATATAAATGAATGAATAAGTAAAATCAGAGTCAAGGAAATCAACCAGACGAAAGAGCTTAGGAGTAAAACAAGAGCAAAAATGGATGGATTTCATATAAAGGATATTTGAAGAAGCTGCAGCCAGCAATAAATCCATAGTGTATCTTTCGATCCAATATCTTGATGATTCTGGTGGGCAGCAAGCAAGACCTTCAGCAGAATTAAAAAATGTTTGAAATATATCGCCTCCGAAACGTTGCCATAGTTTATCAAAGATCTGTCACAGATACACAAAGAGAAGGACAAAACCACTCAATTTGCATCTATCGATAGTTTCAAGTGAAATGTGCAGTCACATAAATTGATTTGAGATCGACAGCCAGCAACCTGACTGTCTCTAAAAGATAGAAAAATAAATATATGTCAAATTTAAAATCTTTAAATAATACGCTATAAAGTGAGCCTCAAATATATTGTGCATGCATGCACTAGTTATACAATAAGGACAAAGCCTTATTCTTACAGTACTCTAAGTTTCGCAAGAATATGACATCTATCTAAACGTGGTAAAACATTGGAAACAATAACAACCACAACCCACCACGGTCGAGTGAGTGGCACCTTGCTTCAAAGCCAAAACATCAATATCAACACATTAGTTAGTTGTCCACCAATCCACCATATTTGCTACAGAAATGAAAGAACTTCCAGCGTTCACCTCTATGAGGCCTCTAACTCTCCCTAGCCATAGTCAAAGAAAATACCAAGAATTTCTCATCTTACTTCAGAGCAGGATAAAAAAAATAACAACAAAAAACAGCTAGGCAAACAGGAAAACCATGATAATTTCAGTCATGATACAAGGTAAAACTAATAGAAAAGGACTCCGCAGTGATGATTAATATAGAGGACTCTGCAACTATAAAACACAGTCAATAGCAATGAGCCTACGTAAAAATCTTCACATACAAATTAACAACTTCCTGTAAAACTTAAAATTGTTTTCATCAGATGACTAAATACGCATCGAGTACAGGAGAGGATAAAACAAAGCTTACCTCTAGAACATTATAGACAACATAAAGCTTTATAATTCCTTGCCCGCGTATCATGTGGTATATAAGGCTGATGTCTGCAGAGTTGTAACAATACAATTAAGTTGTAAAAAAATTGTGTACTTGTAAGTTGTAACTGAAAAATTCAAATTGCCCCATAGAACAAATCCACTGTTGCATGGAGAGGAAAAACAGGTGTAAAAGAGTCATAAGTCCACAAAATATACTTCAATTAACTAGCAATTACAATACCTGTTCGTCCCAAGATAGCAATTCCTACCGCCAAAACAAAAATGCACCCAAAATCAGATAGCTCTGCAGCAGAAAGTTTCTTGAGTTGCCTGCAAAGAAATAGGGTTAGGTTACAAAGCCAATAAATCTAAACAAAAACATTACAGTGGTTTCTGCTTAGTAAATACGCTACGATGCATGATGTATACGTTCATCCCGAACAGTATGTCACTGATAGACATTTTCTTTAAATCCACTAGCAAAGAGAATCATAGCATATAATAGCTGAGCTCATGTTGTACAGTAAGCTTGGAAACTTCCAACAGAATGCCCTTATCTATTGGTGACTAAATAACTAATCCTGTGTTTTCCTTGAAGTATTCTAAATCGATCACTGAACTCCTCTTAGAGCCTTTCCGATCATTGCATATGATTTTATATTAATATTCAGAGCTAGCTTGATTGCTCCAAAATATGTGCAAGTTACTGTCACATGACCCGCTACCAAATCAAATTATTAGTCAAAAGAGATGCACCCAAAAAAAACCTAGGATATGTACAAGCATTCAAGCACCTAAAGTGTGTTAAACACCAACTTTGCGATAGATTCTAGCAGCTCATGATTTCACCAAGTCAAAAACATAAATCTAATCAATGCACTATTTTGCAGCACTTCTACAAGTTTGCAATGAGTTGGTTACCAACACCATAACCAATGGGAAATTTCATCTCCACTACTATGACTCGACTCTCAGTCTACTGACTTACTGCCATACTTGATACTGACCAACTTCCAGTTGTCACAAAATCAAAAGAGAATAAGTAAAAGGAAGCTCTGAAGGGAGGGGAGACTATGATACGATCATACAACATACTAGGTGAAACTTAAAAATTGACTATTATTCCTTTGGTGCTGCACTACACAAGAATTAACATAGTATCTATCAAGTAGATATTCATCAGATCCATTATCCACTTTGCTAACAAAGATTCCAGACTCGATGAAAGCAATACCAAAGGACTCGAAAGAAGACTAGCGAACTCAAGGTCAAGAACCTACTCCAAAAGACAATAGCTATTCAAAGCATTACTGGCTAGCCGATCGTACAAGAGCTTAGAAATTGAAAATTAGAGTAATAATAAATACACACCTTCTAGTAACGGACCTCCACAACATGATTGCAGCTCTTGAAGGTATAATGGTCAGCAAAGACAAAAATGAATTCAAACAGACGAAGAAGCCCACATCAATAAGCTGCATCACAATATGTGGTCTTAATAACATATATTCAACAAAGATAAGTTAAACCAATGCTTGCGAGTCAGTCACAAAACAGCCAGTTTGAAAACTGGAAAAGGAAATAGAAATGTACTCCGTAGTACTAACATGGAAGAAGTATCAGATGACTCAAAGATAATGAAATATGGATAAAACACTTTGTAGCATTGGTGAATTTATCAAAGATACAAGAACAACCAAACTCTCAATTAGTGCCATGACGAGATTAAACAGCTTGAGTTATAGACAGAAACAACACTAATTAACTGATAATTTTAGTATCAAAAAGAATATCACTGAAATTTCAGATCCACATCCATTAGCATCTGCACCAACGGCCAAATTTGCTTATTTTTGCGGATTCAGATTTTGGTGTTGAGATCTATGTACAAACATCTTCCCATAACGGCGAGCTCCAACCCACATCCATAGAGCTTCAATGTAAATCCAAATCCACTCAACGGTCTAGAGTCTCACAACAGCCACAAATCCACCCAAAGGATCTATCTGGGACCCACAGCCATTCACAATGTTTACATCTCACAACATTAAACACTGAAAAGCAACACATTTCAGAACGAATGTGTGCATCAGCCAATAAATCAAACACGTACGACCAAAAAAGTTAAACTCGATTCCCTTGACCTTCAGAAAGGAGAAAAGTAACGAATACCAGTTCACACCTCCATGGTAAACGGAAGATAGTATCATAAACTCTCTCTCGCTCTTTATCATTTCCTGGTATTGTCGTGCTCCTTAACGAGCTTCCACTGGACATTTCTTCCATGAAGTACTTTATAGGTGACTTCTCCACAGGAAATGGTTCTACAAAAAAAAGCGTATAGAATATAACGAAGCTAATAAAAAGACAGCTTAATTTTCTCATATCTACAAGTATGAAAGACAATAAACACTTCATCCAGCAGGATGTCGGTATCTTGATTATTCAAGTTATGTGAATGTCAAAGGAAACCGACACTAATCTTCAGGATGAGAAACTAATGAGGAAAACCCTATCATCTAGGTATATTACTGATGCACTACACGAAACTACTAGGAGTATTATTTTCAGCAATCTAAGTTGGCCCACATGATCACTTAATGTCTTAAACCATATATTCTTCTTCCAAGAAATATGATAGGTGGCAAGATTTCCGAATGGCTTAAAACTACCAGCACGAGTTGATCATATTCTCAAAACTATCACCAATTCACCATCAACAAAGAAATCTAATACGAGTAATAACATTATATGCATGAAAAATTACTGAATGAAGATCTCCAACATATTACTCACTAAAAGAGCCATGATATGAAGTTACGTCAGAGTACGAATGTGCAGGGATAAATATAAGAGGACCACATCTGCATATTAGTTTTAATCTATGTTATTCCAATACTTCACTTAGCTGCCGCATAGCATACCCGATACATACAATGTCCAATACTACAAAATACTTCGATACTTCATTTTACACCAAACTATTGAAAAGTATGCACCCAAATACCCAATAGCTACATCTGATACGTATCAGGTCCGATACATGCAGACGAGTCAGAAGGCTTCTGTTCTGCCTAGTCCTCAACTAATATGATCCGATTATCAGTGAAGCAGCCTGAATGAGATCATCAGCTACAACTCAACTCTGACCGGAAAGGCGGAAATTAATCAATAGTGACTCTAGCAGTGATAGCAATACCCTAATGCCTCAAAATCTCTCATCTACATCTTCATCAATCACAATTAAAATCACAAAATACATGCGAAATCCCAAATAAAATCGCGAATCACAAGCGTAAACACCTCACAAAAACAGCATTTTTTAGTAATGTTTCTGGCATCAAAATGCAATTTTCCAATTGAATCGAAACGTAATTACAGCATCAAATATTTTACCAGAAGGATGATCAGGGATGAGTTGGCGCCAATCCAAGGACTCAGACGTCTCCAACTTCCTCACACCGTTCATACCAACACTTCCTCCATTTTCTTGCCTCGATCTCGCCACCGCCTCTGCCTCCGCCTTCTCCTTCTCCTCCGTATAATCTCCAACCGCCGTCGTTTCTCCGCCACCTCCGCCGCCGCCGCCGAAGCTCCTCTGCCGCAATTCACCCTGAGAAATGTTGAACACCGCCGAACCGCCACTCTCACTACTCTCCTCACACACTGTAGCACTCGTAGTAGTAGTAGTAGTACAATAACTAAAAGCAGTGTCTTCCGAAATCGGAATCAATGGCGACGATGACGATGTGTTGACGTCATTGTTGTTGTTGTTGTTGTTCTTCGCCTTCTTCTTCTTCTTCCTTCGCCTAGGGCTTGACGGAATTTTGGTGTTGCCGACGCCGGAATCATGATCGGAGAGGGGAGAGGAGTCGATTGTCGAAGATGAGTCATCGGCATCCATGGATGACAGGATCTCGAAGGATAATTGCCTTCCTTTGGATCTTAACCCCATTTTTTTACCAATTACTACTGAATTTTGAGCTGGCGGAGAAAAGTGGGGCTCCGACGTAACAAAATTAGTCCTGATTTTGTGAGGGGATATGTCATATGTCAAGGAAGACACAAGTTTTGATTTTCCTTTTTTCGGTTTTTCTCACGTGGGCCGGTAACAGGATAATATGTTGATATTATCACGAGAAAATGAGAAATGGAAATATGAATTTAATCATACGTTAGAAAAACCATTTTTTTAAAAATGAGGGTCTGACGACAAATTGGCAAATGGCTGATCGGATATCAAATACAGTATTTTGGATCGGGTATCCACGAAGATGGATCGGATAGTTTGCTCAACTGTATAATGGTTGAGGTGGAATGAAGGGAATCGCTGCAGGCTGCAGCGAGTCAGCGACCATCTAATCTTGCTGAAGCGTTTCTGCATCGCTGTCCTGCAATATCAGAAAGGACATACAGATGCTTTAGGATGCTATCCTGAAACAACTTTCAAATGGGTCGTTTGAAAGCTACAAGTACCAGTCGCTTTGCAAAATAATTTGACAGCCACAGCAATCGAAACAGAAACGTAATTGGATTAATTAGATTATTCCAAAAAAAAATGACCATTCTTCGGGTAAAAATGTAACACAATCAACAATGAAAGAATTTTCCAAATGACGAGATCATGAGAAATAAACTAGTAGACCCCAAGCTTCGGACAGCCGACAGCAAGGGGTAAATCTAAGTTCTCTGCTGTTCTGAATGTCCTTTTCACCATCTTGTCAACGTAGATGGTTCCGTCTAAATGATCGCATTCATGCTGAAGTATTCGTGCCTGCCAACCCGAAGCATCCACTTTGATGGCCTGTCCATAACGGTCAAGTCCTGTGACTTCAACATCAAGATGCCGCTCGACAACTGCTCTGAACCCCTCAACACTGTAAGAACCAACAGCAAAAAAACATAGTAAACGGTATAAGCTGTGAATTTGCAACGTTCAATTTTTGATAGAGCGGAAAAAGAGGACTATGCTCATACCTCAAGCAGCCTTCGAAGAAAAGTGCTTTTTTATTGCTCTTCTTCTTCAGTACTGGATTTACTATAACCTGCCTCACAACTAAAAGCTTGTCATAACATGCAGAGCATCCGATTCCCCGCTCAAAATAAACACAATTGAAGATAAATTCAAAGCAAATACTAGTAAATTTAAACATACCAGAAGGTCAAAAGCGCGCCTGTCCTGAGATCTGATATCCTCCTTTGGCGCATAACTGATGAACTCCGCTGTGTCTTCCAGCACAATAATCTGAAAATTGAACCAAATTTTGCCTTATGAGAGAGAGATTACTAAATCCGTAAGAGTATTGTGACGGTCACACATTAGCTCAAACTTCACACATAAGCACAATAAAATGAAATTTGAAGGAACAAGACACGGCCACAAGTTCAAAGGTCAGAGTTCACCAACATACGTGCCTTCAGACCCTACATCGACTCTACCAAGTCCGAAATTTGAATATGTACCCATGTTCAGGCACCGGGCACCCTTACTCAAGGCTGCATGACATAGTTCTCACCTACTTTGGTAAGTTTGTCGAACCCATCTTAGCACACAAGAAATCAATTCGTATTAATCCTCCATCAATCAAACAATATACTCTTGTCATATCGAAGAGAGTCCTACTTTCTATGAATGATCGTTGCCTTGTACAAATCTCAACCACAAATATCCATCAACTGTCAACATAGTCCTATCTCAGATGACCCAGGGCACTCAAATTGAAATGAAGACTACAATCCTGTGAATCTACGATACCGTCCCAGCTTCATATTTTCTCAAGATCACGAATTCATGATTATGAAACCTAACCAACCAACCAACCAGTAATAGAAGCAGAGTGAAGAGGTCCAAATGCATCTAATCAAATCTCTGATAATCTTCGACAATATGGAGCGCAAACAACACAATAAACCTCTTACTGATAAACTAAACTTAAAAACAAGACATTAAATCAAACAAGTTTCAATCTTTACTATCCTTATAGGTAATACCAATACTCAAACTCCACTGACATTCAACATACAACATTGAGGCACAAACATAATTTCAAGCTGCACTATATGAACAAAACCCAAATTAAAGTCCACTTCATAAAATAATTGACGGTTTCATCCTAAAACCAATTGTCACACTATCTCACTCGCTACCCAAAATCCCGAAAAATATGAATCATATGAATCAAAATTATATGAATTCCAATTGTCAAAATCATATGAATCATACTCCATAAACCAACTGTCAAAATTGTCAATTCCCACTTCCTGAAATCCCTAGATATGAATCATATGATGCCTTGGCAAAAATATGCAACTATCAATTGAAATTTGCTGCCCTAAATTTTCAATTCAGGTTCTAGGGTTTGGCCTCACTTCTCAACAAACAACAAGCAAAAAAATTGAATTAAAAAAATCAGAAAAAATTAGGGAAATTGAAACCTTTAAAGGGATACCAATCTGAGGAGCAGCAAGGCCAACACCAGGAGCAATCCTCATAACATTTACCATATCATCAATTATCTTCTGTATCCTTTCCGACCCGATATCATTCGGGTCAACTTCCTGTGCGGGCTCATGTAATACCGGGTCGCCTGCTTTAACCAATTCGGGCAGGCTTCGTTTCTTCTCTTTCTGCCCAAGAGCGAAGAACCAGCCCGCCCGGGCAGTTCGTAGTCTGCGAATTGAGGAAGAAGGGGAGGATGTGGTGGGTGTAATCGGGTTGGAGAAATGGGGTGAAGTACTGGGTTTAAAGAAGGGGGTTTGAGATGGGTTTTTGAAGTGGAGTAATGGGGTGACCCGGAAAATTGTAGTCGGGTTGGAGGAAGTGAGAGAAAGGAGGCGATTTGAGATTCTAGGGAAAACCTCCATTGTTACTGGAGCTTTAGTTACGGTCTTACGGAGTAGAATGAAAATATGAGATGGGTTGATCAGAGGTGCCGAATAGGTCAATCGGATTTGTTTTGGATCGGTTTATTCAAGTCGACCTTTGTTTTTTATTTGGATCCTCTTCAGTTCAGATCGAAGGTGGACACATGAGTCGGTGGACAGGTACAACACGGTCCAACACAATCTAATGATCGAAAAGAAAACATTATTGGATTAGATTCCTAAAACCCTAATCGTAGATTAATATCATTGGATTAAGTTCCTAAAACCCTAATCGTAGATTTCTTGAGTTAAAACTTGGACGGGTCTCAATTTGAATCTTCCTCCCATATATTATAGTAAAATGCGACTAAGTGCACTCTTCGACAAAATATCATGATAATGGACACAATTTAAAATTACGCAAGAACCGTGTCTTATCCGTTATCAGTCACTCTTATGTAGTGTATCCTCCATTGAGCTGATTGTGATATAGTTGATCATGTTCATGCAATTGCAAAGACAAACTTTAAAGAGTTTAACCCATGGTAAAAAATTAAGAGGGCATTCAAAATGAGCATTTTTACAAGGAAAAAAACTGTAATACTCAGTGTCTAATACAGTATTTTCTATGTACTTCTACCACAGTTCTACTGGTCTGCAATTCCCAAAGTTAGTGGGATATGTTACAATTTAAATGAAGAAAGAACTTAGCAATATTTTACCCTATCAACCTTCCAAAATACAAATAGCAAAACCGTCCCTTGTCGACCAGACAGGCACCAGTGCATTTCCGATGCTCCTTCCATGCCCAGCACATTATTGTTCCAGTCCTCGCCGATCTACCCTTTTGTACTTGATTACTACTTTGGTCACTTCGCTGATGTTGGAATGCCTCTTTATCTTCTCAGGATATATCTTGGACGAAGGTTCTTAGGCAACCATTTATTACTCTAGGTGCTGAACCATCACAAAACCGTTTCGCAAGATCCACTGCCTGTTCACACATTTTGAAAAGAGATTCGTCAAGTAATGAATGTGTGTGTGTGTGTGTGTGTGTGTTCAAGGTTCCAAAACACTAAAGAAATCATATACTGTAAGAATTTGAGTAAGGAAAACAGTACCTCGTTGATAACAATCTGGTGTCGTGTTTTCAGCATGGAAATTTCGGACATTGCTAAATGAAGAATAGAGAACTCCAAGATTCTTCCAGCTGGTTCTGCCTACCGTTTCAGAATTCACAAAGCAATCCAAAACAGCACGGTTAATTTCACGACTTAGTTGATAATGACATGGAGTTAAAAAGAGGAGCTATCAGTAGATAAGAGTTTTAACCTTCCAATTGGATGGGGCTACTTTGTCGATCACCTGAACATGCTCATCCCATTTGTCAACTGCTGCAACCAAGAGTTTCCTTGTGAATCTAAATAAGAGATTAGCGGCCAAAATAAGATCAATAATTCTCTAAGTAAATAGATAAGCAAAGAGTGAACGTGAAACTTGCCGTAGAAGCAATTTGCCATAGACCAACTTCAGAGGAGCTGATAGAACTTCCGCTTCTGTATACAAATAACATAGAATGAAAAAGGACCATGAACTGTATACGAATAATGACTAAATAGAACATAATACGATCAAAGGGTTTGTTTACTGTAATAATTATGCAAAGCCACTACGTCGCCACCCCAGTGAACTCGAATAAAATGAAAGGAAAAAGGCACAACATGCAATTGAAAGGCCACATGATGTTAGGGCATAGGAAAAGGACACTCGTAACCTTACAATCTGGAAAATGATACGGTCTTCATATGCTGAAGAGTTTACACCTATAGAGAGTCTACCACAATCACTATATTGAACCGTTCAAACTTACTCGACTTTCACAGACTAACCTAAAACAATAACACCGGTTTTCGCAAAGTCTTCAGAACATGAACTCGAGGGTAACATGATATACAAGAGCCAGCATCTACGTCTATGATAAACAGAAAGTGAAATTTACCAATAGACGATTCTTCATCAAATTGATTGCGAAGCCGCTCAGCTTCTTCAATAGTAGAGGTGTTAATGGGGGGTCCTCCAAACCTCATGTGATCATATTGAGCTAGGGAGCTCTTGTCAAAGATGTACTCAGATTCTGATTTACATCATCAAAGTAGTTTCAGTAAATACACTACTAACTGAATAAAAATCTCACATTCTATATCAAAGAAAGCATCTTGAATAATAAACAAACGGCACTGACCTCTAGGGGCATTCAATCGCTTCTCAAACGAACGAACTGGGTCACGCCCATCCAAACACGAAGCATATACAATCAACCTGCCCTTGCCATTTCCACAAAATCCAAATTAAATACAGGGTTTTAACCTTTAAAAGAAGAAAATCCAAATGCAATATGGAAAAGGGTTGAGATTACTGTACAAGGCAAGTTCTCGAGCAGCTCTAGGACTGCAAAACCTCCCATTCTTATCAAGTCTCGGCAATTTGTAAGTGTCATCTTCTTTACCATCCGTTAACAAAGAGGAGGAAGATTCGTTCTCTTTGAGCGTGACTGGTTTAGACCCAATACTTGAAACAAAAAGTTGACTCTTAATTGGTCGTTGTGTCCGGGGCTTCAAATTCCTGAAACTGCTAGTACTACTGCTGCTGCTGCTGCTATAACTACAACTAGAGTAAACCGATGAGATTTGTTGTTGGGGACGCAGATTTATCGGAAAATGCTGACTAATCCCGAAAAGGGTTTTCGAGCTACTGCTAATGCTAATGCTGCTGCTGCAATTGCTCAACATCAAGGGACTTCCTTCCATATTCTACTCTCCTAATTCCTAGCTGTTACAAGAAAATATTTACAATTACTCCCCCAAAAATCTCATTGCTCAAAAACCAACTACAAAACACCATTTACCATAAAATTTCTTGCAACATGACATTGAAATTAGTAGAAGCAACAAATAAACAAGATAAAGCAACATAAACAATAGAAATTGCAGGGAGAGGCGAATCTAGAATTAGAAATTTGGGTAGCGATTTTATTATATTTGCTTGCTATATACAAAAAGGTCTCATTTTTATGAATTTTGCATAGCAAAAATCGATAATTTTAATCATCACACAAAGATACATCAATCAAAATTCCCCCTAATTGCAGGGAAGTGTGATTCATCAGACAAAATTCACTAAACCAAAAAACATGAATTGAAGTAAACCCTATTCACATAAAACTACATCAATTGAAAATTCCCAAATGGGTCCCACTTATCTTGTTCTATCAGCCCTATACAGTAAGATAACATCAAGAAATGGTGCAAAAAAATGATAAAAATCAAAACTTTATCTTGTACAAACTACAAAGTATACATTTTTTTTTTCCAGGGATTTTGGAATTCAGACTCCACAGACCACATTTCTTCACTATACAAAGAACAGTAAGAAGTACTGGTAGTAATGACATTACAAAGAACAGTAAAAGATAAGTAAGAAAAGGGTAAAAGTGTGAAAACATGTAAAATGGGTAAAAAAAAGAAGAGAAAGTAAAGAAAAAATCTGACCTGTGTAGTGTAATGGAGGTATAGAAATACAAGTTCAGTGGTGAAACAGGTAAATTGTTCAGAGAGGAATGGACACACTGTTATCAACAGACGACATGGAATGTTGTCAATCCATAGAATTAAGATGATTTTTCTGCAATATGGCCATTGGGCCGGGCCGGGCCGAACCGGGCTGATCTGGGCTGAGGATGGGCCGGCTTAGTTGAAACTTGAAATGGGCCTGGTCTTACGAGGAGGTGGACCATGTTGAGCCTAAGGGTCCGGTCGGGTTGGGCCTGAGTAAGTCTCGGGCTGGTAAAATGTAGCCCATATAGTCGGGTTGGATCGGGTTTGATCTGACAGTGATGGCCCGCTACGTTGGACAAATTAGATTTTCATCTCCACTTCTTCGGACAAAAGTAAACGATAGTAATAGTGAAGTCAGAGTAATTCTCATATGAGAGCATCACACAAAAACGGATAGCCCATATTATCATGTATCCGTCTTCTATAACCCTTTAAGATCGATTCAAGATTCACGTACTGAACTCCTAACCAATTTCATTTAACCTACAAAATTATTGATGCCTCAGCATGGGTGTCAGCTTTCGGCTCCATGCTTAACTCCATAACTCTTTAATACTCCGTATAGGTTTTTTTTCTCCTTGAAGTCGATGACTCGATCAATTCGACCATTCGGGTTTAATAATATAATCTCCAACCATGCCTCGGATAACTCTTAAGTCACTAATTAATATGGATATGGCCTATGGGACCTTCTTCTCGTATTTATTGCTAAACTAGATGATCACAATTCACATTATACATCGTATTATTTTAACAACTAAACGATAAATTAAACATTATCCATTTAGATAGGTCATTAGGGCAAAGCTTCATATTTGAACTGTCATACTAATATATGATCGATAATTCCGTCATAATCAAGAATAATTAGAATATTTTATAGGTCAAACAAGCGTGTGGGAGTTATACACTCGATCTTGTTGGTTGATAATAATATTGTTGAGCGTTGAGAGTGGCTTTAAGTGATAGGCAAAGTGTCATTGTTGAATGAGTTGATCAAATCTTGGTTGTTCTTGTTCATATTGTAAAATAATTCATCCTAATCGTAAAATATATATACACGTTGTGTTATCATCTCATGCCAAAAAATCAAAAAAAAAAAAATAGTGGTCGTTACGTTGGAAATACTATTGCAAAGCCTTAGCAACGTAATGCGAAACATATTTTTCAAAGATGATCGTTTTTAGTTCGACAAGTGTTGATGCTTGATATGAAGTCCAATTTGGCATCTACCTAATCATTTAAATATTTATATAATTATAATTATTAATTCGAATTCCCATTAATAATACATTTAAATATACTCACATAGTACTTCGTAATACAGAGTAAGGGGTAAAATAAATCTGTCTCTTGTTCTCTCGTACGTTTTCAACCTGAATCTGATCATAATATCTATTTACGAGTACATTTTTTGAAAAATAATACAAAATATAGGAAATATATATAACTCACGTACAATATATATTCTAATATGATACGAGTTTATATATAAAAAAATGAATATGTAACGTGTAACATTTAGGTTAACATTAACGGATCATGCACAAACTTTGATTAAATTCTCCCCTTATTACCCGACCAAATTAACAACAAATAAAACGACTTAATAATCCCAATATAATTAAGTATCAACCCTAATCATATACTCGTATAACACGCAATTGACTCACTTCTACATGCATGCAAATATTCAATGAATGATCTTCTTAACTAAACCATCTCCATTCCCTTATAAATACCCTTTATTTCCTCACTATTTTTATCCGATCCAAAACATTTTTCTCCTCACAAAATCTCCTATAAGACGGTCCAATATATTTTCAAGATTTATACGATCTTATCTTTGATTCATCCATGGAGAACAATCCCAAGTTTATGAGCTACAAGGTGTCGAGAATCGATGAACACGAGCTCGAATGTCTTCGTAAATTAGGAGAACACAACTATCCAAGTAGCACACATCTAAAACTCAAGAAAAACTACAAGATGGTAACAACAATAGGTGAAGATGATGAGCTACTAGAAAGTCTAGATAACTTCGACGATATTACTACTACTACTACTACGACTACTACTACTACTACTGGTACTCGTACTGATAGTACTATAACGTCTAGCATCGATGATAAACTGCACCAAGTTGTCGAAAAAGTGTCTTTAACCAAAGAGTTAGAGAGCAAGAAATCTGAAGACATAAATGAAAGTGCTGAAAAGTTTATACAAAGTTTTAAGCAACAGTTGCTTCTTCAACGTCTTGAATCGATTGAGAACGTCAATCAAATGCTTGCTAGAGGCCTTTGATCGATACAACATCACTCTACTTTATGTTTAATTTGCTCGTTGTTTTGTGTTTCTGTATCTGCTTGTATTTATACTCTGTATTACATTATGCAATAACGATAATTCAGAAAATGATTGAAATACAGAGATCGTCTCATAGAACATTCTGTCGAATTCAGATCATATAGGGTGTGTTTCAGGCCTAAAGGGCCATTCTTCATCACTAAGTTCAGAGTTATCTTCCTCTTTTCTCCGTCGACTAGACCTATGACCTCGCATTGTCATGGACATTTCTTTTATAGATGAAGAACTACTTCGGTTCATCTTATCGGCCAATATCTCTATCTTATCCAAGATCCCCCATCCTATAAGTCGATTCCTCAATAACTCGAGTGTAGAAGGGTAAGGAGGGAGTCCTTCATCAATCATAATCTCGAAATATTTACACGCTTCTTCCAGCTTGTTTTTCTTCTTAAGAAAGCCGTGAATCATGACAGCATACGTCGAAACTGAAGGGTAGAAGCCTCGTAATGGCATCCCATCCCAAACTTGTTGGACCTTGTCGAATCTTCCGATCCTAATCAACATTTTCAGCAACATGTTACATGTATGTTTATCTGGCTTACACTTCTCTTTTTCCATCCTAGAATACAATTTCAATGCTCTATTAACCTCGGTTCGATCACAATGGAATGCTATGACTGCATTGTAACTCCAACTGTCGGGAACTGCTCCCGCTTCTATCATCTCGTCTAAGAGATGGTAAGCCTCTTCGATCATCTCATTCCTACACAATCGCTTGATGATACAGTTATAAGTAAACACATTCGGAACCAAATTGTACCTCTTCATACGGTCAAGAACCCTAAAGATCGAGTGTACATTGTTCCTCTTACAATAAGATCGAATAAATATCGAGTAAGTGAAAGCATCAGGGGTTAAACCCAAACCCTTAGACCCCATTTCACGAAACATAGCGTACGCCTCGTCTAACTTCCCTACATTACACAATGCCTCCAACAACCCATTATAAGCAGGAACATCGACAGCCAAACCTCTCTCAAGCATTTCATCAAACACCTTCTGCGCACGGTCTGAATCGTCGATTTCTCCCCAACCCCTGATCAAAATGGTGTAACTCTTGATACCCGCATCAAATCGATCCTTCGATTTATCAAAGAACTCTTGCCCATGACTCACAAACTTCCTCCTACACAACAAATACAACAAATGTTCAACATCATTCAAACTTTGTTCAACCCCAAAATCACTCATCCTATCAAAAGCCCTAATAGCATCATCAGGTAAATTTGCTCTACAATATGCATCAAAAACAACCCAGAAAATATCAGGGCAAAGATCGAAACTTTCACATTGTTTCATCTCACTGATCAAATCCCAAATCAATGGGAACTGTTTACTACCACCTAGAACATTGATAAGGATCTTGTAGCTGTTAATATCGGGTTCAAAACTCGGAAATTTCTTGGCCCAAAGGAAGAATCTGTGCGCAGGAAATCCCAGATTTTTGGACCGTTTGAGTACTTGTTGGACTAAATCTATGGAGAGTTTCGAGGAAAATGGGGTGAGTGCTTGCTCAATGTCGTGATGGGGTGCACGGAAATCGCTCAAAACGCGGGAAATATCGTTGATTTCTTGTTGTTGTGATGATGAATGGGATGTCAAGGGGGAAGAGAAGATGCGATAGAGAAGAGCTGAGGTTGCTCTGTTTCGAGAGAGGGACAGGGTTGTACCGAACATTTTGAATGGTAGTTTTTGTTTAGTGTTTGAAACTTTAAAGGCTAAAGATTATGTGACGGTTTGAATCTGAGACCCTTTATTATAATGCGATTAATTATGTAATTCGACAAAAAATATGTTTGGTCGAAAACTCGAGATGAATAATGATGGTTAACCAACCTACAACAAAAGGAGATATAAGTCCGAGCAAGAAAACGTATATTTTAGTTTCGAATCTTCATCCATGTTATGGTAGAAAGAAGTAAAATTTTACAAAAGTTGTCCTCGCATTGTACAAGAAACTCAAAAGTTGTGTTTATAAATGTGGTTAGCAAGAAACCACTCAAATCCGTCATTGATGTACATGTAAGTTTATAATTTGTGTCGTATCAGTTTAATGATTGTGGTTAAGAGGTAAAGACGACCGAGCATACATTCCCTGTTGGCTTCCCTCTGAAATGTTTGATTTGGGATTTGGTCGAGGTGAATTTTCCATGTCGTTTCGGTATGTTTGTTGACCCTTTTGGTCGATTGATATCTTGAGTGGCATGTACAATCACTTAGATATACAGAGTATGAGCCTTTTCCCTCACTTTGCGGCGTAAGTGTATCTTGTACTAGTCACTCATCTGCTCGAATGTTTTGATGGTCCTTTGGAGTTGTCAACCTTCAAGTTATAGGAAACTATGATTCACGTGCCCAAACTACCGTTTTTCACCACCATGTTGCTACTGTTTCGAAGCTATTATCTCACCATTCGTACTTTTCTAATCACCAATTATAATTTTATCTTATATCGTCACATACTTTTACATTAATACTCTCACAAAGTCAGAATCCCTTTACATCTAAGTTCATGCTTTGGCAAAACACGTTCATCTATTTTAAGCTCCCTTAAAATCAAACACACAATTTTCTTTTTTATTACTATTCACAACTCAAGTAATCTTCAACTTTTTCGACGATTATGTTAATAACGTCAATGTTATTTTTTTCCTTTTTTTTTAATGGCTTGTTTGGGAATTAGAAATTGGAATTGAATTCCGGATTTGAAATGATTCAAGTGTTTGGGAAAATCGAGAATTTGGAATTGGATTTGAGATGAATTCCATACCAATTCCAACCTTGTTTAAATTTGACTTTCTCAAATGACTACCCCATGGTAGTCATTTCAATTCCGTCATTATTGATCTTTTTTTTTTCGCGTAAATCTAGTTGGAATATATTTTTTTTCTTTGGTTTTTTTCCATATTTGAAAATTTATATTTTTCTAATGATAAAAGTTTTTTTTAAAAAAAAAATTGATGACCTTAACCCGACTCTACCCACCCAAATTTCAAATCCAAGGGTACCCAAACACAATTTTGGATTTGGATTTGGATTTGAATTCTAGAAATTCAAATACAAGAATTGAATTAATGATATTCAAATCAATTCCGAGTTCCCAAACGCAACCTAAAGGAAATTAAAATATTAGAGAAATAGTTTGGACCAACTCCTCCTCATCTCATCTCATCTCCTCACCCTAAAATCATTGTCATAAATGTCATCAAACCCATCATTGTATTCCTGTTTCTTGTTTCCTGTTTCCTGTCCAACATTTCAAGAGAAGAAGAAGAACAAGAAGAAGAAGAAGAAGAAGAGAAGGCAAACAACAAAGCCTTCTCATTGTTCTCACTCTCCTCTCCTCCATAACCAAGGTCTCAACATCTCTTCTTCAATCTCCTCAACATTAATTAATTAATTAAATCATTTTCTAAATGTTCATGATTGTATTTTTTTTTTAAATTACTGTAAATTTTGTATGTTTATTCTGATTTCAGGGCTGTTTCTGGAATCAGAATGGAATTTGTAATCAATTGGATATTATAGCAACAATTTTTTGATTAAATGGGGTAATTTTATGTACCATCTTTGATTAATTAATTAATTAACTAATTGATTGATTGTTTTTATTTTGATTTTATTTTGGTGAATGTTTGGATGATTTATGTTTTGTTAAGTGATTTTGATGATGGGTTTTGTAAGAAATTTGAAAAAAATTGAAGAAATCTGACAGATGATTACATATTAGGGTTTTAAGCTTCTTCAAGATCTTCACAAATTATCACAAATGGTTTCGGCTTTTTTTGAATATAGTTCGTCTTGATTAAAACCGTCTTAAGCTTACAAAATATCGAATGCTCCATTGAAATTGATCATATTCAAGCTAGTGTAGCTCAATTTACCATCTGTCTGTTAGCTTTTGATTGTTCAATTGACTCGAGGTTGTGAAATGTGAATCGTTCTAGCGCTCTTGACATATACGTAGTAATAATGAATCGAGTAATCAAAATCTCCAACCTTTGATTTTGAAAAAAAAAAATCCGTTCTTTTACGACTTTTTTCTCCAAATGTCCAATCAAAATCATGTTTTTGCCGATATAAAAGACATTTGTTTAGGTAATAGTATCAAACTATCAATCGTAAATGATGATTTCTTCATAGGTGTAAAATTGAGAATGGAATTGTGTAGGTTTCATGTATAATGGACCGAATTTCTAACAATAAATCTTATGCTTGTAAGTTGTGACAGAGCAGTGCGTATCAGTCATGTTGTAGCAAGCGTGAAGCGTTAGGATCGCTTGACGTGCGACCCAAGAAGAGAATTTATCGGAGTCATACTAGGAATACATCAAGCTCTTCCAGGAAGTATTATTGGACAAGTGTATGTGATATGGAATACAACAGTACAGTGAAGTCACAAGGAAGCGTGTCGTCCATCCAAGCCCTCGATACTCAACCTACTGTCAGCAGCTCTAATCCTCCTTCCGAATTTGTCAATCATGGTATACTTTGATCTGATAGAATTGTTGAAACTCGATAATCTGCCAGTTTGCATAAACTTTGTTTTTCTTCTGATTTGTGACGGTTGCTTATCCTGGCGCTTATCACGTTTCTTATTTTTGCTGCACATTTGTTTTCCTGATTGTGAATTTTTGCTGTTTGAAGGTCTCGATCTCTGGAACCAGAACCGACAACATTGGGTAGGCAGTAAGACGGAAAATAGCAAAGGACAGCAGACTCGAGATCCTAAACTAAGGTCGCAGTCTTTCTGTATTCTTTTGTAGCGATGAAATGATACGTCTGTCTCATTAGTGAAATGCACGATATCATATTATCATACTGTTTTCAGTTAGACGACTCTGCTTTCCTGCTATAACTCATTATAGCATTGAAATCCAAGGTTATCTGAAAAACAAATGGTTACGTAATTTAATAACTGAACGTCTGACCTCATTTTCTGTGTTTTCACGCTTGCACATCAGACTGTATAGTAAAGTTATTGAACCTAAACTCTTTTCTATCTATCCTCTCAGCACTCGTCGTTTCAGCGTACTTGATTCATTATGGCCTTTCAGCTGGAAGAATTCGAACTATGAAAGCTTACTCGGAAGCAACAAACCATTTTCGCAGCCTATACCTCTTCCTGTAAGCCCCCCTGTCAAATTTTCCTCACAGCTCGGAAAAAAAAATATTGTTTCGTAAAAAAAATCAACTTTACTGATTATATTCTGGGAATTTTGTTCAGGAAATGGTGGATTTCCTTGTCGATATCTGGGAGCAGGAAGGCATGTACGACTGAAGGAAAACTCTCACAGTGAATAACTTCAGTAATGTTGTTACATTTCGTGTTCTTTTTGCGTTTTCTTTTGCTGTACTCGGTTCACCCATTACTACATCTTGCTGTTATCCCTCAGTCTCTGCGTTCAAACGCAAGTTTTCTGCTTACAGGAGTCTGCTGGTGCACAACTTGTACAAAACCGATTTACAGTAACTCATTGCACAACTATTTTACCTGGAAGATATAATTATTAGTAACCCTTTTTAAGTTTCGATACAATTAGCTACAGTTTGTGTTCTTGACCCATTTCGCTGGACCTCAATCTTTCTACAACATCGTGACTATTATATACCGATTTTTTTTTACTTTGTTTTACTTTTTCTGTCTAAAGAAGCGTACACGTAGTAGTATTATAATAGAGGGGATGGTGGATTCAAACTGAGACCTATTATCTACAAGGTGGCGAGCCGAGCTAACCCGTTAGGTGCCTCAATTTGGGCCAGGTGCCTCTATTTGTGTCCCTGATTGAAGGAATCTGGAAAACTCTACTACTTACCTTTTGTTAAACACAAATTTTCATTCTGACGAGCATATTCGTCAGATACATGTGACAGATCAAATATTGTTGACGTGGGTAAATAAAGATAAATCATTTGCTATTTTCGATGCATTCTGATTTTGGTCATGTGAGTGATATTTGATCTGTTATAACTCATATCCGTCGTAAGGGAGACCAGTCGATTGTTAAAAGGAATTCAGAAGAAACAACTTGAAGCCTCCATTAACTTCCTTCATGATTCTTCCACAAACTCCTTCCACTTTCTCTCTTTATATATACTCCTTAAGCAAAATAATCTCATACTTGACTACTTGAGCAAAAAATTACTGTAAACAAGTACAAACGACGTCGTATCACTAATCACTATGGCTTTGGCAAGGCTGCTAGCTTTGAAGAATTTGCAACAAAGGGTTTCACTTTGCAAGAATTACGGTTCGACTTCGACTCCTAAACTTGCTGATAATTATTACTACTCCCTAGGGAGCTATGGTTTGCTTCAAAGGATGTCGTTGTCGTCTTCATCATCGTCGGAGGGTAAGGAAGTGGCGGTAAAAAGTGAAGATGAAGGTGGTAAAAAAGGGAGGTGGAAGTCTTTGTTACCTAGGAGATTTTCTAAAAGTAGGCCTAGCCTTTGGAGGAGGAAGGACCATCATCGTCACCCCTTTGGCGGTACTAACACTTTTTCTCTTTTGTCGAAAGAAATGAATTTAATGAGGTTGAACGAAAGTGTCAACATGTCGTTTTATTTCGACTCTATATTGTTTCTAAACTTGTACGTTGACGTGATTCGCAGAAAACATGGCAGTGTCGAGCCTAGGAAACACGCTAATGGAGGCAGCTGAAAACATGAACAGAATATTCGAGAACGTAATCCCATCATCCCAACTAATGGAGCTACCCTCACAGCAGGGTCTAATGGGGAGGTTCAAAGAAACCAAGGACAACTACAAGCTACGCTACGACGTGCCAGGGCTGACCCACGACGACCTAAAAGTGACGATTGCTGACGGGGTGTTGAGGATTCGAGGGGAGAGGAAGGTGGAAGAAGGGGACGAGACAGAAGACGAGGAGTATTGGATGAGTTATGGGTCGTCATACAATGCAAGCCTCGTCCTGCCTGATGATGCTAAGCAGGATGAGATTCGGGCTGAGTTGAAGGATGGGGTGCTTAGTGTTACTATACCTAAGGCTGAGAGTCATGATGGCAAGGATGTTAAGGAGGTTGCAGTTCAGTAATGTTTTGTATGTGCGTGGAGTGAAATGTTGATTGTGTTCTTACAAGTTACAACAATGTAGTCATGCATGCAGATGTGAGAATAAATATATGATGAGAGTTTACAATACCATAGTCAAGATGCTAAGTTAAATTAAACTAAATCAAACGTAAATCTTACGGAGTAGTTTACAGGATGAGAACAGCCTGCGGTTGGTGTCTCGATAACCATCTCAGTTCTTGTATAGCTTGTTTACACTATTGTTATTTGTCAACCCCTGACGAATAAGGGTGACAATCGAATGCACGCATTCTGTGCATCCGATGAAGGAAAATTCCGTGTCCTCAGACAACTACTCCTCAGCCATGTTCCTCAAACAACTAATCCTCCTCGGTGCCCCAGATAATTCCCTCACAGCCACCTACAGGGTGGTAAACACACCTGGAACAATATGCACACACCTGGAACAATATGCGCACCCAAAATTATCGCGTTTCTCTGCATTGATTGCAAAGTTATTGATCAGGCCAAAATTAAAATTAACAACATATAACAACCAGCCTTGCACGCAATATTAAATTAAGATAGTTCGATGAGTATGTAAGATCACATACTCGGTAGAGAGTCAGAGTTTCCCAAAGAGACACAGCATTCGACAATCAAGTCTTTTCTATTTTCACCAAAACCTTTCGGATGAAACAGTTGAGAGAAAAAGGTCTCGACAGGTGCATTGGGGTCATTTGCACGCTTGGCCTTGAAGTTGTGGTGAAACCTAACCCCACCAGCAACAACTGCTACTCCATAATAGTCAGGCAAGACCAACTCATAGTCGCGACCCTATCCTCAAATCCACCGCAACAGAGCATGATCAGTTATGCATATAAGATCAAAATAGTTTAAAAAAAAATCCTTCTTATGCTAAAGCATGCATATCTTTCCATATTTTTCGATGGAGCCAAAGACCCAATACTCTTTAGTTTTGGATTATGATGGAATAAATCAAAATGGCTCAGTAAGGTGGTTGCGCTTCTTTCCCTTGTGAAGTAGGGATCATTAAATGATGTTCTCGACACAATTTTCATCTTGGGTCATTCGGAATAGCCTCTTTGTGTTCCTAGTAAAAGGGTAAGACTGCGTACATTCGACCCCCTACCCAGTCATCGAGACATTGAGATAATGTTATTGCTAAAGCATGCATGGATAACAAATTGACAAGTACAAACAGCGACGAAACACAGGACATTGCAAACCTGTTTACTGAGGTATGATAATGCAGCAAGTGCATATTTATTAGACGATCTGAGCGCTTGTTCGTGGACCCTATCAAATAGGATTGTGGTGCAAAAGAAGGCGTGAGAAAAAAAATGTTTGAGGGGTACCTAAACGCTGCTGACCCTCAATCAGCTGACCCGTTTATAGATAAAAGGGATGGGTTTCTGATTCTGATCGAGGGTCATCATCAACGGGGGATTTCAAGTAAAAAGTGAACATACAGAGGGGGAATATCTTTGGAATCGTCAACTTTTTGCTGGTAGCATTGACAGCGTATCTCCGGAAAAGTCCGAGGAAACTCACAACCACACTTTCTTTTCCTACAAAATAATGAAGCACGTACTCTTTCCGTTTCAGTCATTTGGACAAAATCGCAGGGGGAGTATTTAAAAGAATTGATAAAGAAGAGTGCAGCAAATTACTCTAAGAGGAACCCTAGAAAGTAGAAACATAATCAAATTAAATCTAACCCTAATTCTGATTAAAATCCTAAATCAATTGAATAACATTATATGAAACCCCGAGGAATGATATGAGAAACCCTAGCTAGCTAGAAACATGATAACTGTAATTAAATCAGAAATCCAAAATCAATTGAAAAGAATTAAAATCCAGAAAATAGGACCTGGGCTTCTTGGGTGGAGGAAACTTGTCGAGTGAACGCAAGGGGTACCGATTCAGAGTTGCTTTACTTCGAGCCATGGCTTCCCGAAAATTGTTACGCTCATTTGATTTAATTTTAAAGATTTCACTTCTCTCCAATCTCCATCCTCTTCCCTGATTCTCTCCAAAGTCCCTCAATTCAACTCCAATTTAATTTTCGATATTATTCTTCAAAATTCTACGTAATGTACAAGACAAAATACTAATTCTACGTAATGTATAAGACAAAATACTAATTCTACCTTATGTATAAGACAAAATACTATCATGTGAGATTTGTTTGATTCGTGATGACGAGTAGAATAAGAATATCAAAAAAATTACTCGTATAATTTTTACTAATATCTATTGAAAGATACTAACAATTTAAAATACGTCTCGGCAAATGTGCGTAAGAAAATAGGTAAATTGGAGTTGAATGGAGGGAGTACTTTCTAGTCCGAATCTGAATGATCTTTCCACTTTTCTTTTTGAGCTGGGTCATGCTTTCTTCTCTTATTGATAGTAATGTGGCTCACATTTACCCTTACATTTCTTTCTAGCAATCCAAAAACGAATTGATCCCAATCGGTTTGGGACCCGATTAACAATGCAAATACCCCAAACACATCCGATAAGATTGATGAAGCGACAGTTAAAATTTACGAAGTGACAATGCAAATACCCTGTTCTTTCTTGCTGTAATTGACTCAATTGAATTGAAAGTGTTTCAATATAAGTTGGAAAGAACATCGCCTTAGTCTTTTTGGTTGCATGGAGCATGTTTGTATTACTCGAACTTGTTTAGAAGTGCGCGTGCATGTTCAAGTGTTAGACTTTTGTTGTTTTTGTGAAAACTTCTCGTATTTGGGGTTACAATGAGTTATTCAAGTATAATACTCCGTACCAAATTCCTCATATTTTAGCTTTAGATGAGAAGTCACTTGTTTTGGATCGATGTCGTTGTCCTTGTCGTCTTCATCATCGTCGGAGGGTAAAGAAGTGGCGGTAAAAAGTGAGGATGAAGGTGGTAAAAAAGGGAGGTGGAAGTCTTTGTTACCTAGGAGATTTTCTAAAAGTAGGCCTAGCCTTTGGAGGAGGAAGGTCAATCATCGTCACCCCTTTGGTGGTAGTAACACCTTTTATCTTTGTATATATATAAATACGAATCTCAAGAACTAACTAAGATTAAGAATTAATTAAAGCTTAGAGAAAGATTAAGGAAAAATTAACTAATGTAGGTTAATTCTATATCTAAAGTTTTGTGCCTTAAAATATTACTCGTATAAAGAGAGGGTATCTATAACCCTATATATAAGGCTATCTATAAGATTGGTCCAAAAGAAAGAAGTCTTGAAGGAGGAAAAACCGCGATCTAGGGGTACTGATCGGCCGGTCAGATGGCCTAGAATAAAGTGACCGGTTGATCACTTTGACAGTGACGGGACGGGGCAGACTGATTTCCTGTAGCCTGGCCCGATTATTTTTCTTGCTTTGTGGATCCTCTCCTCTTCTCACTTCTAAGACTTTGGACCTTCATTTGACTTGATGACTTATTTATTCGTCCAATGTAAGCTTAAACTTTCGAACACGAATCCGTTATCTCCGAGATGACACCTAAAATATAAATACGAGACAAAACAGTACCAACTTCCTCCAAAATGGCGATCATTACTAATGACTAAGCTAAACCAACTAATTACTACTTGTCGATAATAACAACGAAATCGAAATGTTAAATCATTTAAACATACAAAATCGAATAGAATAAGGATATAAATGTGACTAAAATAATTACTAAAATACTGTATCGTTTATCATCTCTCCACAGTTAAACCTTACTCGCGCGAGTAAGTTCGTAACTAAACTGCAAAACTAAATTAAACTAAGTGAAGTTACTATAGTATTAAAAATAAGTGCACGCACATAGTAACTACGGAATAATAATTTGTATAGTTCAAACCGCTCACGAACTTTTCAAGTCAAGTCTAAAGTTGCTTGGCTTGAATCATTAAATTGTCAAGTCCAAATTATGTGAAATTGCAGGAGCTAGCTTAATCTTTTAGTAATAAGGATGGATAGGATGACATAACAGGTTAGCAGAGTGCTCCTAGTCATAACCAATGTATAGTAACTCAATTAAAAAAGTTGTACTATTACAAAAATATCGTTAATATTCAAATCTTGCATCTTAGAATAAAAACACGTCCATGTAAGAAATTGAGTTATTAACGATGAAAAAAAGTACGTAACATGATTTAAACTATCATGATAATGATATTAAGATTTTAAAACCTAGATAAGATTTTAAACTATTATGATCACACTAACCAATATTTGCGATTTAAATCATCATGATCACACTAATAAAAACCTAGATAAAATTTTAAAGCAAAATAATTTATTATCATCCGTGCATTGAGCTTGTTTTCAACCTAATACTATAATAAGGATTATAAGAGTAATAAAATGAGAACAACATCATTTTGATTGGTCAGGTTAGAAATATAGGATAGTACCATACAAAAATTGTCTGATTCACATAGAAAACTTTATAGCTAAAGCATTGCACCCCTTCGTCTAATCCATTCATTTACGTTTATTATAAGTTATAATACTTGTCATGAATAAATAATACTCGTAAATGACTAATCTTTGAACAACTTAAATTTCAGATAAAAATCAATTCAAACACAAAGACTAACACAGGTACTCGTAACTAAATCTAATAATTAGCGAAGTAATACACTTTTACTAATTAACCTACTACGATACTAATACTAACTACGGAGTAAATAATATTTCCTTAAATTACTGAGTACCAACGAAAATGTGAAAAATAAAATAAGTTTAGGCCCGCTTATGGTCTCCAATCCTCTGTGGGGCCCACCTCGTTATTGACCGAATCTAAAACTGGTTGGCGAATTTCTCCCGTCTCGGTATAATCCCACCCGTAACCTACTACTACGTGAGACACTCTGATCCAATTCTTCTTAATCTCGGGCCAACGCTCTACGTACCTACCATTTGTCAATCTATTTGTCAATTTATCTATTGCCCAGGACAAAAGGATTACACTTCCGAAACGTTCAACGGCCCATTGTATCTTCGAAATAAAATCTTCCCTTGACAAATTATCACTCGGAAAACCCAAACTCCCATCTCGGCCAATATCTAGGCTGCGGTAGATCACGGAAAGATCCCTTGTATTCCGTTTTCGTAGACAAACTCTTAAGCGTAAGAGCAGTTAGCAATTCGGTAGTAGACTGCTCTTTTCCTTGCCCAAGCAGACGCGCAAACATATCTAATATGTAACGCAAAGACAAGGATACGAACTTCTTCCTCGTTCACTTTTTAAGAAAATTTAATTGAATAGAAAGTAAATTAAATACCGCGCATGAAACACACCAGGGTTTCTTTCCTTGAAATGCAACGTTTTTTGGAATCGGGTTCCAATTCCGGGTCGTCGAAGAGCCGCCGTTACAAGAAGAAGATCAAACTGTTATAAATAATGGAAAGTCATAATGTTACCATTGTAACATAATAACAAAAAAAATGTGTCCGGTAGAATACTGGCTACATGTCACACGTCAAATTAGGGTTTGAGTGCTAAACAAATATAGTTTCCGACGATTTTCTTGAAAATTACGGATATATTTCAAAATAATTGTTCCAATTATGTGTTTAAATTTAATTGTGACAATATTGAAATAACTGTCACAATTATGTTTTTAAATTTAATTGTGACAAATAATTGTGACAATATGGACAATATTGTCACAATTTTGTTTTCAAAAGAATGTTCTGTATGTGTGAGAAAGTTTGGCGTGGAGTGAAATGTTTGGTTGTGTCATGTAACGTGAGAATAAGTGTATGATGAGAGTCCACAAAGTATCATAGTCAAGATGCTAATAAAGATATGAACGAAAAAAAAATTATATTGGCAAGTGTGAATGTGTATTTGAAATGTTTTCGTTCGAAAATCTGTATTCCATTTGGGCCAAAATATTGGGTATTCTAGCTCCACGATGGACCCATTATATTCGGATTCCGTATAAAGTCCATTTTGCACCAAATAATCCAGAAACCCTCGACGGAATAGCCATTGCCTTTGTCGAAGAACACTTTAAACGCATCAAGAAAATACTATAGAGAGAGGCGTACATGCGTCTTCTTCTTCAATTTCCTTAAGAAATTGAGTTGCATTGACAATAAATTGAATGTCGAACATGGTATGCAAAGACTTCGAGTTTCTTGAAACGCGAGTGGGTTTGGAATCGGTCTCTCCCTACTACTAGACTCGCCTATCTCCCAGTTATGATAGCCATCCAGAGTTGGGTTTGCCCACGAGAATTGTTCTCTCATTCTCCAAATTTCACCCTTGACAACGTTACGAATTAGCTTTCCAACCTCAACTTGGTTGACTTCCTTAACATTTTGTCCTAGAAGAGTAGTAGGTACGTCAGATGTCAGGACTTATTACTATTAGGTGTGATAAACGAACAAATTCGGAATGTACGTACTATTGGAGGGATTCGGAACACCCTTTTCATTTATTCACATTTCATTGCTTTTGTTAAACGGAAATTTCCCATGGTACACTCGATTTTAAGTTTGTTCCCATGGAACCCTTAAGTATTATAGTTTGCTTCCCAATTTGTCCTTACACCAATTTCCGTCATAACGCCGTGTGATTAACAATTAACCACTGACACACTCAAGCATTAATCACTTACACACTTACTCACTCATTCAATCACTCAAGCATTAATCACTTCTTCTCAACCTTTTCACCTTCATCTTTATCTTCTTCAATTTATGAACAAAAAATGGCAAAATCAAACTTCATCCCCATAACCTAGCTCGATCATCCTTCAACATCAACCTAATCCAATAAGCAAGTTCTATCCCAAGTGATTAAAATCGTTTCTTCCAATAAGCAAGGTAAATACTACTAACTCTCTATATTTTTTCGTATTTCTGTGATTAAAGCTTCGTACATCTTCTTCTATGCTATTAGGTGATTGTACTATGGTTTATATCCATACATCTTATAGGTTTAGTCTATAAATTTTGATTTTGAATCCTGATTAAATTAGGGTTTCAGATTATATGTTTCAATTAGGGTTTTGTATGAGTAAAAAAATTCAATTCTCAATCTAATACTATGTTCTGGTGAAACTAGATTGAATTTTAATCTAATACTCCCTCCGATTCTTTAGATTCGCAACGTTTACTATTTGCACAAATAATAAGGTTGTGAGTGGAGATGGTGGATCTCACTAATAAATTAAAAAACTTACACATACAAAAACCTACTTATCATAGAAATGTTGCAAACCTAATGAATTTGCCAAATATGGAATATGTTGCGAATCTAAAGAATCGGAGGGAGTATTGTTCATTAAAATGGAGGTTAAATTGGATATTATACTTTGTGAGAAGTTGAGGTATAGAGCAGAGTTGAGATCAAGTGGACGATTCATTGATGGAAGAAGCAAAACAAACACTTTTTCCGAAACCGGATATGATACTCTGCTCTATACAAAATTAGGGTTTATGTTCAATTACGAATGTTTATGAAATTTTCTTGGTTTGCATTTAAATACTCCGTACTTTGTTTAGTTGTCAATTTTCCTATATGCATCATGACTATTGTATATTTCTGTTGTGTTATACATTTCAATTGTGTTATATTTCAATGTGTTATGTTATTATTATCGTTGTGTTCAATGAATTCTCATTTATTGTTGATGTTTGTGTACATCCAGAATGTCAGCTAAAATATGGATTGAATTTCAATATGACGGAAAGTGTTTTGATTATCTTGTGTACGACGTTGACTTGATGTAATTACTGGACGTAATTGGCGACCTTGATGGGGTGTCTTCGAAGCAAAATGTTCTTATACCCGAGGTTTATAATCTGTACGATAAAGGTGCACGGGGTAAGAAGATGTACATAAAGAGTGACGAAGACCTGATGAGTATGTTTGCATATTTTGATGGTATAGAAACCATTAAGGTTTGGCTGAAGAGGACAAACAAACCCATGAAAGTGTTCCAAATGGTTGCTCAACTAAAGAAATCATGGATAGAGGAAGAAGAGAAATCATGGAGCCTCAACAACCAACACTTAGGTAAGTCCCTTCTAATTTTGAATGTTAAATTTGTCATGTTATTTACGGTTGAACGTTATATTGGTAGAATATATTATTAGTTTCGTATCTTCTTTCAATTTCAGAGTCAAGCTAAGGAACGGAAGGAGAAGGCCTGTTTATCTTTTGTGTATGGTTTAGCTATATAGGGGTATATATTTTGCACAGGTCTCTTATTGTACCACCAATCCACCATACTTGGTCTTAGAATATGAATAATCTCGTACGTGGTACGTATATTTTGCACAGGTGTTGCTCCTATATTTTGGTACGTAAACTCTCTTTTGGTAATTTGCATATCACACAAACAATTATTCCGTCGATGTTGTTCCCTTTTTAGTTCGTTTGTTTAACGAACATATCAATGTGATGGTGGGAATATATTAGTAGTAATCTTATTTCATTGCATTAGACTTGCTTTCCATACATATCATATTTTGTTCATAACAACATAAAGTAGACTAAAGTACATGACCGAACCAATTATGATGCTTAGATTTAGCAACTTCGACATAGAATCAATCTTTCTATTGATGTCACAAATTATTTCCATTTGTTTCTTCATCTTTTTCTTCAAATCTTGTTGAATGGACACTTGATCAACTACATCCATTGTGTTGATATTTGTAACTTTTTCCGTTCTTCCTTTGCACCATTGAAACCATCCACATTCATCATCACATTTATAGTATAACTTAAATGGATTTGCAGCAGTTGATTCAGATGCTAGAATATTTGCTCTTCTATTGCATCTTACGCATGTTTTGTTTTCCACTTGAACTCCTCTTAGAGTTGAACTTGAATGTGAAACCGACATTGTTGGAAGTTTGATTTCTGTGGATTTTTTTGTTCATATTCTGTCAAAATAGAAAGGGGTGTGCATTTATAAGCATTTGTGTAAGGCTAGTTGTGGACATGACATAGGTCCACCCCGACGCGGCCACGCGCGGGTTTGGGGAGGCGAATGAATCTCCATATGAGATGGTCAAATTGAAATTTAAATCGAAGTAGGAGTCGCCACCGAATTTTGTGGTTATTCGGAACCATTCGAGCCCACTCTATGTCGTAGTGGGCCGTATACAAAATACGGCCCATTTCCGATGTCAGAGTTTATTGAGCTCGTCCCTTTGCATATTGATACCGATACCGACATTATCGGATATCGTGTATTGAATGACTCTCGTTGCCAATGGATTCGGACATCCGGAAACCATGGTTCTGAGTAAGGGGTGAGGGTACGTGTTGGGAAGTTCACTAAGAACACCCAACCCCGCCCGCACTTAGCGGACTTTACTAAGATATCGTTCGTCTTTGGTGTACACGGGTTAGTTCGACGGTTGAATGATATGCAAACATTATTTTCCTAAACATGTGAGAAAAATAAATGAATGGGTTGCTAAGTCGTTTAATGCATATTAAACTAATAACGTCAAAGTTATTTTAGCATGTGAGTTCGTTTTAGTCTAATAAAACGATAAAAACAAATAAAAAGCTACAAACACGAGAAAACGAGTTAGTAACGATGAATAAATTGAAAAAGACGTAAATAAATAATATGCATGATTTTAGAAAAGATTTGATGACACGTGATTGATTAACACGTGTTGACCGAGGTCGAAAAAAAAAAGTATTTATTAAAGTATGTCGCGAAAGTCGCATTTTAATATAAGGTTCGAAAAGAATTAAAAATAGAAAAGCGAAGAAACGAAAAAAATAAGGGGCCGGCGGATCAGGCCACCGCGCGAGCCGCCTGGAGGGCGGCGACTCGCGTGGTGGTCTGTCGGGTTTTTTTTTATTTTGTCGAAAAATCGTTAATTCTTTATAAATCGCGTACAAATATGGATTAATTTATACTCGATTTATATTTTCGATATTCGTCGTATTCGATATTCGATTATGAAATCGATATCGAATAGTCGGAATGATTTTTTTAAAAAAAGGTTTAAAAAAAGTTTGTTTTGAACGAAAAGTAAAAAAAAGAATTTTGAACGAAAAAAAAAAATGTTAATTCTCTCCGCGTTAAAAATCATCGAATTTTGTTTTAAAAAAAAGGGTAGTGATTTTTATTAGCATCAACGAAAATTAATTAATTTAGTTCTTGTAGATACGATATTCGATTAGAGAATCGGTATCGTATTTTAAGAACGTTATAAAAAAAATAGTTTTTAGTATCGATTATTAGAAATAAAAATATGCGACGAATGACCCATATTAAAATATGAAACGACCGACGAAAACAAAATAAAAATGAAAAGGACGAAGAAGAGGAGAAAAGAGAAGAGAGAGTCGAGTTTGATTTACACCCTCAACCTACATGCTTTAGTTTCTCGGTATAAGGCTCGTCGGACGGTGGCTTAGGCACGGGAGCGCCGAGATGATGCGGGTGAGTTAAGGTGGTGCGGATTTATGTGTGTGAGAGGCGTCGGGTTCGGCCGGTTTGGACGGGTCGGTTTCGTCGGATTTTTGAAGCTACTTCGGGATTCCTTCGGACGTGTTGTCGAGACTATTTTTTGCTAGATATTGAGTATGTGTGTGACTAATAATTGTTGTGTACTAATCGATAATTCATGTGTGAAATCGTGTCTTGAAGTCGTTGAATATGAGGTCCTATTTATAGGAGTCGAGGTAGCCTTGCTTGTGTGGCAAGAAATACCGGTTTGGATAGGAAATACGAGAGTTCGTAAGGGAATAAACTTCTCGTTTCTTAGGGGAGAAGCAAACATCTCGGCTGGTTGGAGAGTGTTGGCCGAGTATTCGGCTGTCTCGGCCGAGTATTTGGAGCTCGGTCGATGTCTGATCCGGTTTCCGGATAGAATTCTTGCTTGAGATCGAATTCTATTCTTAAACGGATTTGTTTAATATTATTCGAAGCTGATTTTTTTGGTGTTTGAGTCCGAATCAGCCGTGTAGTGTCACGGCCAGCTCGTGTGACTCGGGAAAAAATATCTTTGACCGGGTTTGACTCGGTCGCTAAAAGACGGTTTTACCCCCGGTGTCGGAATCGACCCAAATTAGTCTCATTTGACTCGAAACGACCCACTGGGCCTGGATTTGAGGTTGGTTTTGTAAGATTTGTACTCCGTAATAAGCCTAAACCAAATGTCCATGATTTCGAGCCCATATCCGAGTCTATTAAAGCATGTTTGCGTCCTATCATCATCGGGTGTTTGGCGAGACCTACTATAGACACCTGGCGGTCAAAATGTGGGTGTCTACACTAGTTCAATAATCTAGCTGTTACTTTGCTTCAAAGAGTCGCCCCTGTGCTTTCAGGGGTACCATGTGAACAAAAATATAACCTTAGGGGTACTATGGAAACAACCATCAAACCTTAGGGGTATCATGGGAACGCCTTTCTTTATGTTAAGGATTCTGAAAAGTAGTCGTTGAGGGATGTAATTAATTTCCCTCCCAAAATTAATTAACACTTAATGATGCAGCTCCTAAGCATAATTTAACGACGTGATGACAGAAAATGGGATGTGGGCAAATCGGGAACTAAACTATAAAACTCAAGGTTACCATGGGAACAAACTTAAAAGCGGGTGTACCATGTGTAATATGACATAGTTCGAGGGTACCATTGGACTTTTCCCTTTGTTAAATTAAAGGAGCCTTTTTAATTTGTTAAATTCAGAATCTTGATTAGCGTGTTTATCATAATACAAATTCTTATTTATGATGAGTGGATTCGTCGTAAATTTGTGATAGGCTGTATATTACTCCTATGAATCGATGAAGACAATAACATTTGTTATTCTCAATTCATTCCGATTTTGTCACTCGTCACAAGGGAAATCAACTCTTCGAGAAATGGTTTTAACAAGTTTTGAGATGAAAATATTTAGAGTTGTTTTTATATCTGCATGAAATCATAATGTATCAATTAAGTTGGTCCAACTTTAATTTGAAAAAATTTACGTAAAAAAACCCATAAAATTGAAATGAACATATTGTAGTTTGTACTGAATAATACGGATGAGTAACCCAAATGAAACTGTGCTAATAGGGTTCACTTGGCCTCCTCATGGAAGAGGTCGAATAAAACGAGTTTGAATCCTCTCCATTACCTGTGCTCAATTAACGAACAAAGATAGTGTCAATACATCTATAGTCACTTGAAAACTGTCGGAAAATACTATACAATACTAATAACTCAAAAACCATGCGTATGCACGGGATCTAATCTAGTTAGTTATGAACGATTTAGATGTAACTTCAGAACGATCTGACGACTCTTACACCAATCACTAAAGTCGGATGGAACGCAACATGCCAACAATAGAATAGTATTATAATTGTTATGTGCGAATAAGGAAAGTAACGAAAAACCAACACCGAATCGACTTTGCGCTTTCCTAATAGAACAATTCGACCCTTATTTCAGTGCAGGGTTGTACCGAATTTTCTACTAAGATAAGATGGTGTTCCTCTGAATTTGCACAGAAAATCGAGATATAATATTTTGTGCAGATTTTTGTTCTAGTTTTCGGATTTGATCAAACCTCTATTATATAGAGTTTGAAGGAGCGGATACGAGTTTGAAGAGTTGTGACTCTTCATGAATTCCCACCAAAATCTGTTCAACAGATTTTGGCGCCAACCATAGTGTATCGTATGAACCTGGTACCGTGAATTCGCAATTAATTATATATAAGCGTACACTCCGTACTTCCCCCGAATCTATATTATATTATATTGAATTCACACATCCGTAAACCAAACCCGAGTACGCTAAAATGAACCGATATTTACACTTAAATCACCAACAATAATAAAATGTGAGGAAATGGAGAGGATTTTTTTCTCAATAAAACTACACACGTCAAAGATCTCATAGGGTTCACCTGGAGATCCATAGATTTCTTCGCGAAAGGCTGTGTCAATCAACAGCGATATATGGAAGACTATGCAGAAGCGTATTATTCTAATAGCGATCTTTGTCTCAAAGATGTTTTTATTTATTTTTTACAAATCTGTATTCAGTTCAGTTTTATATCGTTTGTAATTGTCGTATGATTTATTATTAATGAAATTGATCTTCACTTCAAAAAAAAAAAAACTTAACAATGTAGCACCAAATACGTGTACTTAATTAGATTATGCGCCCAAATAATAATCTAATTAAGGGTACGTATTTGTGATTATATTTGTGATTCAGTGAATGATGGTAGGTTTAGAGTTAAAATAAAAAAATTATACCTCTAACTAATTTGTTATTCTAATTAAGTTAATTTCAGAAAATTTGTATTTTTGTTATTTCTCCTCGTCACCGAAATTAAAACGATAATTTACACCTTTAATTAAGGCTTTTAGATCATCGTTTATTGATTATTGTTTGTGGTCACATGTTCGTAGAACAGAGAATGTTGCTGTACATCATGTACACTACAATTTTTCGAAGAGAACAACTCGTTTGTGTGCGAGGGGTGGGGAGGAGTTAATGTACATTTGTCCTTTTTCGAATGAAATTTTTATATTCGCGGAGATTGATCTGATATAATTCTCACTTTTCATTAAACAAAAAGAACAAGCATTCTAAAATTAATTTAACTAAGTAAAAAAATAACTAAAAATGTAAAATTGATAATCAACGCAAATTCTTGTTTAGGAAGGAAGGATCCGTCACAAACTTCTAACGAGTCAAGTACTATACTAAAAACAAAAATAAAGTGTGGGTAAGACATAGCAAATTATTTGTCTTATTATGCATGTGGTATGTATTTGCTCCGTTTTATTATTACGACGGATAGGTCCGTTACAAGAGAGACCCACCTGTTAATCAAAGCCTAAACCAACCTCCTACGTCAAATCACAAATGACAAGTTACATCTTATTACTACTCCCTCCGTTCAAGACGAATCTTTCTTTATTCCTTTTTGTGACGTTCAAGGCTCATCTACTCATTTTCATTTTAGTCATTATTTTAATATTAAACAAATATTTTCCTTGCATATTTACATAAATGCCCCTATTTACCATAAATTTAATATTAAACAAATACTTAACTTTTACACATTTGTACCTTTAATAATAAACAATCGATTTTCTTAACATTTGTGCATGAAATGAAAAGGTAGGTTCGACTTGAACGGAGGGAATATAAGACATTCTTTCATGTACATCTATACATAAATTGTTGGGTCAAATAACCAAATGAGTAAAAAAAGTGGCTCAAAGGTGACGGATTGGTAAAAAAGTATCGCCGACGCTAAATAGATAAAAAAAAGTGGCACCAAGTGATTGAATTATTAAAAAAAGTGTCGCTGATGTCAAATAGGTAAAAAAAAATGATACCAAAGTGACGAATTGGTAAAAAAAAGAATATAACTATGATACTAGTATAAATATGGTTTGGGTGTCAACCATCAACACTATAATTTGTTTGATATAAAATTCTTAAGTACCGAGTATAACTACCTACTACTTCGTAAATAGTACGATCAATAATTTTTTTTAAGAAAATAAAAAAAAAAAAAAAAAAAAAAAAAACACCCTCACTTAGAAATTAACATGCTATTAAACACATAAACAATGGAATTTTATTTAAATTTTCATTGAAGAGTTAAATACTTTATGTTGCATTATATTTTTAACATGTATGTTATTTGATAATTTTATTTATCTTTTTTTCCCTATATTTAATGAGAACATTAGTAGATAAGCTTTTCGTTATGGCAAAGTACTTTAAATAATGATGAATCATGCAAATTTTACATGGACGAACACTAATTATGTACTACTCCCTCCGTTCAACTCCAACCTTCCCCTTCCTTGTTTTGACACTATTTGCAACCAACGATAACTTTCGATATTCATGACAATCTATTAGAGAAAGTATATCCATGTGGAATCTTGTTTGATTCGTCTTTAAGAGTACATTATTAATATCCAATTCCCGTAATTTTTACTAATATATTAGGAAAGATATTAACAACATAAAATGCGTGTTGGCAAACGTGAAAAAGCAAAAAGGAAGGTTGAAGTTGAACTGAAGGAGTACAACTTTGTTGTGTCCAATTGTCTTATAACCGCCGTGGTCTTCTCGTAGGAAAAAACATTGTGTTTAGAGTTTTTTTTTTTTTTGCCAGCAGTCCGAAAACCGACCTTAATGCTGACGCAGCGGCTTACCTGCTATCCTATGGGCGTCAGTGTTAAGGTGTCGAGGAATAAATCTAAGAGCTAGACAATGAAAATGCGCGAATTCTTCATGGAACATAGGAATGATGTTCTTGATACTGTGATGATATTCTTCCACATTAGCGAGCTGGTTCAGCAGTTGTTGACAATCCAATTGCAAGATAATATGAAGCATCCTTTCTCGTCTTGCCCACTGGATTGTGTTTAGAGTTACAAGCACTAATATATAAGAATATCCCGTATATATTCAGCCCGACTCATATTCTAACTCAACCTAGCCGACCCCATTTGACAGATCAGATCTACTCAAAGTCAGGGCAATAGCAATGGTTACGGTTCCATACTAAACTTTTTCATTGACACGTGAGCCCACATTATTACTTATGAAACTTCTTAATTCTCCTCAATGATAAAAGTTTCATATTTTTGATGTGGTCCCCTCTTTTTCTCTCTTTTTATGACATGAAACCGGTTTCTTACTTTAAAAACTGGTTTCATATAAGGAGCTCCTTATTGTGAGGAAAAATGGGTAAGGAGCTCCTTAGCGGTTATGAAACTCTTTATTTCACCCCATTGCTAATGCCCTCATAATCCTCTGCTACACTACACTACCCGGCCCAAATGTAACTCTTAATCGTTACCCGTTGCGTTCACTCACCAAGTTTCCTCCACCCAAAAACCCCAGTTTCAAATTAGGGTAAAATAAATTACTTCCTCCATTTTTATTTTATCTTTCCATTTACTTTTGACACACCTTTTGACACAATTTTTTTGTAATGAATATAAAATGATAAATTTAAGAAATATTGAGGGTAGAATGGTAAGTGTGCGAATAGGAAAGAATAAAGGTGTAAAGGGTTATAAATAGTAAATGTAGTATGGTAAAAATTATGGACAAAAATGGAAAGAAATGAAATAGGAAGATAAAAAAAAAAGTGGACCAAAAAGGAAATTGGGAAGATAAAAAGAAAATGGAGGAAGTAATTAATTTGGACTGAGGATTTTAATTGTTTCCATACCCCCTTTGTATCCTCGTATGATTTCGCTTCTGTTATTCAATTGATTTGGGATTTTAATCAAAATTAGAGTTAGATTAATTTAGGGGAGAATTCTTCTTCATCTTCTAATTGCTTCTCACCGTACACGTTCCTTGTTTATTAATTATAAACCTTTTGTATCCTTTTTCTTTCTTTTGAATTGATTTTGGACTCTTTTAATTTGATCATGCATCATGTTTCTAGTCAGGGTTATTCATATGATTATGCTTCAGACATACATACCCGACAAATTCTATACGTAAAATGAATAGATTACACACGAGTTCAAGTAGGCAGTCGAGCTTCCCTTACTTTGATCACGTCGCAACTCACCACCTCCTCAGACGACGACTACTCGGCCACATCCCTAAGGAGGTGGCCCCCAAAGCATCCCCTCACAGCCACCTTTAGGGTGGAGAACATATTTGCAAAGACAATGGCACCCGTAATTATCGATTTTCCCTGCATTAATTACATACAAACTTATTCATCAGCCCAAAATCAAGTAATTAACAACATATTAGAGTAAACCTTGCAATTAGTTACGAATATTAAATTAAGATAGATAGTTCGATGCTATTGTACAACCAGATAAAATTTTTGAGCTTTTATATATATTTACTGAGTTTATAAAAGTTTCTGAGCTGAGTTAGTTGTAAGTTTTTGAGCTTAAAAATTTATGTGATTTAACTCGACAATTTTCCACTAAAGCTCAGAAATTTTACATCAAAAACTCAAAATCTTAAAACCAGTTGTACATATAATTATGTACAACTAGTTGTATAATCCTCTAATTGATGAGTATGTAAGCTAGGATTACATACTTGGTAGAGAGTCGGAGATTCCCAAAGAGACGCAACATTCAATCATCGGGACCACAGAAAAAAATCCATCGCGACCTTTCTTACAAAAGGCTTGAGAGAAAAAGGTCTGGACGGGGGCATTGGGGTCATGTGCACGCTTGGCCTTGAAGTTGATATGAAACCTAGACCCACCACCAACAGTTCCTCCTCCAAAATAGCCGGGCGAGACCAGCTCGTAGTCGTGACCCTATCCTCAGCTCATCAAATCCACCACGATTAGTAATTACGCATATAAAACAGTGAAGCACACATGGGTAATTGTTTGAAAATATGGAGTAATTTATAAACTTAAAAAATGTAGGAATTTTTTTTTGTGCCCAGGTGAAAAATCCTAAGTCTGCCATACATACATAAGAGGACATCGCAGCAAACCTGTTTACGCAGGTATGATAAAGAAGCATTTGCGTATCTTGTAGATGATCTGATCCCGTGTTCGTTGCCCCTATCAAATAGGATTGTGATTGAGGGTAATCATATCAATGGGGTATTATTTCAAGTAAAAAGTGTGAATTAGTGATGGAGTGAACATACTGCTGAGGGAGAGGGGGAATGTATCTGAAATCGTCACGTTTTCACCGGTAGCATTTACAGCGTATCTCTGGAAAAGTCCGAGCAAACTCACAACCACATTTTCTTTTCCTACAAAATAAACAAGAAACCATAAAAAAGGATGGTAATTAGCTGATCGTAGGATAATCATATCACAGGACATCAAACGCGTATATACTAAGAGAAACCCTAGAAACATAATAATCAAATAAAAACTCAAACAAAACAAAGGGTGTAATTAATAAACGACGAACGTGTAATGTTGCCCTAATTTGAATGAAAACCCTAATTTGAATGACAGAAAAGAGAACCAACCTATAGGGTGGAGGAAACTTGGTGAGTGAACGCATGGGGTAACGACTAAGAGTTGCAGTTCTTGGAGCCCTACTATATCCCGCCGTATTCCAACAACCATCGCTCTCACTTGACTTCCGTGTCTTCTCCATCCTCAAGGCAAACAATTGAATGTAACGGAGGAAGTAATACTCTTGCAAAATCTAAAAGAAAAAAAAAAAAAAAAAAAACGGTCTACATATATATATATATATACTCTGAATTGTTGCCTTTCTATTTTAGGAATGTTTTTTTGTTTTTTATATGTAATTTCACCCTTCTCATGAGTTTGGCTCCACATGTTAATTCCTCATTGAATCTCTTGCCCTTGGTGGCAAAAGCAAATGTAAACAATTCATTGGAACGGAGGGAGTATATATATATATATATATATATATATAGGGGTGTTCACCGGTCCAATTAACAAATTAACTAATTAGGATCAACCCATACCCTCGTTCCAAGCCGGATAGCCAACGCTTCGAGGTGACGACCACACACACATATCCTTTGTACAACACCAAAATAATATTTTGTTCTATATCTTTCGATATTAAATTATCATATAAAAAAATATCTTTACATACGAAAAAATATATTTTTGTGTTTTTCTTATTTTGTAAGACGGATTTCATTATAAATTGGAATCTGGTCTAGGGTTTTGAAGAAGAGAAGTCAAGCCACACGAAAACCGTCTCTCCTCCCTACTACGTAACCGGACAGAAAACGAAACAGTAGTATCGCGGTATGAAAGCTGCTGACTTGAAAACTATATCGACACAACACGTTGGAGTTATGCTCTAAAATTAGTAAAGTAGTTAGTAGGTAGTTATACTACTTTATCCGTTTTATTCAATTTTTTTTTTATATTTAGGTAAAAGATAAACAAATTAACAAGATAGAGCGAGTACTCATAAGTAGTACTCGTAATACATGAAAAGAACTCAACAACAATGTAAATAGTCAAGGTAACTAAACACAAATTCTTATTTATCACGGAAATATTTGTCATAGATCATAAGACGGGTCAAATACATACCAACTTATATCATATGGCCCAAGCTAAGATATTATTATCGTGGACATTGGAACCGCATGTTAAATCCTTGGGCGTGTCAAGGACCTATTTGAGAGAATCGTGATTAATTGTGACGCTTTTGTCTAATTACTCAGTACTCACTGTTTAGTTGAAGAGCTCGGAGAACCGTCAATTGCATGTTCTCATGCTCACTCCGATCCACTCTATCATGTACGACATCTCACTTTATTCTCGATAGCTAGTTTGTCTTCTTCAAGACGGTACGGTCATATTCATTTTAAGTCGTGAAAATAAATTCAGTATAGTTTCATGCTAATGCTAATGCTAATGTATGTATGGGACAAGCTAAGTTTTTCCGTTATTTACAATTTCATCTCCTATTTCATGTACATATAAGATGAAAAAGTACTCATCTATGCTCGTACGTACGAGCTTGTATCAATGCAATGCTACAGAGTATTATGCTAACTTCTCATGATATGAACCCTATATTAAATATTCGTTAATATATACCGTACTCCGTATGTAGTAGATCGAGTCGTGAATGTTATACTCATTTATAAAAAAAAGTCTCTTGATAATAATACAAAGTACTCCGTATTATCTTATTTTAATATCGTTGAGTTGTGCTTTAATTTGGTGTAAGTATGGTGACTAGATATCCAATAATAACATAATACGGAGTAATTTAATATATTTTTTCTTATCTATCTATAATCTATTCCGTACTTAGCCAGCTAAATTGAACTATTATTAACGAAATTAGGTGGAGTAATACTTATGACTAAATAATACGATGAGTAAATACGAGTACGGTGGTACGTATTTAAATAGAGTTTTCCATATCATTCAGGATGTGAGGATGATACGATATTTTAACTAATGATCACAATATGTCTCTATATATTGAGTTGGATATGTAGTACGTGTCACTTCTCTCATGAAGCACAACCAAGAAACAGAACAAATAAACTTCCTTCACTTTCACTTCACTCTCTTATTATTAAGTTATTTTACTTCCATCATTTTATTATAACGGGTCAAATATACTTTTTATTTATGTAGAAAAGATAACTCATACTCCCTCCGTATTTATATGTTCGTCCACTTTATTTAATATATGGGTGGAGTATTATATTAAAAGTGGACGAACATATAGATACGGAGGTAGTATGCTTTTATATGGAGTAATATATATTTTATCTTTTCAATGTAAATGAGTTATATTTCACTCATTATAAATTTATGACGGATAATTCTATCACAAATTCTTAAGTAGTGATCAAATACTCCAATATAGATCTCATACAAGCATATATTTCAACAACCATAGTAAAATTAATTCTCTCAAAAACAAAACAAGAAAATGCTACTAAGAAGTTCATCAACACCCATACTTAACTCATGGATACCACCCCACTACACTTACAACCACAACCACAACCACAACCACCACCACTCTTACACCTCCAACACCTCTTCTCCTTCACCTGACCACCACCACCACCACCACACTCACCATGAACTCAACCTCTCGCCGCCCCTCTCGAGAACTAAATCCATACCATCAATATCCAATGACCACCACCACCACCACCACTCAAAACCCGCCATACCTAACACCGTCTCTAAAACCCCTCAATGGGATTCTCCTACTAGTCTGACTCATCCACCTTCTGATCAAACCAAGTCATCATCCCCAACGTCGACCCCACTTCAGAGGCTGTTCTCCAGCTCCGGCCTTGACGAGGTGGTGGAGGAGGAGGAGGTGGGTGGTGGTGGTAATAGTAGTAATGATTATGATGGGAATGGGAGTAATAGTATGGAAGCTTACTATAAGAAGATGATTGAGGTTAATCCTGGAAATTCACTTTTACTTGGTAATTATGCCAAGTTTTTGATGCAGGTACACCCTACAAGGCCTACATACATACATACATACCTTGCCTTTCTATCTGTTTAGTTAGGATTCGAGTCAGGTAGAAATAATCGGGATAATGACAATAGCTAAATCTCTTTGTCATGAGTTTTAGCAATAGTGTAATCTCAATTCTCAAGTTTTAAACTTAAATTTTTTTAGTCAAGCTACTTAATTAGTTACATGGTCATGGTGATATTCGGTGCATGCATGACGACCTAGATATAAGATCTCGTTCTTTTCCACTCAATTCAGTTCATTATCAAATTTCATTTTATCTTCGCTAATTCAGCTCAGATCACTTTAGTTAATGCAAGAGGGAATATGAGGATGTTGGAGTAGTGGATGGACACTATACTAGTACATGCATTATGCAATAATAGTTGTTGACAAGTGCAATTTTGGACGGATATATTGTCATTTGTGTAATTGTGTGTATATTATTGTCAATATGTGTGATATGTGTCATAGGATATTGTAGATGTGTATTCTAGAGCCTTCTCTTCACCTTTTGTTGTACGTACTTGCTTTATGAATTTTGAACACCTTGCATGCCAACTGCTGACAACCGCCAAGGTGTTCAAAATTAATGAATTAACTATGTCGGGATATGAGTAAACAAAAGGTGCGGAAAAAGGTTCTAATCAGGTCGAGTTTGGGTCCGATCAAGCTAAGTGATCATTTTTAGGTACGTTAATTTCAACTTTTTAGGGATATTGGCTCGTTTAGTGTATATATGAGCTAATTTGAATTAGATTAGGTCAATTCAGGCTACATGTCGATTTTGCAGGTACATGGAGATGTAAGCAAGGCAGAGGAGTATTGTGGAAGAGCAATATTGGCAAATCCAAGTGATGCAAACATGCTTGCTTTATACGCTCACATTATTTGGCAAAACCACAAGGATGCTCAACGAGCCGAAACCTACTTCAATCAGGCCCTTCGATTTGCCCCTGACGACTGGTAAGTGCATACATACATAATGATCGATTCAGTTCTACTCCGTATATGTATATACTTAGCTCATTGCTTGAATATAATGAATTCAGTTATGTGCACGCGTCATATGCAAAATTTCTGTGGGATGTGGAAGACGAAGATTAACAAAATCAAGACAATAATAAGAGACGATCATCCCTCGCTCAGCAGAGTTGTTTTGTGTGGTGGAGAATCAAAGCTGAGGACAAAGACGGGATTAGAACACAAAAATAATTTTAGAAATGCATCTATGATCTCTATCCATGGTGTAAAATTGTAAATACATATCTTTAATTAGACCTAAGCATGTAGTTAGTACTTTGGTAATTTTGTTTATGATGCTAAAAAATGACTAGATGTAAATATATGTTCTTTTTTGTACTCGGTATGATAGCAGGTTTTATAAAAGAGATGTTATTCAGATGTCAAAACCGCTTAATTTTCTTAAACACATCGATCTTCAATAATCCTCATGTGTCGAGTGTTAGACACACATGCATGCGCAATATCGAACGGATAAACTATCTAAGAAGCTTATTATTCTATAGAAGTAGTCATGAATCCAAGTAAAGAATAACATTCATATTCCAACTACAAATCTTAGGACAAAAATGTGATGAATCTTGAAGAATGCAACAAGAAAAAAGGGAGTACATACTTACAAAAGGTATACTTTGTTAGAAAGGTAAGTGCACTTAAGATATTCCAATCCCCCTTCACAAAACAAAATGACCCAATTTATAAGACATTGACCTCCCATAAAAGGAACCCTCTTCAATCTACCCTAAAGTTGTAGGACAATTCATCTCATCTTAAATAAATAACCTAAGCAAGTCTCTCCTCTTATATATGTGATGGTTTATCAATAGTATTATTATCAAGCTCATCACACCAATGGGATTCTCTTGTCTCTTCTTCCTCCTCTTCGTCATTTCTCTCCTTCATAATAACGGTATGTGCAGACGTTATGTCACGCTTAATTCACTTACATTGCTAATTACACGCTCATATAAGAAATCCAATCGTTCTGCATGCGTAGATAGGACCGTCAAATGAATTTAAGTGACCAAGTTCAAAATATAAGAAAATGTTTGCTTTATAGTGTCGCGTTTTTTTTTTACCTTGGACTCTCGTTTTACTTATTTATTTAGATGATAGGTCATCAGAATTTCGGATCCCATTCTGAGAAGCTTATGTACTTGTTCAGCATGTAAATGAGCGAATTTAGTATCACCTGGTAGCACTATTTTTTTTTGTTCAACAAAGAACACACTTAGTCGCATTACAATATAGAGGAGGAGGATTCGAACTTGAGACCCACTATCACAGAGCACCTAGTCCTAACCACTAGGCTAAGACATTTTCGATGGTAGTGTTATTTTATGATTGGTAACGATGACTGACACTTTCATTTACGACAGTTTTAACTGGTGACGCATTCACGGGGACATACGGGGTGAACTACGGGCGAATAGCAGACAATCTACCAGCACCCGAAAGCGTGGCAACCCTTCTGAAAGCAGCCAGAATCAAGAACACCCGTATCTACGACGCTGACCACAGCGTCTTATCCGCATTCAACAACACAGGAATCGAGATAATCGTAGGCCTAGGCAACGAATTCCTAAAAGACATCGCAGCCAACGACTTTCGTGCAACCGACTGGATCAAGGAAAACGTCGAGCCGTTCCTGCCATCAACCAAAATCGTTGGAATCGCAGTCGGGAACGAAGTGTTAGGAGGTTTCGGAGGGCAAGACCTATGGGAAGCATTAGTCCCTGCCGTACGAAATGTCTATATCGCCCTCTACCGACTCAACCTATCGAAAACAATCCAAGTCTCGAGTCCACATTCCGAAGGTGTCTTCGCTGCATCATTCCCCCCGTCTTCAGGGGCATTTAAGGAAGAAATAATGCCCTACATGAAACCCTTGTTACAAATCTTCTGGCAGATCGGCTCACCTTTTTACATAAACGCGTACCCGTTCTTGGCCTACATAAGTGACCCGACCCACATAGACATTCGCTACGCCCTATTCAAAAAAAACCCCGGAATTTACGACAGTAAGACGAAACTACATTACGACAACATGTTCACGGCCCAAATTGACGCGGCCTACGCAGCGTTGGAGAAGGCGGGGTTTGAGAAGATGGAGGTGATTGTGTCGGAGACCGGGTGGGCCTCGAAGGGGGACCCGAGTGAGATGGGGGCGACGTTGGAGAATGCGAGGACTTATAACAAGAATTTGAAGAAGTTGTTAATGAAGAGAAAGGGGACGCCGTATAGGCCGCATATGGTGATGAAGGCGTATATATTTGCACTGTTTAATGAGAATTTGAAGCCTGGACCGACTTCTGAGAGGAACTTTGGGCTGTTTAGGCCTGATGGTAGTATTTCTTATGATATTGGGTTTACTGGACTTGTTCCTTCCTCTGCCTCTTCATCTAAGTTTTCCTTTAAGGTATGTTTCTTAGTTTTTTTTTTGGTTTACGAGAGGTTCTCATAGAAGGTAGTCAGTTTTATTATTATTATATTCTTATTAGTATGTCTCACGATAAGTAAAGTTATCATGAGACAGTCTCACATAAGACTAGCTGGTTTTTTTTTTTTTTATCGTTTGAGAAGATTTCATATAAATGAAAGAATAGTCGAAAAAGGTTTTACTATAATTAATCAGCTAGTCTCTCTTATAACGGGTATATCCATCACAAAGTTATAATAACGGGTCAAATATCATTCGCATGGTTAGAAAAGACAAAATCAAAATATATCGGGATAATAATATTTTGTCTTTATCTAACTCACATGGATAAAATTTTAACCGTCACAATTTTGGGACGGATATGTTCATTGTAATTTTTTTTTTTACTATGATTAAGTGTTTGAAAATAGTAAAAAAAAAATCAAACTACTAAACTTGTCATTTTTTTGATAAAATATACTTAGTACGAGTATAATACTTTGTCCTATGTAAGAGATGAATTTTAGGTTTAAGGTGAACAATTTTTTGTATGGGAATATTATGAAAGAGAAAATTATATCGAGAAATACATCGAGAATTTTGTAAGAAAAAACTAATGATTATTTATTTTATTTTATTTGATTGCAGGTAATAGAAGGTCAAGGTGGTTTAGGATCATCGTGCTTGATAGTTTTCATTATTTCTATGGCCTCGCTACTTTTAAATTTGGCCTAATTGATCTTTTTGAAAATTTACACCAGGAAGTTTGACAAGTTAAGATGTGTATTGTGTAATTAGTTGTCCAAAACATAATCAAACTTAATTCTTTCTATGTAAGATTGTGTAGTTCATTTTAATATATATATATATAAGGAGTATATATCTAATGAGTTATGAATTACGAGTATCTTTATAACTTTCTCTTTAAAAATTGTACGGAGTATGAATTTCCAATTTTGTTTAATGGTATTCGTATTTCAATTTTAAAGAGTTTTTTGCATGGAAAATTTTATTAAAGCTTTAGAACAATAAAAAGAAGAGTAACCTCAAATTCTAATTATATACCTGCGATAAATGTGTTCGAAAATACAAATTCATGTACGAGACGGTTTCACAATAAATAACGTAATCACTGCACAATACCAATACCAAGTGATCTATACCTAACATTGATTCCTAAACTTTTTTTCGTACGGAGTATTATTATCTTTGAGACTTTATTTCCTACATAAAATGCGTTGGTTTTATTGAACAAATACATGTACAAATTCACCAAACCCAAAAAAATCTGAATAGAGAAAAGTAGAAAACAAACGGCCCACCTAATCCACAACATAATCACGTACAAACTGCTTTTTATAAAGAAGAATAGTACGCCGCATTGCATTACACTTTGCACCATCATATGAGTACCTTCATGGCTTCATGTTCATCATCGCACATCGTGACACCGTAAAGTATACACACTATAAAACAAACAACACAAAAGGTAGTAGTAATGCATTTCAGCATTTTGATCAAAAAAATTACGTTCCATTTATACAACATGTGGAAAGTATATTTGAGTGTTGTAATTCATTGTGGAGTATTAATTATGCTGAGATGTGAGATCGAGTCGATTTTATTGACTTCTGTGAAAGATTATATTGGTGCGAAAACAGAATTTTATAAAACAATTTCGTAGTTTTTAGAGAATGATGAGATAATAATAGAGGTTCAATTGTCGTTGATCTACAAAATCAGTCAAAATCTCACAATCGGTTCGAACGGATGAAGAAATGAAACATTTATGTCTCTTACATTTAGCTTGTTTGAGGTAGGATTTTGAGGAGACGAGTTATTTCTCAAATATGTGAGGATGATGATTGTTTTCTCAGTCTCGGAAAAAAAAAAAAACAATCATTCTTCAATAACTCGATGCTTGATTCAGGCCAGGGTTTTATATCATCTATGTCCAAACAGAGAGTATATATGTACTACACTACTCATATCAGATGGTCGAACACTGAGATGTTTCCATTTTATTTCAACATGAAAAAAAATATAATAATTAAATGGAAACATCTCCTTCAGAGAGAGAAAGTACGAAAATAAATACAATTGTTTACATTCAGAACCATAAAACGGTCTTACACAATAATTGCCGACACAATTAACATTATCAAGTTAATGGGCCGTGGTCGGACTGGTGCTAGCGGATTCGACGATGCAACTATCATAAACATCAGCAGTACCCAAAACATCAGCAATTCCCTCAGTATTAATCTGATCCAAAACAAGAACAAGGCCCATGGCAAAAGCAGCATCGAAACCGGGTTTAACCACAAGTGAAAACACATCTTTACCCAAAACCACATTAGCCGAAGCATCCACTTTCCTTCGGATCTCACCCATTACTTCCTTACTTGACGCATCGTATATCATACAACTTCTATGTGTGAACGACCCTTCGATTTGGTACTCTTCTCCTGCGTTCTCGTACATCTCGACTGTTACACCTGACCGCCCGATTATTGATGCTCGTTTTACGCTGAATATCGGCTTTGATCCTTCGGCTCTTTCTCCTAGGTATCCTTCCCATCTGTTGTGGAGGCTCGGCCGCTATATAATGTAATGAAAACGAGGATGAGTGAGAAATGTCACGGTAAATCCAGACAATAAATGAGTGGTTCAAAAAGGAAATAGGGAACAGGAGGAAACTCGCCTCAAAATGCAAATAGGAAACAAAATAGGAACTCGGAAGCAATTTAATATCCCAATGACGCTATCTCATTTCCTTTTAGATATTAACCAGAGCGAAACATTTGTGATTTAGTTTGAAAATTTGACATTAAAGTTCAGAAAATTTACAGTAAAATTAAAAAACTTTGTAATATAATACGAGTAACACTCAATAACAAAAATAATTGTATATAGAATTTTTGTACAATTGTTTGTATAATCTACTCGTTATTGTGCGAAAGTTTAGGTATATTATTATCAGCAAGTCTTCCTTGTGACGGGTATACTGTCACAAGGTTATAACGGGTCAAACATTGTTCACTTGATGAATAACTAGTATAGATCCCGCGCATTAATGCGCAATATCTTTAGCATTTTATGTTTAGTAATTACTTGTAAATATCTATTGGTAACCTATTAGCTTTTCACATTTCTAATATTTATATTTTGATTTGAGAAAATAATTTAAAATTTGAATGATGATTATGATAATTTAATTTTTTTTACAAAGTTAATAATACTTTCTTCATTCCATTTGATTCTTTATGTTTGTTTTTTGGACATTATATATAAGTTAGTAAAATCGTCAATATAACTTCTAATATGCTCCGTATAAGATAAAAGATAGTCACGTTAGATCTTGTTTAAATTGTATAATCGAGTGCGTTATAAATGTCAATATTTTTTTTATAATTTTTAGAAATATGTAACTAAATATATATGAATAATAGAAAATGTGTATTGAAAGTGCAAAAAAACAAACATAAAGAATCAAACGCAGCGAAGAGAGTAATATTTTATAATTTTTATTTGACTATTCAACTGAAAGTTTGGTTTATATATAATCATAGAACCAACATACAATAATCAAAATACATTCCTTTATATATTCAGATCATCTATAAATTTTGTTAACAAATTAGAAGATAACATAATAATTCAACTATTATTAGATAAAAAAACTATTTATACATTGAAATTAAAATTTGAAAGTATTTTATACATGGTATAGTTTTTCCCATCTTCAAATATTTATGCTTCGTATTTGTCTACGTCAACACTTAGACTTCAATAATTATCAACGCTTATATTTTGTTACAAAAGATTTGTATCATAAAATTTTATTTGTTTAATAACTCATAAATAAGGAGTAATAATTTTATTTTTGAAGAATTTACATGAATATTTACTTTGACTTGAATTTAAATATTATAAGTATATATGTGTTATGATTTATTTGTTTCCTTAATTTTTTAGGAAATTAGTTTATTTATTTAGGTAACAATGTTTTGGAGGGAAAACATTGCATGAGGTGATGACACGTCATCGTTTTGCTAGTTCTTCCTATCCTTTTAGTAGATAAGGGATGACAAAGCATTTGCTACCCGCTTGCCACCATATTTTTTGTCTTATCTAAACTATTTGGCCCGTTACAAGCTTGTGACGATTTTACCAGTCACAAACAAAAATTTGTGTATTATTATTATGTCAAAGTAAGAAAATTGGGACACCTATATATGTGAGTCAAATCAATTACCTAAGCCAATCACTAATAATTCACCATCTACCATCTAACCACTTATTGCTTGATCGAGGAAAAACGGACGGCCAAATTAGGACTAAAATGAAGGAATTGAAGAGAAAATGAGAATATTCAATAATGTCTACCCTCAAAGCTCAAAGATAAGATACCGTGTTGTGGTTAGAGGAGAAAATGACACAGTTCATGCACCGGAAGATAGAGGCTTTGTCCTTTGTCATGTATGTCGTGTTAGTGATTGGAAACGACGGTCTTGCATAGCATGTCATACTCGAACATGCTTTCATTTTGGGTGCCTATGGCCTGCCGGTGACATGTTGTGCCGTGCTCGTGTATTATTAGATCGTGGCCCATGGTGGACCGTATGACCATATCAGTCCACCAACATGCATATCAGCTTTCAAAGTTCAAACTTTCCCTTTTAATTTGCATTCATATCAACTACAGAGTACTATTTAATCAACGTAAGAAAAATAATAATGACTTAATTAATTACATGTGAAAAGGAACGTTATTTAGGAGTAGAACATACTACTACTACAACTACATACATCAAAGATTCAAAGATAAAGCTAAGAGATGCCTATCTTTATAAGCCATTCATTCAATTCTATATTGACTTTAACTTAAAACTACGGAGTACATTTTAATTTGTCAACTTTTCATCCAACATTTTCTACAAACAAATTTCACATTATTACGAGTAGAATATAAATACTTAAACCGTTAAACAAATAATTTCACACAAATTTATACGGGATCTAAACTAGTTTACAGTTTATCTTATCATATATGGTGACATATATACGAGTCGATGGTACAAAATACTCCCTCCCATTCTTTGGATTCCTATCATTTGATTAAAATATTACTCACGTATAATCAACTTATGCTAGAAATCCAAAGAATGGGAGGGAGTACTTTTCTTGAAAATAGGAGAAAAATACAAGAATCATTAAGATAGGAATCTGGTGGTGTGGATGGCTCAAAGCACTAAACTGTAGACCACTCAAAAGAAATGAATAATTGAAGTAAATTATTATTATAGAGAGTACGTAAATTATTATGGTCCTACTTTTATTTGTTCTTCCACTATTAAAATTAAATTTATTAGAAAGATACATAATCATGCATGAAGGATACGATACCACCTTTTCTTAGGCACAAGCTAAGCTAAGTATTCTTATCTTTTCTTATGCCCTACACTTTCAATTCGTGACCTCCAAAACACATTTCGAACCGGAGAATTTTCTCTTTTTTTCTTATAACAAAAATATCGATTTCATCCTTAGCTTGCTTATTCATCGATGTTATTTACAAATTACGAATTTTTGGAACGAAGAAGTTATACGGAATACAAATGATCTTTTATTCGGAAGAACTTAACCTAATTTAAATACAGGAGTCTCGGTTATATTATACTGTATATATTATTTGTGAAATTATTTATGTTAAAGATAAACAAATGAATATGAAGGAGGTAAATACAAAGAAAATCATAAGGGTATTTTTCATACTAATTGAGTTTGAGCCCTAGATCACATGAATGAACACTCGAATTAATTAGTTCCAAAAAAAAATTGATTATGTATGAAAGCAACGCGTATAAAATAACAAAGTATACGAAGTATATATCTTAACGATACCAAATCTTTATTTGTACGTGTCTTCACACGCACAATTTATCATCGATCAAAATATTATTCACATACAAAATAAAAGTAAAAAAGATTCGAGTTAACATTCAAACCCCATCAATATCATCCTGATAATTAACTCACTATATTCGAAAAAAAAAAACAAATCAAATGATACGAGTAGTCGATTACAAAATTAACAAGAATATAATCGTGAGTTTGTGACATGCATACAACAGTCTCATACAAGTTTTTAATTACGAGAATAAATTAAAGTTAATATCAAACGAGAAGAAAGAAACGTACTTTACGGCGAACGGTGAGGAGACAATGACCAGAAGCGTCCATGAGAACGAGTTCATCCTTGTCACGCCAATCCGGCCCGTACGAGTCAACTCGGAACACTAGTTGGCCCTGGCAATCGTAAACCGTGAAACCGTCACCAGCGAAGAATAAGGAGGTTTTACATACCGTCAAATTAGTCTCTTTCTCGCAAGTATATAATCCTCCGGCGTTACTATTAAACTGGGATAAATTCATCTTGTAATTACTGTTGTTTCTTCTCTTAAATGTTCTTCTTCTCTTGATTATCTCCGTTTTTAGTTAAGTTTTAAGGTAAAGAAGAGTAGGTTGGGTTTAGTGAGAGATTTTGGAAATGTGAAAGGGTGAAGAGGGAAGAGAGGTGATTGTTATGAATGGTGTTAGTGTTGATAATGAGGTTTTTATATATGGTTTAATTATTATTTTTTTGGTTCAACGAAGAAGGCACTTAATCGAATTACAATATAGGGAGAGGGAGAATTCGAACCTGAAACCCCAGTGTCCCATAACACCTAGTCCTAACCACTAGGATAAGATATCTTCGGTATATACGGTTTAATTATATGGTGTGGAGTAGTAGTGTGGACCGTGTTGTTGTCAATTGTCATGTTGTGTACTTGGCAAATGGCAATATCCTGGAATACAGGAAATTGTTTTTTAATGTAAAAGGTACTCCGTAGTATAAAGAACCAGGCGTGACAAATTACACCAAAAAATTATCCATAAATGATTTCTCGTTAAATTATCAAGATTCAAAAAATTACACGGTACTTTTTTTTTTTTCAACCTTATTATGGGTTAATCGTATAATCTTTTATTATTAGTTGTTTCTCAAAATGATTACTACATAATGTTAAAAATATCTCTTGATATCCTATAGATATTATTTCTGATATTACTACGATTCTAATATTTAGATATCTTTGTATATCTCTCATATTGTATCTGATCCTAGTTTGTAATCTCTGGGATTCATTCTTTGAAATTACATAACGGGTCTGAGTCACACCCGAGACGGGAAAATCCACTCCACAAGACAAGAGGGTTCAACTCTAAAACCTGGATCAGTTTAATTCAAGACCCAGTTCTTTTAACCGTGGGCTCTGATACAATTTGAAATTACGTAACGGGCCTGGGCCACACCAGAGACGTGAAGAGTCCACCCCACAAGACAAGAGAGTTCTACCCTAAAACCAACTGGCAATAGAGGGAGTAACCCTTGCTCTACGTGGATCATCTTTCTTTCCTTTTCAAGACACATGTGATTATTTGGGTTTAGGAGTTCAATTCTCAACACATTCAATAGAATCAATTCTTTCAATCTCACTTAAAAAAAAAATCAATTCTTTCAATCTTAATTAACACGTAACTATTTTATTACTTTTAATATCATTGTTAGTTACATGAAAATTGTAATTTATCTATTAATAAGTTTAATGAGAGATCATTTCGTTTTGCTTTTTTCCTCTTTAATTCGTAGGTCAAGTTATTGGTTTGTTAGTTTAGAGTGTTTCGTTGTTTTTTTGTTTTTGTTTTTTTTGCTCCGTAGTTTCGTGACACCTTTGTCGCTTCGAGTTACCAAAAAAATAAAATCTTAGTTACTTTTTTCGGTTTTTCCTAAGCTTAATCGTGGTGAACTGTGATCTTATTTACACAATTCAATACTTTTCGTTTGTTAGGGAGAACACAAATAATATTCTCGCATATAGAACCTCATGGCTCGTTTGGTTCACCATGAGAAGATGGAGTTGTCAGGTGGAAAATGACTTCATGCAGAAAGTTCTACACACCAAGGGAGACTTGGTGAATAACTTCTCTCATTGTGAAGGAAGTGTCAATTCCCGGAAAGTGGACAATCAAACAGCATCCCAGTTTATCAATTCATGGGAAGTAAAACTTCTCATAATTTAAGAGAGCAACCAAAAAACCCCTGATTTTTTTTGAAAGAACTGGACCTAATAATCAGTAGTTGAAAGCATTTTATGTCATTTATTCCGTATATATGTTAGGTTTCAATTAAGTGATAGAGAAAGAAATTATTTAAAGTTTCAAGTAGTAGTACTAAAAATATGGCTCGAATCTTAACCACTGGTTGCAACCAAGGTATCTTGGAGATTGTGGTGCGCATGGCATCACTATTCATATTTTTTTAGATTTTCGAATAATTAAGTTAAGTTACTACTTGAAGTAGTCAAATTTGTCGTCAATAATTTTGATGATTCCCTCGTTTTAATTTTGCTTCAATTCCGATCCTATCACTCTACTTCTTATTAAGCTTCTGTATTTAGTTTGACCTGTACACAATAAAATTAATGTGAAATCGTCTCATATGAATATTTGTGTTAATTTTAAATCAATTCTAGTTATACACGTTTAATTTATGCTCAATTTCTTTCACTCTAGTTTGTGGTTCCGTCCTCTCTTATCACTCGGTCTAGTTTTATTTGGTTTATTTACATGCTTAATTTAGGCTCAATTTCTTTCACCTTAGTTTGGTTCCTCATATCACGCAGTCAGTTTTTGTTCAGATCACTGAAATCGAAAAAATATTAGGTAAAAATATTATTGATTGTAGCAATAATATACCATATATGAGTTTTGTCATATCAATCATATTGGACTCATTTAAAATGATCATCCCCATGTCAAACAAGTTTTTTTTTTCCGATTATTTAAATAAACATACACTAAATCGCCTATGAAAATCGAAACTTTAACATAGCCTTGTTCTCTTTAAAGAGTATATGACTAGTCTTGCGAATCTGTAATAGTGTTAGTTAGTCTGTATGCATGCATATTGCATCTGCATGGGCGACAAGGGCGTATTGTATTGTACATTTGTATGTACTGTGTTACTGTGTGGACCGTCGTCTTACTGTACTGTGGTTCCACTTCCACGTTCTATTATGGACAACCGGACGTAGTGGGGGTGCATGCATTAATTGTGTGCTACTACTATCAAAATATTCCCCTCTTTTCATTTGTTTCCAATTTTGCATCATTGTGTAAATTTGAAATGGGGTTAACCTAATAATAACCCATAGATAGATCTTACTCAATCCAAGGTCACGATTCACACGACAAACCGTTATTATTGATCTCTTTGAGAGCTCGCTTACAGATTATTTACGAACATGACTTACTGATCGAATCTTTACATCAACTTCTCAAGTCAAGAGCCAAACTCTTTCTCATTTGATCAATATATCGAAACTAACTATATATACCTGTGTAGTCTCGAGTCCTTAATACTCAGGGCAATTATGTAACGTAGTGATATAAATTTCTTTTTTTCTTAGACGAATGAAGATTGATCAATTATTCGCTAGAGAGGGGCCATGGGCTAGGGCCCGGGGGTTGGGTGAGGTCGAAACAAGTCGTATCATAATATGAATGATCCGAAGGAGATATGAATGGGTTTGGTATTGCCTGTCAGATCATCCTCGATATGGAAATCTGGATCGTGCCCACCTTACTTGACTCATAATTAATGAGAACGAATCCAAAAACCAGCCTATTTTAGTGAATTTTAATCATGTTTTGTTTTCATTATGGATCTTATTAGTTCAATATCGTGCATGCTATTATTACCGAATAAATGTTTTACTCTAGTGGTTAAGATTAAGTATCATGTACAATAGGTCACAAGTTCGAATACTTCTCCCCTATATCGTAATGCGACTAAGTACGCATTTTGTTGACCACAAAAAAATGTACGGAAATATCTGTTTTGTTCATATATGTCGTGTTTCTTGCTTGTGTGTTTATTCAAACCACCATTTAAAACATTGTATAATTGTTTATACGCTTAAATGCATGCCCAAATAACTTCAATAATGCAAATTATAGGACCTACATTCGAGATATGCATAGCTATAAAATCTTTCAGGTACCCGCCAATATGTTGGACTGATGATGGAACAACCTAATTATTAAAAAATAAATAAGTATGATTCATACAATCATACGACTAATTACAAGCATCGATGATGTTTCGGTCTCAGGGTTAAAATAGTCTTATTATGGATAATAATAGATCTAAGATTCAAATTTTAACTTTCTTTTACTATAATACGACGACTGAATGTATGTTTGAGTCAATTTTTTAGAATAAAGTAATTTAGTATATGAGTCCTTATGACTTGTCTACATCTTTCGAATTGTTCGTTGGTTGTTTGATCGTTATCAATAATAATAATAATAATAGTGGTGCTTTAATAGTTTCACATCGTAGACGTAGAGTACGTAGATGGATAGTAGAGTCATTATGTGCATGGTTTCGTAAATCCGATGTCAAGAGCGGATTCGGGTTAAAGTTGTTCATGTAGTTGGATATAAAGGTCAAAATGTTACCTTCGACCCGTACAAATTATAGGTGATTATGTTATTTGCGAATAAGGAAAGTGACGAAAAACCAACACCGAAACGACTTAGCGTTTTCCTAATAGAACAATTCGACCCTTATTTCAGTGCAGGGTTATACCGAATTTTCTACTGAGATATGACGGTGTTCCTCTGAGTTTGCACTAAAAACAGAGATATAACTATGTCGTATTTTTGTGCAGATTTTTGTTCTCGTTTACGGATTTGATCAAACCTCTATGATATAGAGTTTGAAGGAGAAGGGATACGAGTTTGAAGAGTTGTGACTCTTCATGAATTCCCACCAAAATCTGTTCAACAGATTTTGGCGCCAAAATTCGCCTCGGGGGCACAGCCCCCGAACCCCCGTAACCAGGGGCGTCGCCCCTGGAACCCCGACTCACTGACCGGGCAGCGAGACCCCCGCCATAGTGTACCGTATGAACCTGGTACCGTGAATTCGCAATTAATTATATATAAGCGTACACTCCGTACGTCCCCCGAACCTATATTATATTATATTGAATTCACACATCCGTAAACCAAACCCGAGTACGCTAAAATGAAACGGTATTTACACTTAAATCACCAACAGATTATATGCGGATTCGGATCGGATAGGGGTCGGGTTAAGTGTGAAAATTTGGTCGACGGACAAATGGGTTTGGGATGGGTTGACGGATAGGACCTTTGTATATTTTTAAAAATGATGTGTCCAAGCTTGCTAAAAATTCTGGCCGGACGGGACGTCTAATGATCGGCTCTAGTACAAATGCAAACTCAGGTTGATTAAGAGTCGTCACACTAAAAGACATTCCCTCCGTTCAAATCTAAAGGATACGATTCTCTTTTGAACACTACTAGTATTAACCCCGTGCATAGCATGCACGGGCGACCGCTAAAAAATGTTTTGCAATTTATATTTTAGATATCATCACAGTTGTGTATTTTCAATAAACACTCGTACAAAAAAAATGGCGCATTGATTATCGTCGAAATAATTATAAAAGAAATAACATGCATACTAACATACTCCCTCCGATTACCTGTGTTCTTCCCTATTTCCTTTTTGGGCTGAGTTTGATTTTCTTCCCTCTTTCCATTTAAGGAAAGTTTTACCTCTTTATTAATTAATATAATATTCATCTCTCCTACTTTTCCACCACACTTTTTCTCATTTAATTAATATAATATTCCCCTTTCCTACTTTTTCATTCCACTTTTTCTCATTTAATTAATATAATATTTCTCTCTCTTACTTTTTCATTCCACCTCTCATTATTCTACTAATATAATTACTCCCTCCTTATTTTCTTCCCCAAAAAGAAAGGGGAAGAACACAGGTAATCGGAGGGAGTACATGTTTAAGTCCGAAAAGATTTAATATATCAAAAAATTTGAAATATTTTCCTGTACACTACTTTTGTCGTCATGTTTGATGCACCCCTTTTATCCCGCAATAAGAACGTTTTAAGTTAAAGTATTTAAGATAAGTAGTTACATTAATCTATGATTATGATATATAGTAAAATGCATAACACGCACTTAAAAAGTTTTTTTGTTGTTAATTTATATAATTACCTCTTTATCAACCAACAATATCTCTCTAAAGATAGATAGTTTTCTAGTCCCTTGTGGCTTAAAGTTCTTCTTAGTTCATTTTCGAACCATTCTTTCTTTCAAATGGACAACAAATACACCTCTATTTAGTTAATTTGATTTTTTTTTTTTTGGTTTTCTAAACATTTGATAGTAATTTTCCTGAAATGAGTAATGTTTTGAATTGAAATTTCTTCATTAAATGTGGTATTTAACCTTTGAGAAAGGTGGATTTTTTTGTTAGTTACATTTGGGAAAAGTGATTTTTTTGGTTGGTTAAAATTGAGAAGTTAAGTTTAGTGGGGGATCTGGATAGTTTTTTTATCCAACTTAGTAGTGATTTCATAATGATATTATTATTTGGGTAGTGGTTTTTTTATGTTATTTTTATTTAGTGTTAGATTAATAATAGCTTAGCATAATAACCCTAATAAAGTCGGAACGACGGTAATTCGTAATAAAAAAAAATTGTTAAGTTAAAACTTTCGGTAGCTTACGTCTTGGCCCCCTAATAAGGTCGAAAACGTGGTAGCCGTAATTATTGCCGAGTTATAATTTAACAATTTTAATTCTCGATGATGATTGATTTCTTTACAGATCTAAGAGAATTAATTTATTTAGTTTTAATATTTAGTCATATTTAAATTTGCCTTTGTACTCTGGAATCCTATTTTATTAGAAATTGTGTACTTTAATTTTTAATATTTTTAAATTTGACTTAGTTATTTAGTTTGATAATGTAAAATTAGAATTAATTTTAATAAATTTTCAATTTCAATGGTCTCATCACTTAAACTTAACCTTAACTAAGGTTAAAAGTAAGTTAATGGGTAGTTAATGAGATGATAATTAAATAATTCCCAAATAATTGTGGGTGTGACACCTAAGACTTTTTTTGTTGAAATTGATTGTGAGGCCTTGAAAAAACCTTGTTTTAATAAAATAGGGATTCTCAACTTTTGTTAATGTAAAATGAAAGATATTGACAGTGTAAAACATATCTCGACAAGTGTGAAAAAAAGTAAACGTATTCTTTGGATTTGATCGGAAGGGGTAAAAGTTTTGGGGAATACCCATGTAGGCGGAGCAGACTCGATGAATAATCTACCTACCCTTATCCGCCCGTTTACACAAAATTGGACAGCACACGGGCTACCAGGCCCATAATTTATTTAATGAGTGTCTGTCTAATCAAACTAATTTTGTACTACGAGCTAGCCCAGTACGCAACACGTCTAGTCTGTGGACTATCGGATTCGGATAGTACCAGAAGTTGGTATGGCCTGTCAATCCTGACGGGTCTTTACCAGTTCATTTTGGGCCGAAAAGAATGGCGAATAAATAGACTGTACTACAAAAGGCCCAAAAAATCACAGTATTTTGCTAGACACGCCGTGAGCTATACAGACGATTTGATATTAATGATTTTGACTTTTTATCCCAAATCAGAATGAGGTACATACACGACAGATTCGAAATCTAGAAGGCATAATTTCAAGTCATATAACCCCAGAAATTCAGACTCGGAATTTAGAACGCATAGGGGTTTGAATCTGAGATCCTTGGGTTAGTGACCACAAGTTTTAACCAATAGACAACACCACTATTGTTAGTACTTTTTGAGTCTTTTTACTTGGCATTGGACTATTGGATATTATAGAGTAACACGGTTTCACACCTTACACAGTTACACCGGTTATGCTGTCTAAAAACATTTCTCCTCTACAAGTAAAAAAGAAGTAAAATTCTTAGACTTGTGAACCGTTGTACTCATGAGATGTCTCCGTCTCACACAATAATATAATTACTCATCAGCATTAAAAACTCGCAATTTCCATGCATGAGACTTGTACGTAGCCTACGTACACATCATATGATCAATTGCTCATAGCCTCGTAAGTGTAATTTAATTAGTAGTACTACTTCTACTAGCTAACACTAATAATAATGCTACATACGACGTCGTAACAATAATAATTTCGCCTGCAACACATACACTTTTATTTGGTTCAAGGAAAAATGTGGTTGATAATACTTCAATTGTGTTGCACTGGATATCTCGCCCCTGCTGCAAGTACTCTTTGTTGCTCTATCTGCATTATTATTCACTCTCATTTAATTATTAGTATCAATTTTAATCAATATTAATTACTTCCATTACTCCTATTAAATTAAATCGAAATAATACAAATATGTCCGCCACAACTTTCACTTAATAATAGTTAAAATAGATCATGTTTATAGTTCATTTAGTACTCATTACCAGTGTTTTTTTTACGTAATATTTATAAAATGAAAATAGAATTATACACCTGGTTATACAATGCTAGCAAAGTTGTTGAGCTTTTGTATATATTTATTGAGCTTATAAAAATTTCTGAACTAAGTGGTAAATTTTTGAACTTAAACATTTATGTGATTTAACTCGATAACTTGACACTAAAGCTCAGAAAGTTTACATCAAAACTCGAAACTTTCGTGATAAAGCTCAAAATCTTAAAACCAGTTGTACATACAGCTATGTACAACTAGTTGTATAATCCTCTAATTGTTTATAAAAGATCGTCTTATTTGAAACATCACGAGAAATTAATAGAAAATATTACTCCCTCCCCACCACAATGATGTTCCCATTTAAAAATGGCACATGGATTAAGAAATAGGTAATGAAATGTGGTAAATTGTTGGGTGGGGTTCAAGATGTCAAATCACAAAAAGTAATCAATAGAAAGAGAGTATAATGGATGAATAAGGAAAATTTTGAAGTGGAGAAATCTTAGTGGAGTTTCCTTTTAAAAAAAGTGGGAAAATCTTAGTGATGGACAGGGAGTACGTGATTAAATTAATAAGATGATTAGGAAAAAAAAAACTCACTTGAAAAAACTCGTGCAATTTGTTCTTGAGGTAGCAATACTCATGCTCCAAAAGGTCTAATGCCCTCAAACATCTACATTATATATTATTATTAATATTAAGATTAATTAAGATAAAAACAAAGAAATTATAGGATGAATATAATAATCATACATATCGTACCATTTAAATACTGACATATTACAACTTTGTCATATATATAGTTCATGCGGATAGATTAAAGTAGAAAAGGGCATAACGTTAAAAGTCGCAAACAATAAAATAATTACGTGCGATTAGAATAAAACACATCTCATGTAATAACACTCTCATTATTGCAAACACTAGGGTACGACAATTAGCTTTATTTGCCCTATACGAGTATTTTATGATAATCGTAAATAAATACTCTTAAACGTTTAATTCTCTAATAAAACAATTTCACGATAAATTTATTTGTAAGATCTCTTACATAATAGTACATCTTTTTATTGTTTTTAGTGTATTAAGGTGTATAAAATATGTCTGATACAAAATTTACGTAAAATGCAGGGCCGATCCATAGAGTGATCCATTAGGTTCTAGGAACCGGGGGCCCAAGTAGGTGAAGGGCTTCAATATTTATAGTATTAATTATACAAAATTAGTAAAAATGGTACTTTGGAATAGTGGTTAAAATAATTAATTTTGATCTTGAGGTTGTCATATTGAAGTTGGAACAGAACCTCCGAATTTCATTGGTCGACCCTGGTAAAATGTCTCCTAGTTGCTTGAAATACATAGTTTCCCTAGTTAATTGTGAATTTGAAAATGTAAAGAACATGATAATATATGAAAAAAGTAAAACGAAATATTTTAAAAAATTATTACTAACTTGATCGACTTACTCGTATAAAATAAAAGCAATTGAGTATTTATTGCTCGTAAAATAAATCTTTTAGAAGATGACCTCACAAATAATTTTATCACCGTAAATCGTCCCATAAAATTTCTTAGGTTAATTCGTACAAAAAAATTGGAGCAATTTGATTGTACGTGAGAATTTGTTTAATTAATAATACTCGGTAGTACGTAGACCGACCGTAATGAATGAAATAATAATAAGAGTAATTGAGAAAGAGAAATTACGGAACGGACCCAGCACGGTTATTTTGGTCAGACGCAGCACGAAAGGCAACGCATACATTTCTGACCCGTTTAGCACCAATACTCGAACTGCTCCCCATGAACTGATTCAAATGCATCCCTATTTTCTTGTAGTCTGAAAACTCCCTATCCCTCCTGATTCAAATTCATCCAATATAATTATATAAGTAGACCGTTTCACGGGTTCAGACCGCCTCTCATAAACAAACAATTGAATGCATTGGAGGAATAGCATGCATGGACCGTTGGACCCTTTTAATACGGTAATGCTATGTTACGAGAATAATTATAGGTTTGACATACTTTTATAATGATCATAATTTCGAAATGATTTTAACATTAAAAAAAAACACTTGAAAGAACTTTTACATACACTCAGATGCCTATAATTAGAAAGTAGAGCTTACATATATTATAAAGTTATGTAATGATTATAACAAGTTTTCTAACGTAATATACTAATTAAGAAACGAAGAAATCACAATTATATTAATATTAGACAATATAATGGTGATTCATTCCTTAATTACCCTATTAAGGTGTGTCATGAAAAAATTGTACTCCGTAATACTGTAATAATCATAATAACAGGGCAATATATATGGATGTATTTCGTCAGCAATCATGACACTTGGAAAATGTAGTAATAAAGCATAATAATGACATCATGAATATTGTACACAAAGGATGTATACTATAGCTAGGTAAGGGTTGAGGCCCCAATCACTGAATCACTCATCAATTAGGTCATTCATTCATTCACGTATAAATGTATGGTTACTCATAAGTCATACTCCTTCCTTCCCTCCCTAAAAGATTATCACATTTCTCGTCAGAAGTATTTTAATGAAACGGGACAACAATCTTACATTCGTACCTTACTAATCAATCATATTCATCCCTTGTTTAAGTCCGTTTGTACAGATATATATTCATCTTAAAATTATGACATTAGATAAATAATTTCTGGATTTAGTGGTTCTCTTAAGTAGACACTGTGTTTTTCGTTCTATTCATTATACATCCTATACTACTTTGTTTTATCGGTTTTTTCTAACGTGTGTTCACTGGGCACACGTTAATATGCTAGTGGACACACGTTAATATGTTAATTAAGGAAGAAATCATAATGCTATTATCACGATAAATTAAAATACCAACTCTTAATTACCCTACTTAGACAACATAATAGTAATTCATTCCTTAATTAACAAATTAACGTGTGCCCAGTGGACACACGTTAGAAAATCCGTTGTTTTATTCAAGTTAAGATGAGTATGATGAATCCACTGCGTAGAAATTACTCCGTATTTATTTATCTATCATTTATAGTCCGTATTTATTATCATTAAAACTCGGCTTGATCAATTATTCAAAAAATTAAGATTAATATAGTAGTATAAACTTAAAAGATGAGAGTATATATGTAGAAATTTACAAGTATGATCGGAGATTTCGAAGAAGCTTCTCGGATTCATGGAAGTAAATGTTGACAACCTCGGACACAAAATTAGGGGAGCTCTCATCTTCAAGTTGTTGTAATTGTAAGAACTGTTCGTCCAACACCCCCTACATACATTTATTAATACACAAAATTATCGAAAAATATTACACCCTTAACCCTTTTTCTCGTTCATAAATAATACATTCAGAGTATAAAAGATAAAGAAATGACGGTTAATTAAGGAAAGAGCGAGTAAGTTATTACTTGGTGGAAGAGAAGGGCGAGCAAGCGATTCATATCGGCACGCAGCTGTTGAGCGGCCAGGCCAAGCATCCACAACGGAAGACCCGTTTTGATTGATGATATGGGTAACTATTAATAATATCTTCTCGGGTTGGTTTAAGTAGAATGGAGCTCTATTTATTTCAATGTGTTTTTTGTTGGGATACCAGATTAAGTAATGTTCTTCAGGTGTCTTTCAAAGTGTCCTAAATGTTTTGGGTATGTATGTTGGTGTGGGATAGAAGCGGGAAGACTTTAAGGGCTTTTAAAGGCCACAAATTCTTGTGTAACATACTTTTTCCTCATTTTTATTATAACAGATCAAATACTACTCGTTTACATAAAAAAATACTATGACCCTATTTGGTAACTGGCGGATTAATATTGGCATAAGCAGGTTGCAAAAGCGGATTATAATAATTAGCAGATTTTATTAGCATGTTTGACTAACATATATGATTAGCAGATTTTGTTAGTGGTGTTTGGTAATCAGCAATTTCAAATGAGTAGAATGCTAAATTTTCAGTAAAATGACTATTATGGATATGAATTAAAAATACAGATTGGATAAGATATATTTTGAAGGGTAAGAAAGTCATTTTTATATATATTCTCAATATGCCAACTGAATATGCTGGGGTGAGCAGCATATTGTAAAACAGTAGATTGCGTCCAAATCTACTGTTTCAATATGCCGTTTACCAAACACCTAAACTAGCCTATTGATTGGTCAAACATGCTAAAAGCCCTCAATATGCCAAAAAAATGACATATCCGCCGTTTACCAAACACCCCCTATTGATATGTTATAATAAAATGACGGATAACTCCGTCACAGGAAATACTAGATGTTTATTTAAAGGTCGGCCTTTTGGTAAGGGTTGGGATTAATTTTAATTATTTTGTGTCAGATTTATTTTATTTTGTTTTTTTTTTATTTCATTAATGGAATAAGTCAGTAAGTGGGTTTAAGAGCCTTAATTAGGGGTGGTTCATTGTTTTCAACTAATGGAAATGTACAAATGTCTTAGCTACTTTTAATGGTCATAATAATGGCTAGTGACAACTATTTTGATTGGTTTATTTTGGTGGAATCTTAAAATCTAAATATAAATGCTTTTGAGTTTTCACTTATTTTCGTCATGAGGATACATAACAAATGCTTAGATAAAATAAAATCGAAATTTTTGAGACATGTATTTGACTATATGGCATTTTATCCTACGAATCATATATTATATGGTGGTACGGAATAAAAAATTTACAATTTTACAAGAAAAAGTTGACAATTTGAAGGTAAAAACTTATCAATTCTTAATACTCCCTCCGAGTTCCTATTATTTACCCATTTGCTTTTGAGATAAAAAATAAAGAAGGAAAGATGAGTGGTTAAAAAAGAATGCATGAAGAGAGAGAAATTTGTGGATAAATGTGAAATGGAGCAATGTTAGAAACTCGGAATTCAATATTGGGGGCTGCCAGGGTTCGAACCCGCGACCTCTGACTCTGATACCAGAGTTGCAAAACCAATTCAACCAAATAGTTGAGGCCCGTTATATTCTATTACGCAAAACCTATTGTCACTATATAGTTAGTGTCATATACTTTCTATTATGGTCTAATAAAATTTATAAAAGATTTTGTTACGAGTGGTTAAGACGAAACTAACCTAGCAACTAACTGTCTTAAATTCGATCTATATATCCTTCCGCCCCTTCCATTGTACTCGTAATACATACTCCACGATTAAGTGTAGACTTCGTTAAATAACAGTTTTAAAAGTGTCAACATGTATACATGTTACTAACACGAGACCAAAGAGGCTTAAATCCCCCGTCATTTATGTTTCAATTCTAAAGTATAAACATTGATATTTCAGTTATTTATTTCTTAGATTTTGTGACAAGGGATCTAAAATACATCGTACTTGAAATTAAATGGATATTAAGTTTTATAACCATCAAATAATATATAATTTAAATATTACGGAGTAGAGTATTAAATTAACCTAAGTGAGTATACACGAAGAACAAATTTTCTAAGACGAGAAAGTGTCTGATTTTTCTATATTTCCAACAAAAATATATTCTTTACGTTTCAATTATTTATTTATCTTTTATTTTATTTGTAAGAAATATTATTGTAATTACCACAGACAAACGAAAATGACCGAGAAAGAGGGGAGTAGATGATAACTACACGGTACAAACTATCCAATTATGTTCTGATTTCTGAAGTAGTAGTACTTCCTCCATTTTCTTTTTATCTTCCCAATTTTCTTTTTTGGCCACTTTTTTTTTATCTTCCCATTTCATTTCTTTCCATTTTAGTCCATAATTTTTATCATACTACCCTTACTATTTACAACGCTTTATACCTTTATTCTTTCCTATTTACACACATTTTACCCTTCTACTCTCAATATTTACTAAATTTATCATTTTATATTAATTACAAAAAAAAATTGTGCCAAAAGTGAATGGGAAGATAAAAAGAAAATGGAGGAAGCAGTTCATTTTAATCTAAACTTCATCCATTTATGATTTACCTTCTAAATAATCCAGGCTAGCCAAGCAAATGTGGGTATCATGTCGATCACTATCTGAATGACCATTGATGGATCCAGAAATTTTTGTATGGTGTAGCAAATTTATATTAGATACATAAGAAAACTTTTAATAATTATTTTCTCTTTTTTTTGAGCATTTGTAAAGTTTGTTACTCCATATTTTGTAATTTTAAAAGTATTATATAATAAAAAATATATTAATTGCAGCACAAAATATATTAAGCTTAGTACAAAAACTTATTGAGTTAGTAATACAAAAATATACTACTCAATATCAAAATATAGTCATCAACATCTTCAGTCTTGATCATTATATTTACAATATTCTCTTAGTTACGCATATAGTCCTATGTATTTTACTTTTTACTTTGAAATAGGATACATTAAATCTACATAAATCACGTAAATCAAAAGATAAATAACAAAATTTAATGTACCAAAATTCTACATTCTCAAAAATTTTAGTGTAGCAAGTGCTACACCATTCTTGTACGTAGGTCCGCCCATGTGAATGACAATGGGAGAGCTAAATATAGTACTCCCTCCGTCCCAAAATGATTGTCCCATTTAGTTTTGCACAATAATTAAGAAAATTGTGTAATGATGTGGTATATAGACAATTATGACTACTTTATAGGGTAATGTGTGAGGTGGTGTGGGTTAATGGAATGACAAGATGGTAAATACTTTGTCTTAGTAGGGACGAAGTTGTAAAAAGGATAGACTAAAAAGAAAAGGTAAGAAATGAGACAATCTTTAAGCACTGACAAATCGTAGGCACAACAGTGAAGACGATTGTTCAACTTCTTCTATTGAATAATAAGAAACGTACAACTATCATATGAATATATACACCCTAGTATCTTCAACCCTAACACATATTTCCTAACTATATACAGGGCAAATAAGGTAACAAAAGATATACAAATATCACGGTTTCCATATGACGAAGATACTTAGAATATAGAGATATTCTTACACTCCCCCTCAAGTTGGAGCACTTGGTAAGACAATGCCCAACTTGCGTTGGAGGTATTCGAACTGCTCCCCTCCTAAAGGCTTCGTGAATATGTCCGCTATTTGTTCCGTTGTCCCTACATGAGTAGCTGCTATATTATTTTTCACGAGATGTTGTCGGATGAAATGACAATCTATCTCGATGTGCTTTGTCCTATCGTGGAACACCGGATTCTTTGCTATATAGAGTGCCGCTTCGTTATCACAGTATATTCTCATTGGCTGTGTGTGAAAAACTCCAAGTGACGCTAAAAATGACTTCACCCAAATTAATTCACTTGTTACGCTTCCCATCGCTCTATATTCTGCTTCGGCCGATGACCTCGATACTGTTGCTTGTTTCTTAGCCTTCCATGAAATTGGTGACTCTCCTAAAGCCACAAAATATCCTGTTAATGATCGTCTTGTTAATGGACATCTCCCATGGTCCGAGTCCGAGTATCCATGTAGTTGCAAGGTGGACGTAGCATCAATTTTTATCCCCTTGTTAGGACTACCCTTCACATATCGAACCACACGCAAAGCCGCATCCCAATGTTCTTTTCTCGGTTCTTGACTGAACTGGGACAAGGTATGTACGGCATATACCAAGTCGGGTCTTGTAATAGTGAGATAGACTAGCCTGCCTACCAGTCTTCGATACTTTGCTGCATCTCGCAAGACATACCCTCCTGCCAATCCTAACTTGTGATCTGTTTGAATAGGAGTCGGTGCCGGCTCTGCTCCTAGCAAACCTGCTTCTTTAATTATACCCAAGGCATACTTTCTTTGACTAAGGAACAATCCTTTCGGCCTGGTAGCGACTTCTATTCCAAGAAAATACTTAAGTCGTCCTAGGTCTTTGATGCCAAACTGCTTGTCGAGAAAGTTCTTGAAAGCGATGCTCCCCTTAGCATTGTTACTCACAACTATCATGTCATCCACGTACACAAGGACTCCAATGAACATCCCATCTTTGTTGTAAGTGAACAAAGAGTAATCTGCCATTGATTGGACAAAACCGTATCCACATAAGGAATTTGTCAATTTTGCGAACCAATTTCGAGACGCTTGTTTCAGCCCATATATTGACTTTTTAAGTCGACATACTTTGTTCAAGTCATTCACTTCAAAGCCTTGTGGTAGTCTCATGTAAACTTCTTCACTCAGATCTCCGTGTAAAAACGCATTGTTAACATCTAATTGGGTAATCATCCAATTCTTTGAAACTGCCACGGCCAAAAGACATCTCACGCTAGCCATCTTTGCGACGGGTGCAAACGTCTCATGATAATCCACCCCTTCAATTTGGGTAAAACCTTGTGCTACTAACCTTGCTTTGTATCGTTCTATAGTTCCGTCCGCCTTGTATTTAATTTTATACACCCATTTACACCCTATGGCCCTTTTTCCATTTGGTAAATCGACAATGCTCCAAGTTCCATTTTTTTCTAATGCATCAATTTCTTTTTTCATCGCATCTCGCCAATTTTTATCTTTGACTGCATCGGAATATCGAGTTGGCTCTTCCTTGGAGTCGAGTGCAGCTAAGAAACTGCAATGAGAAGTGGAAAAACAACTAGTAGTGATATAATTAGCAATGGGGTAACGCGTACCTATCCGTGAAGAGGTTGATTGGCCGGAGTGAGCTGTCTTGATGGGGTCTGTAACACGAGTGGAGGTGCAAATATAGTCTTTCTTCCATTTCGGCTCAAATTTTTCTCGTGCCCCTCGTCCAATAAGCACATCATTTTGTGCAGTACTCTGTTGCTCTTCACTCCCCCGAACTGCATCAGTTTCGACCCCTTCATTGTCAGTAACTACTTGGTTTGTGTCTTGGATTTGTGTACCTGGTACTTGAATAGTTTCATTTCCACTTGCAGTAGCATGTGTACTTGTACCTCCATCATTTATTTCGTGGGTCTCTTGCAAGTCCACAAACAAATCATCACCCCTGATGATTTTATTGGGTGTCTCATTAAGTCCTTCACCAACTCTGACCGAAGCAAAAGGGAATGAATGTTCATAAAAAATCACATCTCGAGACACAAAACACTTTCTTTGTTCGATATCATAAACTCGCCACCCCTTTTTACCGTGAGGGTAGCCTAGAAAAATACACCTTTTTCCTCGTTCGGAGAATTTGTCTTTTGGCTTGTCCTTGTTATGAACGTAACAAAGGCACCCGAATACTCGGAGGTTATCAAGATTGGGTTTTTCTCCAAAAAAACACTCATAGGGAGTCTTTCCATCTAAAATTGGTGTTGGTGTTCTATTTATTAAATAAATAGCTGTTAGCACACACTCACCCCAAAATTCGATTGGCAAATTAGCCTCAAACCGTAATGCCCTTGCTTTCTCAAGTATATGTCTGTGTTTCCGTTCAACTCTCCCATTTTGTTGAGGAGTGTCTACATTACTAGTTTGCCATACCATGCCATGCCTTTTATAAAACTCCGTCATTCCTCCTGAGACAAACTCGGTACCGTTGTCGCTTTGGACGATTTTGATTTGGATGTCAAATTGTGTTAGTACCATTTTGCAGAAATTTTGGAGTAATTCTCTGGCTTCTCCTCTATCTTTCATCAAATAGGCCCACACACCTCTACTGTGATCGTCGACTATCGTCAAGAAATAGTGTGCCCCGGACAAATCGCTGGCACGATAAGGTCTCCATATATCACAATGAATTAAATTGAATAATCTATCACTTCTTTTATTATTAGTACAAAAAATCGACCGGGTTTGCTTAGCCCGACAACAAGAATCACAAGCATAATTTTTGTTCCAACACAAATCTTTTCCAACTAGATTAGAAAAACTCGACAATACTCTACTAGAAGGATGACCAAGCCTTCGGTGCCATAAGTGACACTCTGTTGACGTTTCGACTTTAGATGCACGTTGCTCCGACTCTAGTAGGTAATGATAAACCCCATCTCTTTGCTCACCCAGCCCAATCCGCCTCTTCGTAGAACGGTCCTGTATTACACAACATTGAGGATGAAAAGTCACTACATAATCATTTTCCCGAATGAGTTGTTGAATTGAAATTAAATCACAATTTAATGAAGGAACATATAAAACGTCTTTTAGGACAAAATTTTCAGTTAACTTCACTTGTCCATGCTCTTCTGCAGGAATTTCTTTTCCGTCAGGTAGCCCAACCTTTGATGGCATGCCTTTCCATATATTTTCAAGCCACTGTCGCTTTCCGGTCATGTGATGCGACGCCCCACTATCTAAAATCCAACTACTAGAAAGGCTAGTTTTCGTACCTGTTAATTTTTCACCACCATCTGGACTGACCATAAGTAAACTCCTTAACCTACTCATCTCCTCCGCAGTAAAACCTTGCTCCTGTTTCTGCAAATTTCCGTCAGGTAGACTATCTGTTGCACCAACTGCATTGGCCCGATAGTTAGCTCCTTGGTCATAATTATTGTGACGGTTTTCTCCACGTCCTGTAAAGCCTCTGCTACCTTCTCCGCGTCCTCCTCGACGCCCTCTTCCACGTCCTCTGCCCCAATTTGGCGGATACCCGTGTTTATCATAACAATTATCTTCTTCATGGTTATATTTCTTACACCAAGTGCATTGCATAACATCTCCATTACTCTTGTCTTTGGACCACATTGTCCCTCGTCCTCGTCCCATTGTCGGAGTCATCTTTGTTGTCATAGCAGATTCGACTCGTTCTTCTTTAACTCGAGTCACAACGTTATGTCTTTCTTCTCGGAGCACAAGTGAGTATGCCCTGCTCAAGGAGGTGATATTGTCTTCCATGAGTAGGTTGGACCGTATGTGGCCATAGAGTGAGGTATTCAATCCCATCAAGAATTGGTGTACCTTCTCATCTTCCTTTTCTTTATTGATGGCAGTGGCTGCTCCACAAGTGCATTTCGGGACGCGACTGTAATTTGCTAGTTCATCCCATATCATCTTCAATTGGGTATAGTATTCGACCACCGACAGCTTCTCTTGCTTGCATTCGGTAAGGTCGCTTTTCAACTGATGCACCCGAGGTGCGTTCCCGGCAGAGAACCTTTCCTTTAACTCTGTCCAAATTTCTGATACATCACCAGAGAAGGTAATGCTCGGGTGTAGTTTGGTATCGATGACGTTCCTTAGCCATGATTTAATCATGGCATTGCATTGTCGCCAAGCAGTCAATGTTTCTTCTTCTTCGTTCACGTCAGGTTTCTTGACTTCCCCATCAATGAATCCGAGTTTGTTCTTTGCATCTAATCCATTCCTTACGGCATCAGCCCATATTTCATAATTTTCTCCATTGAAACTGGTTTGTGTGAGCATCAAACTGGGGCTATCCGATGGATGGAGATATAGAGGAGATGACGTTGTGATGGTCTTCTTACCATCGCCCTTTCCGTCATTTCCTGTCATTGTGCGTTTTTGTGAGAGAGAAAAAAAAATTGGATCCTACTGCTCTGATACCATGACAAATCGTAGGCACAGCAGTGAAGACGATTGTTCAACTTCTTCTATTGAATAATAAGAAACGTACAACTATCATATGAATATATACACCCTAGTATCTTCAACCCTAACACATATTTCCTAACTATATACAGGGCAAATAAGGTAACAAAAGATATACAAATATCACGGTTTCCATATGACGAAGATACTTAGAATATAGAGATATTCTTACAAGCACCTACCCAAAAAGGAATACAGGACAATCTTAGTGGGACGGAGGGGCTAGGGAGTATGAGAAACAAGGATAAGTTTTGCTAATCCAAATTTCAAAAATTTATCTACTTTTGACGTTTGAAAAGTATTGAATGTATCGTGATTCATGAGTCATCAAATGAAATAAAAAACTACGATACAAAATACTGTATGTTACAAATTTCGGTTCTATTGGCAAAAATAGTCTGAAAGTTAGTTGAAAAGTTTTAATTGAGCTAAAAAGCTAGTTGAAAATTAGGAGCTGATCGATGAGATAGTTGAAATCATTAAAAGTATTGGATAATAGAATAGTATAAATATACGAGTAATTGTTTGGCCTGAACCATTGTCTTAAATGTTTTGGTTGACTTGTTCCTTAACATGATATCAGAGTCACTCCCAATATTTCGAACTTTCAGTTAGAAACTCAGCATATGCATGGTATGGGGGAGAACGTGCACTAACCACTTTTCAAGCTCAATGAACATTTGAGGGAGACGACGTAATTAAATTGGTTCCTCAACAGTTATAAGAATATGGTCCAAAAATCATGCTTGTTACTAGTTTCAAACGTAACAAGTTACTCCGTACATATTAGGAATAATGTACACAAGGTGTGGTGGCATAAGGTTGCCTTATTAGCGTGGTAGATGCATGCATGTTCGATCCTTACTGATGTCAAAACTATTACAGTACTTCGTATGTTTTTTTATTTACGTTTTTATTTATGAATTCGTCTTTTTGTGAACATTAAAGTTCCTTCTTAGCATTCCAGTATTGGTATTCGATATTCAAACTTGTACATATATGAGAGGAAGATTCGAACTTATTATGACTTATATTTGACCGGATACTTTTCATAAAATCATCTCAAAAATCATTTGAAACAGCCCAAAAACTAAAAACATGGCTCTGAAATGGTGAAACAAGAAAAGTGATGGTAAAAAAAAAGTGAAAAGGATGGAAGGAGGGACCAAAATAGCAAGCACCGAGGTAAATGTGGGGAATAAACAAGACAAAACGTAGTTGACCCCACTCACACTCACAGTAAAAAAACAAACCATTTTTTTTACAGTTCATAAACCACCCAGAGTATGTTGTAGCAGCAGCACATACCTACAGAAAGTTGATTATTGCAGTGAATAATGTACAGTATTGTATTTGTAACAAGCCGCACTTGTGCAGAATGTCACACCACGCCGGTTTCATTTTTTTTACCGAAATGCGTACCCAATTTTTAATCTCCCCATCCATCGCATTCCTATTTTCTCACTTTTTTCAGGGTGGGATTGATTATTCCTAGGTAAGTGAGTAAAAAAAGTGAGTGGGTGTTGTGTTTTATGGCAGTAAATATTTAGCACCCGAAATAGTAGGCATGATTGTCAGATTCACTGTACACATCACATTCTTGATGTATGGGATTGTAATTGTAATTGTAATTGTGTCGTTTTCTTTTAGTTTTGGAGTTCTAGTTTGATGTGTATGTGTCTATTCAAATGGATTGGACTTGTTGGTAAATTGGTCAAGCAAGCGAAGCGATGGCAGACGATGTAAAATCGATTCGAAGTTGATTTGACACTTGAAATGAGAATTATGATCCGACTCAATGTAACTCGACCCGAGTATTTCATCAAGCTAAGCTACACCTGCACTTAGTTAGTCTCTAATAAGTTTATCAGTAAGTCTTCCCTGTGATGGGTATATCCGTCACAAGGTTATAACAGGTCAAGTATTGTCCATTTGATAATAAATAATGACAAAACATTTGTTATCCACTTGCTTGCTATCATACTTTTTGTCTTATCTAAACTACTTGACCCGTTATAAACTTGTGACGGGTTTACCCGTCACAAACAAAAATTTGTGTAAGTTTATTAAAGCTTCTTCTATTTCAAATCATGTAGTTCTCGTCTTGCCTTAATTGATCAAATGAATGCAAGTTTTTCTTTCAGCCATTTCATCCTTAATCTCGCAAAAGTTACGAGATTCATTTACACAGTACAATAATCATTTTATATTAGGCTCACTTACTATATTAGCCTAACTAAGTAACCAAATGTATGTTTTTTTCCCAACAAAACACGCACTTAATCGCATTCCAATATACAGCGAGAGAGAATTCGAACCTGAGATTTATTGTCCCGAGTAGTTAGTCTTAACTCTTAATCACTAGACTATCTGATCATCTTTGATATACGAAACTATTTTTTTTCTTTTGGCTAACCTTTACAAATAGTAGCCTTGAGTGAGTGGTTTGGTAATTACCCTTATATATGCATGTCTTGAAAATGAATGAGAAATAAGTAGCACGCCCTATGAATGGTCCATTTTATTAAAGCATATCGAAATTAGATGTAGTGTTGCATTTGGTATATATATTTGGTGGCATACAACTCACTAGTCAAAACTCAGACCACTGTAATTAAGCTACATATATACATGACTGATTTTTATGTACTAGGGAGCTCATTTTCAGTGTTTCACTTTCAAAACAACATGCAAATTTAGTCAAATAATGTCAACAAATTAGAGAAAATCATATTTTGGGAACACAAATTCTTGTTTGTGACGGAGATATCCGTTACAAACGTATGACGGGTCAAATAACTACCAAATAAGTTGAATAAGACAAAAATGAGGTTAGTGGGACCTAGATAAATAATTGTTTTTTCCTCCAAAAGTGGTACTTACTTGACCCGTATTAAGCATACGACGGATATATCCGTCGCAAGAGAGACAACTGTTTTGGGAATCATACAAAGGTTTTCAATGTTTCTTTACTAGCTTCATAAAAACAACCCTAAATTACAGGCTAAAAATTTCTAGCTCCCTCTTTTTAGTATTTGTCTCATTTCGTGAACAGTTGATCTTACTTAAGACGGAGTATCCATCGTAAATTTTAAAACGGGTCAAATACTACCACATGTGTCTAATAAAGACAAAACATTTTCAACTTATAAGACCACTTATTTGATGTAGATAATGGCGTCACAAATAAACAAGAATTTGTCTTTCATGAATATGTGGCAAACGTAACAAAAACGGAGAAAATACTGTGTCAATGGATTTTCTATAAAGTCAAATTCGACGATATTAGTTGAAAGTTTATAAAATTATACTAAGTACTCCTACTACGAGTACATATACGATAACACGATCAATTATGTTAATCTATTTCGTAATGATGTTGAATAATAACCAGACTCGATCTCATCGATCTAATTAAGTGATGATGAAATTACTTACTGTAATTACTAGGCAATACGGAGTAGGAGTAGTAATTAATGGAGTATGATTAAAATTGATAATTGTTGAAAGTGAGATTGATCGTGACTTTATGCAATAGTAATAATGAACAACTTTGGCATTGTTTCTTGAACAGGTCCTATACACAATTCACAAAGCCCTAGCATTGTAGCACTGTGATGTGTAAATGATGGGTTTACACATAAAAGGAAGCATGCATAATAGTATATGTAAAATGAGTAACTCATAAATCGATGACGGGTCAAATAATAATACTTCCTCCATTTTCTTTATATTTTCCCAATTTCTTTTTCGGTCCACTTTTTTTTTATCTTTCCATTTCATTTCTTTCCTTTTTGATCCATAATATTTACCATACTACCCTTACTATTTATAACACTTTCCATCTTTATTATTTCCTATTTACCCACACTTATCATTCTACCCTCACTATTTTTTAAATTTATTATTTTATATTCATTATAAAAAAAAGTGTGCCAAAAATAAATGGGAAGATAAAAAGAAAATGAAGGAAGTACCACTTACTTAGAAATAACGGGTCAAATAATATTGATTTGTTTACTAAGTACTTAATTTCAGAGGAGCATGCTAACCATGCTTAGCTTAACTTTCAAGACTTGCCATCATCTAATCTTAATTTACACTCTACAATGCACTTGCATCGTGTGTTTATTTTTTTAGATTTATAGCCATACAATATATTTTGTTGTTTAATAAACGTTTTAGCTACATGATTAGAATATAAATGATCATCTTGGTTCATGGTATCAGAGTCGGAGGTTAGATAAAGAGTTCGAACTCTGACAGTTCCCAATAATATCTTAAAATCTCACGTGGAAACCCAACACATGGTACGGGGGAGCCCGTGCACACTAACCACTCTTCAAGCCCGAGATTATAAATGAGTCTCAACCATCGCCTTAAGTTTTTTATTGAGTTGATTCATTAACACAATTTACAGACTATATACAGAGTATCCAATATCGTTAGTTAGACTTGAAAGACAAACGTTGTTTGTGAGCCTCGGTTGGAAGCTTGACATCTTTGGCTAAACCAAGAGTTTCAAGTAACTTGATAATGTACCAAGTCACATCGATCTGCCACCATTCCAAGCCGTGTCTAGCTGAATACTCGAACGCATGGTGGTTGTTATGCCATCCTTCTCCCGCCGTCAATATTGCTACCCACCTACAACCCATAAATTAAACTTCAGATTTATTCAAACGTATATACAGAGTATTAGTTTGAGTTCCGTGTAAATGTATAACTTAGCTTGTTTAATTGGTCACTTATATAATGATTTTTAGGTGGATTTTGTTTAAATGTGACGTTATGACGGGTATATAACGACAGTTGATTGATTTCCCCTATTTACGAAATTGCAATTGAGAAATACTCAGCACCCATACCAGTTATTTCTAGACAAATCACCGGTATTCCAAGCCTGATTTCCCCAAGTATGGCAGGCAGAATTCACAAGAAATGTAAAATGATAAACAATGGTAGTCCTTGCACCCTGCAATAATATTAATTTTTTTATCAAGATAATATATGAACCTACATTATCATCTTATAAGAGAATTTGTACGTGTTTGGACGAATACAAGAATAAGTTCAATATAGATCCGGTTATACGAGTCACTAGTCTAGTTAAAGTCAAAATACACTTAAATTTTATCCCTTTGTAAGTTCTTTTATACGGAGTACATATATATTTATTTTTATAATTGTCTCATTGATCCAACAAGTTGAGCAAGTGGAGATGGATTTAGTCCTAAATTATTCATGGATCGTTTCAAGTTTGGATCAAACGTAACAAATCGTGATTCAAATTGTCAAGTCTTGACCCTGCAAAAACAATTATTTGCCGGATTTATGTGAGTTGGATTAAAATTTGACAGGTCTATAGTAAACAGGAAATTACTTACCAAACACCAAGCAAGATAAGAAAATCCACCAAAAAGGTACAAGAGTAATCCAAATGCATATGGATGGAACCAATATGTAGTCCTAATGAACCTGTAAAACGCTTGCCTCTCCAAGTCTTCTACATTACTTGCCTCACCACTCTACAACAATATCAACTAAAATTACATTTAATATACGGAGATATTTTTAAATTTATCGTCATTTCTAACCCACTATTATAATAATAAATCGTGCATTTGCATGAGACGTAAACCATTACCTTTTTACGGAGCGTTGTGCTGTCGAAGAGCCAGTTAATGTGGCTGAACCAAAACCCATGGAGTGGAGTATGCGGGTCTAACTCAGAATCACAAAACTTGTGATGTCGCCTATGGTTGCTCACCCATGTTATTGGATCATCCTAAATATTCTCACGACAAAATTGCATCATATTTTCAACAAATAAAAAATAAAATAGCACACAAATTCGTCCGTGACAATGATGTTTTTAACCTCGTAAAGTTGTCACTGACAATGACGATTTAAGAAATTTTTGAAAATCAATAAAAATAATAATAATAATATAAGACATTTAAAACTTTGTTCAATAAATGGACCGCACTCATATCATATCGACCGGTGTCCAGGTCCCAAAAAAATTAATTCAAATTTGGTTATTTTCCAGTCCAAACCCGATCTTAAAACTGGGCAGGTCTCTGGGTTTAGATTTTTAGAGTGACTGATATTTGGGTTTAAACAATCTGATCCTGTTTGGTCCGGATTTAAACCCAATTCAACCCATTAGAATGCAGCCCGTATTGCCATCTCTATATCAATTCCCACGTTGGGCTTCGTGGGATGCATCCACAAAATACAGGCCCGTATTACAAAATATGGCCAGTACAAACGTTTTCGTTTTAATATTACTTAAATTTTAAAACGGGTCAAATACTAATACATCATGCTTTTAAATTTTTTGACATTTCCGAAACAACTTATCATTTATTTTGGTATAATATCTTAATGGCATGTTTGGGAACTTGGATTTGGATTTGAATTCCGGATTTGAAATATTTCGTGCGTTTGGAAACCATGGGATTTGGATTTGAAATTTTACTCAAATCCAACCTAGTTCAAACTTGGTTTTCTCAAATCCCTAGTATAGGGTAGTCATTTCAAATCCGTCAGTTGTCGTTTCTTTGTTTTTTCGCATAATCTTGTCGTAATATTTGTTTTTCAATATATTTTTTTTCTCGTATTTGAACGTATTATATTTTTTTAATGAAAAATTTTAAAAAATAAAAATTAGTGACTTTGACCCGACTTGACCCGCCCGAAATCCAAATCCAAATCCAAGGGTACCCAAACACCATTTTGGATTTGGATTTAGATTTGAATTCTAGAAATTCAAATACAGGAATTGAATTCTTGATATTCAAATCAATTCCGAGTATCCAAACGCAACCTAACGGAATACATTTTACTGATATCATACCGTCACGTCTGTCACAACCAACAATTCCCTCTTCTCATCATCGGATAGATCTCAATAATAACGTTATCTGAAGTTTTGTGAAACCGAATCTAGTTACTCCATTTCATAAGTATGACATGTAATAAAGAGATTTTTCCTCCGTCTCATTCATTTGTTTGTTTTGATTAAAATACTTCTCCCAATAAATGAAAAACAAACAAACAAACTAAACAGACAGACGAAGTAGATATATAGAATGAGAAGCATACCTGCATGGCCAAAACACCAAAGTAAGCGAAGAGGTATTCAAGCCATTTCGGAAGTTTAAAACTCTTATGAGTCAAATTCCGATGATACGACAATGTAATGCCCAATACACCCGTTACAATACCTATGAAAACACTCACTCTAAACGCACCCCAATCAAAATGAAATGGCGTAAACATAGCCAACAAATGAGTCGTCGTAATTACAACTAAATTCCAAATGTCGTGCCAATTCCATTTACTACTTTTTATATTCTTCGGTTTATTCACTACGACATCAGAAAACCAGATGTTATTATTACGTGAATTTGTTGTGGCCGAACCCATGGCCCGAACCCTGCCCCTTCTTCTCTCGTTATTATAAACATTGTTCGATGAATGACTGATTATCCTTACGTTTAAATGTGTGTTTCTTAAACTTGACGACGGGGCGGAGGGTGGAGATAATAGCGGGATTGAGACTAATGTCGCCATGGAAGGGATACCGGGTACAATTTTTTTAAGTACTTGTTTGTTTCAGTAGTATATGTATAGGGGTGTTTACGTTTACGGGCCGGTTTATATATGGACGGACCATACCAAATGAGGGCCCCCCGAACCCGACTTCTGGCGGTAAAGTACAATCCTTTTAAATTTAGGCAGGTCCCGACGGTTTGGTGTGGCTTTGTTGGACCCGGACCTAGCTCGGACATGGGGAGGGTCATGCTGGGTTAACCACGGAATTTGTGTCTAGTTCTGGGTCTGGGTTGAGTTGGTTATTCGAATTCGGGTCATAAGTTAGAAAAAGCGATAATAATAATAATAAGGGCTCGTTTGGTTCACCATGGAAAGATGGAGTTACCGGTAACTTAAATTCACGTGAATTTGTATTTCGGGTGAATTACAAAAATGTTGTTAAATTAATTCAAAGTTGTACCCACAAGGCCACAAGGGGGACTAGGTGAGCAACTTCCCCCATTATACGGAATTGAAGTTCCTTGGTAGGTTGCAATTCCCATGAAATGAACAATTAAACAGAATCCCAATTTATCAATTTATGAGAAGTTCTGATTTGAGAGGGCAACCAAACGACCCCTAATAATAGTTAATCTATCGATAGACTTTATCTACTATGAGTGTTACTCCTAGCATCTAAGATTCCACACCTGGGATCTGTGATCTTACTGTGCCGACTTCCATGTATACAGACACAATAAGACAATAGGTACGTAACATCGTACACTTGAATGTGATGAATTGGGCGACCATATTTATAGTGTGCATTGTTGGCCTAGCTTTGAGAATATCTTCTCATGGAGTATTCTTTTTCCGATGTACAAAAACTCCATCTATGTTGTGGTCCAAAATAAGACTGGATCCCAAAAATTGAAAGGGAATGCATATATACCTTTAATTTACAAACGATTTGATAACCTTTCTAATCAATCGAACTAGTTTGTGAGATAAATTCGGATATTCGAATTAGAATTCATAATCGAATTCGGAAGCGTTATTATTTATGTAAATTGATGGAGTTAAATGAAGAAAAGTTTGGTTGAATCTTTACGTAAAAGATAAAGGTTTATAAAAGGTAGAATAGACAAATTTTAGGAAAATTCGTTAAAATTGATTAAACACTCGTTAAGAAAATATTAAGTAGCTAAAAGTTAGACATCAAGTAACTACCAACATAAAAGAGATATAAATATTTGGAACAATATAAATACGTACACCGTAGCTAATACGGAGTATATGGTGTTTTGTTCGTCTCAAACTAATTAACTACCTTAAATGGATCCAAATAGGGGTTCAAGGGTCGTGTCCTCGTGTCCTTTTTCGTCGAATCTAGATACATAAACATATTAATTTAAGTAACGGTTTAATCACAAAAGAGTTCCTAATTACTCGGTACCAAATACAATAACAGTACGTAGTATCGAGTTATTGACCATTAGCAAATTATTTGAAAAAAAAAACTAGAACAAGATATAATAGTAGTAATTAAGTATCTAATATTAATATTAATACTCGTAACTAATTAATTAGTGATAATGTTGCCTTTAGTTAGGCTTGAAAGACAAACGTTGCTTGTGAGCCTCGGTTGGAAGCTTGACATCTTTGGCTAAACCGAGAGCTTCAAGTAACTTGATAATGTACCAAGTCACATCGATCTGCCACCATTCCAAGCCGTGTCTAGCTGAATACTCGAACGCATGGTGGTTGTTATGCCATCCTTCTCCCCCCGTCAATATTGCCACCCACCTACAACCCACAAAATTAATCTTCAAATTTATTCAAACTTATATACTCCGTACTTAGTATATACTCGTATGTTTTATTTAGCTAGGCGCGCACGCAATGTGTAAATGTACACCCTATATGTTTTGATTCATGCTTTCTCAGTTTCATTTGATTCTTTACGCTTACTTTATACACGTAAATCAATGCACTTTTTATTTCGTCTATATCTTTAGTTACATATTTTTAAAAATTATAAAAACTCGATATTTATAATGCACTCGATTAAACAATTTAAACCTTTTTTTTGGATAAATTATCTTCCCCTATTTATAAAATTGTTATCGGAAAATAACACTCATACCAATTATTTTTGGATAAATCACCCGTATTCCAAGCTTGATGTCCCCAAATATGACACACAGATGTTGCTCAAAATGTAATATGATAAGTTAATATACCCCTTGCACCCTGCAATAATTATAACTAGATTAAAGCCCGTGCGCTGCACGGATTAGTTGACTTAATTACATTGAAAAAAAATTATATATTAATAAAAAATCTCATATAAAGATTATAAAAATAAGGATAAATCCATATATATAATAAAAAGTCAAACTTTTATGCATCCCTTTATAACACTCGCTTTTGAGTGAATATAATTGTGCCACATCATGAGCCTTCTTTGAACGCCACATGGCGCAACAAATTATCTCACATTCAACATTTGCTTCTCTTAAACACAAAAAAACATGGACTCTATATCTATCTATACTATATTATAAAAAGTCAATCCTTTTGCATTAGCCTAAATTATCTACTACTACTAATCACTCATTTCACTCATTCTAAACCCACCTCATGCCGCCACGTGTCCTATCTCTTCACTATTATCCTATCTCTTCACTGTTACTATTACTATCTACCTATCTACGAGTATAATAAAACACCTTTGCCGTCTCTATCTATTTAGCTTCCTCAACCTCTTCGCATTCCCGTCTTAAATTGGATGCAGTAATTCCTGTCTTAAATTGGATGCAATTTAAGTCGTCTTCACCTATTAATAGAACATAGATACGTTCAAATGACTTCTCCCATCTACTCGCATCCAAACGTCGCTCGACAGAACTCAGCTCAACATATATTCGCCGGCCATCATCCTCCACGATATGTTTCGACTCTTTCGCTTGGTCTATTTCCTCCAAACGAAGTAAATATTTTCGTAGAGGTATGCTTATATATCTATACTATAATATCATAAGTAAATAATGAGCATGTAGGCGCACGACACAGGTGGTCTAGCTTGGGATATTTTGTACATCGAACAATGCATTATATTATGTACTCCATTATTTAGTTGCCGACTTTATACAGATTAGTTGTCATTGTGTGTCGTCATTAGGAAGGATGGATACCGTCGTTGGCTGCACATTAACATTGTTGTACATTATGCAGAAACACCACCTTACTGATACGCTGCATGACGTATTAATTTGTGCTTAGTTGTTGCTGCATTATTACACGATACTTTTACGAGGACGAGACTCAAGAAAGTTGGAGGAATAACACAAGAATGTCTCATACACAAGGAGGGCAAACACAATATACGTGTAGTGGCCAACAACCTACTAGATTGCTTTAATTTTATTAAGTTTACTCTCTTTGACGGTCAGATGACGATTTAAGTCACAAAATATATTTCTTCTCTACGGATTTGGTTGTTGGTTAATCTGTATCTATATTATGTATTACACATTTACGCTTCTTACATGCTTAGAATTACACACGTTTATTCAACTTAGTATGTCTACATTTCCCCTTTTACACATTTCTAATGCAAGTATAAAATTTTAGTTAGGTGAAAAAATTAACAGACAACATTTTATTTGTAATAATAAATATTATACGTATCCGTGCATTGCACGGGTAACAAAACTAGTTGATATTTCATACCTTAAATTACATCATTTTTCAAACTTTATATCTTGAATAACTTTCTCTCAAATTAATACTCCGTATTTAATAGATTATTAAGGTGGTGTTTGGCCTTGCTTAATTAAAAGAGTTTTGCTTCTTAAAATAATTTATTCACAAGCTGCTTTTCGGAAAAATTCTACGTGTTTGGTTATAGTTTCACAAAACTATTTATTAAAAATAGCTTTTCACTTGAGCAAATGAAAGAAAAAAAAATATATTTTAAAAGTATAGCAAGATGGGTCTCTATTTGTAGAGAATTTAAAAATATGAGGGAATAAATATTTTTTCAATTTTATTTAAATGTTTACGAATTACAAATTTGTCATTTGAGCGAAAATATCGTAAAGATAAACAAATAAGTCAGAAGCATCAAATCATGCTTCTGCTTTTGGGTGGTAAAAGTTGATTTTGAGCTTTTAAAAAACAGTTTTTACCTTTCCAAAAAAGTGTGTTTGGCCAAATAAGAGCTTTTAGCTTTTAAAAATTCTAAAAACACCTCAAGAAACTAGGCCAAACAGCACCTAAGACAAATTAATATTTAATACTTCTAACACAAATTTAAACTTTCTTCTAACAAATTTCACTATTGTGGAGATAATAATTAAAACTCATAATGTCTCTCCACTACAAAAAAAGGTGAGCTTTGCAACGGATATTTGCAACGGAACAATATCCGTAGCAGAAATAAAACTTGCTACGGATTTGCGACGGAAAATATATTTTGCGTCCGAATTGCGATGAATCTCGGCTACCGTTATGGCGCGCAAAAAAAATCAAAGAGCGCTAAAAGTATGCGACAGAATTGCGACAACCTATTTTATTACCGACGAATTTGCTACGGATTATGCGACGATTTATTACAAAATTGCGACTGAATTGCAACGGACCTACGACGTACGGTTATTTCCTAAAATCCCCCACCTTTGGACCAATTGTGCTACGGATTTGCAACGGAAAATTAGAGTTGCAACGGACTTTCCGTAGCAAATCCGTAGCAAGTATGAATTACTTACCCTAGCCACTTACCCAGTTACCCCGACCCCCATTCACTCATCTAATTACTCCCCCACCCCTGAAACCCTCATACGCGCACCATAACTAGAACCACCACCCCTACGCCGCCGCTGATACCCTTACGCCGACGCCGCCACCGCGACCGCCATTATCACGGACCCACCACGGTACTTTCCCCTTCTTTCCTTCTTTTCCTTCTCATTCTGGCCTGCCACCGTCGCCTATCCCTACCACCGTCGCCTGTCCCTGCCACCGTCGCTGTTGTCGGCGTGTTCCTGCCGGCGCCATTCATTGCCGGCGTCGTAATTCTTGTTGCTAATTCTGATTCTGCGTTTTAAACCCTAATCGATTTGGGTTTTTCATTTTTTTTGCTAATTCTTGTTTTAATTAGTTTGAATTGTCTTATGTTTAGTGTTTCTTTGAATTTATGCGGTTTGTGTTCGTTTATGGGGAATTTATGTGTATTCGGTCATAATTTTTTTGGGTGATTATTATGGGTAGAGAACTAGAGATGAAGGAGGGTTTTATACTATATAGGAAGAAAGATGATGGGAAAAAGGAAGGAAGATTGTCATGGAAGATAGTTAGTTTAAAAGAAGAAAAACGTGTTGAAAATGGATAGATTCATAATACTAGGAAGTTACTCCATGTCGGAGTATAATGTTGTGATAAAAGTGAACGTTAAGAAATAAAAATTGTGACAAGATACATAGGATTACGGAGTACTATAGTAGGACTAGGATAGCCTTGTAAGTTTCGACATTAAGATCCGACCTTAGGGCTTTATTGCATGCTCCTCCTTATTAGTAATTAATATGAGTATTGACGACAATTATAGAAACACCAACTATGATACTCCGTTATTATTGCTTGTAAAAATCAGTTACTCAAATATATAATCTAAGTCTAAACACCTTTTAATTCTCAAAAAGCAATGCGTGACAAACTAAAATTAATTATGACAAACTATAATCACGGTTAGTGTTTCTTTGAATTTATGCCGCCATTATTTTGTGTTATGTATATATGTTATTTATTTGTTATTGCTAATTTTGAGTTTGACTTAGCACCCGTTCAAGGATTACACATTAGGTGTAATTTTTGAATAGTCCCCATTTTGGGACTGTCTTTGAGCATTTTATGCCATTTAGGTGGTAAATACTAATCTTCTCTACTTGTTTGTTGTGAGACGAAATTTGTCGGCATATATATTCCCTAACGTTCTCTTAGTACATATGTTGAACGTTATTTTGTTCTACATTGTGTATTTGGAGAACTGGGGGGAATTGCTGTCAAATTTTCGTCTCACAACAATCAAGAGTGCGATTAGTATTTACTAATGGCATGAAATGTTCAAAGATGGGTTTAGGTTGGAGAGATAAGTGCACCCATAAGCTCGAAACTATGTTTATTTCTCCTGCAGGTGGATGTGGATGTTGTCGGTGTTGGAGACGATTGGTTTAGATATTAGTGGTGATTGGTTTTGAGGTTGTGGTTGTCGTTTGGTGATTGGTTTTCCTGTTGTGGATATGTGCTTTTGTTGTTGATTTTTTGATTATTGTGCACTTGTAGTTTTGATTATTGTTGCATAATATAATTAATATTGTTACTGTTTGCTTATTATTCCTTACAAAAAATGTATTGTAGATTCGAAATGAAGAGATTAGAACGCAAATGGATGTATGAGCGAACAGATTCTAATAAAAAACTAAGAGTTGAATTTGTAAAGGGTGTCTCTGAATTCATATCTTACGCTAAGCAACAAAATGAATACCAATCAAACAAAGTAATTAGGTGCCCGTGTTCAAATTGCAACAATAAGGTATATTTAGTTGAACACGAGGTACGAAAACACCTTGGATTGAGGGGCTTCATGAACGATTATTACGAGTGGGTGTGTCATGGAGAGAAACTCGAGAGAACGACGGCAAGGAGTTCCTCCGAAAATCCATATCGAGATATGGTGGAGGACGCCTTACGCGAGAGAGTTAATGAAATTAGAGAGGAAGCTCTCAATGCTGCGGTCGTCGATGAGTCACCAAATTCAACAGTGGTCGGATTTTTCCAAATGTTAAAGCGTGCTGAACAACCATTATATAAGGGTTGTAAGCTCTCATTATTGGCTGCTGCCTCAAGGTTACTCACTTTAAAATGTGAGTTCAACCTAGCTCATAGATGTGTTGACAGTGTAACATCATATATAACTGATCTATTGCCTCAGGAACATATAAGTCCCAAAGACTACTACCAAACCAAAAATGTACTCAAAACTCTTCAATTACCTATTGAGAAAATTGATGTGTGTCCAAACGGATGTACAATTTTCTGGAGGGACACTGTTCATCTGGATAAGTGCATCAAATGTAGTCATAGTAGATATAAAAGTAAGCGAAATGCAAATGGCAAACGTGTCGCAGAAAAAGTGATGACTTATTTTCCAATTGGACCACGTTTGCAACGTTTGTATGCCACAAAACATATCGCCAATGAAATGAGGTGGCATTTTGAAAATCCTCGTCCCAGTGGAACCTTGTCTCACCCCAGTGATGGTGAGGCTTGGAAAAACATTGATCTTCAGCATCCATCTTTCGCATGTGAGCCACGAAACGTCAGACTAGGACTTTGTACTGACGGTTTCTCTCCATTTGGTCAGTTCGGCAAGTCATACTCCTGTTGGCCAGTTATACTTACACCGTACAATTTGCCGCCAGGGTTGTGTATGAAGAGACAATTTATGTTCTTGACTTTGCTAGTTCCTGGTCCCAAGAGTCCAAAGCAAAACCTAGATGTGTATTTACAACCCTTAATCCATGAGCTCAAGCAGTTGTGGGAAACAGGGTTGTACACATATGATGTTTCTATGAAGAAAATTTTTGATCTAAAAGCCGCACTATTATGGACTATTAATGATTTTCCTGCTTATGGCATGCTGTCTGGGTGGTCCACCGCGGGTGAACATGCATGTCCACATTGTATGAAAAATGAGTGCAAGTCTTTTTGGCTCCAAGCGTGTAGAAAATGGAGTTGGTTTGATTGTCATAGACAGTTCTTACCAACCAATCATGTCTTTCGTAAGGATAAAATACATTTTCGGAAAGGGAGAATAGAGGGACATGTAGCAGCAACGCGATTAACGGGCCAAGCTGTGTGGCAATGTGTGAAGAATTTACCGAAAGTTGTGGATGCTACCGATCGCGATTTGAAAATGTTAAAGGCTAAAAGGATTGGTTGGTGGAAGCAAAGTATTTTTTGGGAACTTCCTTATTGGGGAACGTTGCAACTTCGACATAACCTCGACGTAATGCACATTGAGAAAAACTTTTTTGAACAGTTAATTCACACTGTGATGGATGTGAAAGGTAAGACAACCTTTAACTCTAATGCACTAAAAGACATTGCGCAAGTGTGTTCGGCTCAACGGAAATCCAACTCTTTTGTTTTGGCTAAAGATTAGAAAAAAGTATTGTGTGACTGGGTAACCAATTTGAAGTTTCCAGACGGATATGCTTCAGATTTGAGTAGATGTGTTGACGCAAATGAGTTAAAGTTGCACGGGTTAAAAAGCCACGATTGTCACGTGTTCATGGAGAGATTACTACCAGTTGCTCTTCGACACCTTCTCCCAAAGAATGAATGGAATGCCATCACTGAGATCAGTCAGTTTTTTAGAGATTTGTGTACATCAACTATAAAAATTGAAAAAGTCACAAGCTTGGAGAATAGTATCGTCGAGATCATTTGCAAATTAGAAAAGATATTTCCACCTTCATTTTTCAATTCAATGGAACATCTACCAATTCACTTGCCATATGAAGTGAGAGTAGGTGGTCCGGTGCAGTATAGGTGGATGTACCCTTTCGAGAGGTAATTAATTTTAAAAGCACGTCCTTATTCCTTAGAATTATTTTCATATATATATTTACAATTATTTATTTTGTAGGTTCTTGAATCATTTAAAAAAAAAGATTGGTAACAAAGCTCAGGTTGAAGGGTCTATTTGTAATGCATATTTGACCGAAGAAATCACAAACTTCTGTTCTCTTTACTTTGAAGAACATGTGGACACTAAGGCAAAAGATCTAGACTTTGATATGAACGAACAATGTTCGTATAATAACTTGCCTGTTGTTTTCAAAGATCATAAGGGCGTCACTTCAGGAAAGTGTTTTGAAAGATTTTTGGATGATAAAGAATATGAACGTGCACACATCTATGTTCTGTCAAATTGCGAGATTCTGAAGCCGTACGAAGTGTAAGTAACAAAATATTCCGACCATATCATAAGTGTGTAAATTGTCAACGTATCACTCTAATCTATTCGAGGGTTAACGTATGTAGGTTATTTGAACAATTTATCCGTAGAGAACACCCTCACGTATCTGTGTCTGAGGATATCTGGAAGAATTTTGACAGTGAATTCCCATTGTGGTTGAAAAGTCATGTAAGTTATCATCCCTCCCAATAAATTTGAAATATAAAGTAAAGCATTACATTGAATTAATAATTAGTCTAATAAATTAATCGTTTGTATTAGGAATCTCATTTTGAGGAAGACATTTTAATCGCTTTAAGTCGTGGTCCTTCACGAAAAGTAAGAACTTGGAAACGATACTATATCAATGGTTACAAATTTCGCTCATTCAAAGAAAATAGCGATCTGGAAAAGTCAACAATCAATAATGGTGTATGTGTGACCTCCACTGAAGGGGCCGACTACTATGGAACCCTCGATGAGGTTGTCGAGTTGTCGTATTCTGGGACAAGAAGCACTTACAACACTGTGTTGTTCAAATGTGACTGGATAGACAACTCGGAAAGAGGGATAACTGTGCATAAAGAGTATAAGCTGGTGGACGTCAATCGTAGTAGAAAATTCCAAATGTACGATCCATTTGTGTTGGCATATCAAGTGGAACAAGTGTATTACACTTCTTATCCTTGTATCAAAAGGGATAGAGATCAATGGTCTGCGGTTTTCAAAACAAAGGCGAGATCGCAAATTGATGCACCGATTGATGATATCGTCTTCCAAGAGTCATCTACCACCGATGACACTATCTTGTCAACAATTCCACTTGAAGATAATGACCTTATGGAGGATGAACAAGAAATAGAACCGGTTCTAAATGAGGAGACAGAAGTTGATGATGATGACGATGAGGAGGAGGTGGTGGAGGTGGCTATGAGGACGAACAAAGTTACTCAGGATGAAGAAGATGATGATGAAACAGACTTCATTGATTCACTTTTCAAGGAGGATTTGAACCCTTCTTCAAGCGATGATGATGATGACTAGTCTTTTTTACTAAATGTTTGTAGAAATATTCGTCGTACCCATGGGGTTTTTTGTTTGTTTATTATGTAAAAATTCTTTTTAGTTACAACTTCTGGATGTTATATGACTTGTTATCAATGAAATTATCATTTACAGTTTGTTATATGTTCAAATATAAAATTTCTAACCAATTGAAAGTTTTTGAAATTGCATAAGTTATGCCGAGAAGAGGCAGTTGTAGTTCCTCAAGCCCTAGGTACGACGAGGATGATGAGATTGAAATCTTACCCGATGCGAAATGTCTCGATCCAGGAGGTCGACAAAACTCTTTGTGGTAAGCTTTTATGTTTCTTTTTCTTCTTTATATTAGTTACTTGTGAATTGTTAGAGTATATTTACAAACCATTCGAAATTATTATGTTGTAGGTTCCATGATAAGGAGATTTCTGATTTGATTACTCCCAATATAGAGTGCAATTACGATGAACATGCTCCGAACTGGTCAGTTGCTTCGGCCCAGTTTAAGAAGAAGTGTTGGGATTGGTTTCGGGTTAGTATTTTCAATTGTTATCGTGTAAAAGTCTTATCTGTTAGCTAACTAATTTCTAATTTCTAATACTATTTTGAAATCCAGAAAAGAGTCATTTTTGATCCTCAACACAGAAGACTGGTATACGAATCTTGGCGATCAATCTTCATGACTCGTCTCAAAGATCGTGTACACCGTGTATCGGGTCAAAGTAAACAACCCAAATGGATGAGAGATGATCTCTACACTTTGATAAGAGAGAGACCAAACGATGAGAAATTCAAGTCAAGGTCCCAAACGGCTTCCAAAAACCGTAGATCGGGAGCGGATGAGAAAGGGAAAGCACCAGCTACTCACTTAATGGGTCGGAGGAATGCCGTTCAAATGATGGACGCAATTGTAAGTGAAAATTAATTTGTACAAGTTCATTACTCACCGATTAAAGTGTAAGCTACTCATCGGTTACAAAGATAATTTAGAGGATTATGCATCTTGTCCTTGTAGGAGAAAGAAAAAAATGAACCCCCAACGGCCATCGATTTATTCGTAAAATCCAAAAAACATCCAAAAAAAGGTTGGGTGACAAAGAGAGCTACGAAAATGATGGTAAGTGTTAGTTTCTATGTATTTTTTATTTAGTTCTACTTAAAATTGTAGATAGTTGGAAAAAAGTTGTTATTTGTTTTAGTGTATTGTGGATAACATTTAACCGTTCTTGTTTTGTAGGAATTGCTCACGAAAAAGAGAAAGGAAAAGGAGTCTCAACAAAAGGGACCCGTTGACGACGATGAGTTGTTCTTTGAAACTCACAACGGGTTCGATAAGAAGGGAAGGATGTACGGCTTAGGATCCGCCGCAATTCACTTATATGAACCAGCAAGAGCCTCCACTGGTAGCTTCACGACTTCTAATGCAAGATTAAGAGCAGAAAATGCCGAATTGAGAGAACAAAAAAAAAAAATGAAAGAAGAACAAGACCAAAAAATGAAAGCTTATGAGGCTTTTATGACTCAAGTCTCTCAAAAGCTTGGGATTGAGTTTGATCCTAATTTCAAACCTGACAAACAAGGTCCAACAAGCAACGATGATGACGACAACGATGACAACGATGACGACAACGATGACGACAACGATGACGGTATGAGCGGTGATAATGTCTAGGTTAAGTGTAGGCGGCTAAGTTTCTTTTTAGTTCCATGTGAAACAATTTGTGAACAACTTATGTTAGGTAATGTCTATCAATTTGTGAACAACTAACGTCTTTTTAGTTTAGGCGATGGTAATGTCTATTTTAACCTTATGTTAGGTTTATTTTAAGAACTTATGCTATGTGAAGAAGTTAGTATATAATTATTGGTATTAAGAAGTCCAAAATTGGAATTTTGGATGAAAATGTCGAGTTCGTTGTGTTATTTTCTGGATTGCAGGATTGAAAGTAAATTAACATGGGGATGAGAAAAAGAAACAGGGGGTATGCTGGTGGCTAGAAATTGCAACGGCATTGCAACGGAATGTCCGTTGCAAATGTAAAAAATCCGTTGCAATTTTGTTGCAAATCTGTTTCTATGAGTCTTGCAAAGCGGTCGCTAATCCGTTGCAAAATGAAAAATTCCGTTGCAATTTCGTTGCAAAATAGTTTGACCATGTTTGACTTCACAGGCAAATTCCGTCGCAAAGTCGTTGCAAATAATGGATAATCGGTCGCAAAACCGTTGCAAATGCCATTGACCGTGTTTGACTTGCCAAATATGCATTCTGTCTCAATTCCGTAGCAAAATCAACTTTTGCTACGGAATTGCGACGAAATTACGTTTTTTGCTACCCTTTACTGCGACTACATCATTCCGTCGCAAAATAATCGCAAATCAGGTGTTTGCGACGGATTATGTACCTTTTGCAACGGATTTGGCCGTCGCAACTGCCCTTTTTTTTGTAGTGCTCTTTTTTATTATTGTGTAAATATTTGAGTTGATAGTTGATATCTAAGAACTAATAATAACTTCGATTTATAATCCTAGGATCCCCCTTATGATAATCTTTCAATGTGGTACAATTATACTACGGAGTACTTTTTCCTTCCTTCTATCTTCTTCCATATTCTATTTTCGTCCGCTTTTCTATCATCTTTTCATCGTAAATATTTCATATTTAGTCCAACTTTTTACTATAATACTACCCTCGCTTTTTTACTTATAACTACAACTATGGAAGAAAAATTATTTAAAACCCATAGTAATTTCACACATTGACATTATATTATTTTTCAATGTTGGACAAACCACCTACTATTTCAATGACATTATTTTTTAAATATGAAATAATTTTACTTATATAGTCTTAAAAACTCTTTATTTTTTTTGTTGAGATCTAAAGACGAATTATTATTTTTAATTATATAATGAAATTTCATCGCTCCATTATATAATTTTTTGACGTGGGATAATTTTACTTAAGTTTATTATAGTCTTAAGAGTTTTTCTAAGACTCAAAAGATGTTTGATTGATATTTATGGACGAATGATTACTTTTATTTATAATATAGAACTTAATCAAGTTATTATAATTTTTCGATGTGGATAATTTTTACTCAATTTTATAGTCTTGAGAACTTTTTTTTAAGACTCAAAAGTGTGATAATTTTACCTGTTTATGGTTTTAAGAGCTTTTTTTAAGACATAAAAAAAGTTTCTGTTATTAAGGACGAACGATTACTCTTGTTTATATAATAGAATTCGATCACCTTATTATAATTTTGGACAAATAATTACTCTTATTTATATAATAGAATTTCATTACCTCACTATAATTTTTCGATGTGGGATAATATTATGTAAGTTCTCAAGTGTTTTTTTAATACTCAAAAGATTTTTTATTGATATCTAAGAACGAATAATTAATCTTATCTTATTTATAATACCAAATATAAAATTACTCTTAGGATACTTTTACTCGAGTTGATAGTCTTAAAGAGATTTGGGAGATATCCTACAACGATTGATTAGTCATAATTATAAAATATAGAATTTCTTAAGTTTACAGTCTTAAGAACTTTTTTTAATACTCAAAATAGTTTTATTTGGTTTATATTTAATAATAGTGATTTCTCTTATTTATAATATATAATTTATTTATTATTTATTATTTTTTTTCCATGTGGAATAATTTACTGTTTTAAGAGCTCTTTTTAAAACAAAAAAAAATTACATGATTACTCTTATTTATAATATAAATCATTATCTTATTTTAATTTTTTCGATGTGGGATAGTTTTATGTTTGCATTCTTATTAAGAGCTTTTTTAAGACTCAAAAGTTTTTTGGTCGATATTTAAAAACAATGATTACTCTTATTTATAATGTAAAATTCCATAACATCACAATTTTTCGATGTAGGATAATTATTTAAGATTTATAATCTTAAGAGCTCTTTAAGACTCAAAAGATTTTTGGTGGATAACGAATGATTAATCTTATTTATAATATAAAATTTCATCACATTATTAATAAACTGTCGATATGAGATAATTTTACTATTATGTGTATTGAAGGTGGTTATTCTTATTTATATACTCCATAATAGAAATTCATCACCTTATAATAATTTGTCGATGTGGGATAATAATTTGTTGATATCACCTTACTTGAAAGTTTCTTTTAAGAGTCAAAAGATTGTGGGTTAATGTCTAAGCAAATTATAATATACAATTTCATCACCTTATTATATTTTTTTTTTTACTTAATGTATAGTCTTAAGAGTTTTTTTAAGACTCAAAAGATTTTTGGTTGATAAAACTTTATAATTTTTCGAATGTGGATAATTTTACTTAAATTTATAGTTTTAAGATATTTTTAAGACTCTACATATTTTTGGTTAATATATAAAAGTACATGATAACTTTTATTATAATATAAAGTTTCATCACCTTATTATAATATTTCGATATGAGATTATTTTTACTTCAAGTTTGTAGTCTTATTAAGAGACTTTTTAAGACTTAAAAGTTTTTTTTTATTGATATTTAAGAACGAATGATTAGTCTTTATTTATAATATAGAATTCATCAACTTATCATACTTTTTTGATATGAGATAATTTCATCAACTTATCGTACTTTTTAGATATGAGATAATTTATTTAAGTTTTAGTCTACTACTATCACCTCATCATAATTTTTTGATGTGGGATAATTACTTAAGTTTATAATCTTAAGAGCTCTTTTTAAGACTAAAATAATACTCCCTCTGTTTCTTTGATATCTTCCACATTTCTTTTTTCAACCATTTCTTTGATTTCTTTCACTTTCTTTTTTTTCTATCACACTTCTCTCTTACGTGGCCCACTTACTTTACTCTCTCTCTACTTTTACTTATTTTATTGTTTTTCTTAAGAAATGTGTCATTTTTAAGGTGGAAGAAATCATAGAAACGGAGGGAGTACATGATTAATCTCATTTATAATATATAATTTCATCACCTTACTATTTTCCGATGCAGGATGATTTTAACTTTGTAGTCTTATATATATTAAAAGCTTTTTTAAGACTCAATTTTTTTTGTTGATATTTATAAAACCTTTTAAGACTCAATTTTTTTTGTTGATATTTAAAATAGAATGATTACTTTTATTTATAATATAGAATTTCATCACTGCATCATATGTGAGATAATTTAAAAAAAATTTCTTGATCGGTATTTAAAACCAAAATGATTACTCTTATTTATAATATAAAATTTCATCACCTCATTGAGTTATGATCATTTAAGGTTTATAATCTTAAGAACTCTTTTTGAGATTCAAAATACTTTTGGTAGATATCAAAGAACGATGATTACTCATATTTATAATATAGAATTTCATCATCATATTATAATTTGTCGATGTGGGATAGTTTTACAACTGTGATATTATATAATAGATTCATCACATATTATGAAACAAATAATACGGAGTATGAATTTATACTCTAATGAAAGCGTTTTTTACCACGAATCTAAATATTTCATTTTTATAATTTATTTTACGATAATGTTTTTAAAAAATGAACTCTAAAGGTGTTTACCTTGGAATTGTAAAACATCATATTAATATAATAAATTAAATATATATTATAATAATTAAAAGATTCTGTAATTGATTTTTTATTTACTTATGATACTTTCCTAATTTGAGGTTTGATGGAACGGACCAATGAGATCGCTCGAAAAAAGCCTAAATATATATATATATATATATATATATATATATATATATATATATATATATATATATATATATATATATATATATATTGATTTATGCTGTAGTTAAATATGAGCATCAACATTCAATTAATCATCGTATATTACATGACAAATACCATGAACGTAGACGTATTTTAATAATATTACTTCCTCCGGACACTATTTTTTTCCCACTACCCCAATATATGTGAGAAGTATTTTAATGAAATGGGACAATAAATAATATCCTGAGGAAGTAATGACCAATGACGACTCTTCGAAGTAATTGGTGAGTACTCACCATACCCCATGCAAGGTAAGAAAATCCACCAAAAGCATACAAGAGTGCTCCAAGTGCAAAGATATGGAGCATATATGTACTCCTTATAAACCTGTAAAATGGTTGCCTCTCCAAATCTTCTGCATTGGTAGCCTCTCCAATCTGAAGATTAAAATAATTAATCTGAAGTTTTAGTTCGGATAAAGATCGAGAAACCGTCTCTTATAATAAGTTACTCGTATTGTTTTGTTGTCTTTTACTCCGTATAATTCATTACTAGGTTTACGCTAGCGAAAAGTTCTCGGGTCCTCCCAACTCATAAAGACGAATCAAATAAGATTTCACATGACTATATTTTCTTTTATAGATTGTCGAGAATATTAACGATTCTCTTGACTTATGAATAATAGTGTCCAAAAGGGAAACGTATTCTTTGAATTTGAATGGATGAAGTATTATTCTTATCAACGCTACTGAAACTCATACTCTATATTATACTCCCTTCGTTCCATTCAATTGTTTGTCTTTCATATTCTTTCTGAGGAGTATTTTAATCAAAGACAAACAATTAAATGAAACAAAGGGGTATTCTAATACAAACTCATTTTATGAGTAGGGCTGTTCAAAAAGTGGTCTGGACCGGACCGGACCAGGGCACATACCGGTCCGGTCTGCGGGTCGCCAAAAACTTGGTGACCGGTCCGCGGTTCGGTTCACACTTTTAAAATAAAATAAAATTTAGTGTATTTTTACGGTCCGATCTGGTCCGGATTTCTTTGTTAACCGGTCCGGTCCGGTCCGCGGGTTTGGAATTTTTGGGGTTGCCGATCCGCGGGTCAATCTGGTCCGGTCCGGGTTTGAACCGGTGAACACCCCAAGTTATGAGTACGTACATCAGCCGCTAATTAACTCACATTAGAAAAAAAAAATTGAATTTCTTACTCACTTCATCTCGATTATTTATTGTCTTTTTAAATTATGTGTGAAAATATTTTAATCAAGTGGTAATAAAATGATCGAGACGGAAAGAGTATAAAAGTATAAGAATTAATTAAGCAATAATGTACCATAATTCCATGCATAATTGATAATCCATGTTGTTTCCATTATTATTACCTTTTGTTGAAGAGTTGTGTTGTCAAAGACCCAATTCATATGACTAAACCAAAATCCTTGACGTGGACTATGCGGATCTCGTTTCGTATCACAAAACTTATGATGACATCTATGGTGGCTCACCCATTTTATCGGATCCTCCTAAATCATCATTTTACAATAATTACATCACACAAACTAAAAATAAAACTCAACATTTTATCGTTAGTTATTCTTAATTTCATATTATTATTATTATTATTATTATTATTATTATTATTATAAAACTGGAGCTTGCATTAAAAACGAAATAAATTACAAGAAGTTAGAGGGGAGCCGAGATATTATTATTATTATTATTATTATTATTATTAGTTCCATCTAACACTATTATCTACTACTCTTTCCGTGTCGGTCATTTGTAGTTCTTTAATTAAAATATTTCTCACAAATATAATATTAAAGAATTACAAATGACCGAGACAGAAGACTAGGTACCTTAAGACAATAGGTCACAGGTTCGAATCCTCGGTCTTTTATATTGTAATGCGATTAAGTATGCGCTTTGTTGAACAAAAAACTAAGTATAGAGATAGATAGATTAACAAACCTGCATGGCTAAAACGCCAAAGTAAGCAAAGAGGTATTCGAGCCATTTAGGAAGCTTAAAACTATTGTGAGTCAAATTCCGACAAAGTAATGCCCAATATGCCCGTTACCAGAGCTAGAAATAAAGCCACCCAAAACGCACCCCAACTGAAATGAAATGGTGCAAACATAGCCAAAACATGAGCTGTAGTAACCATGAATAATATTCCAATATCGTGTCGAGTCCATCTACTTCTTATAAACACGTTCTCTTTTGGTTTATTATTTACTACGACATCAGAACGCCAAATCCTATGTGTATTTGACTCCGACCTAATCGTGGCTCGTACCTTTCTTATAACACTTGTTCTCACATTATAGATATTTGATGATGAATAATCTATTTTTTTGTTTAAGATGTTTATTTTTCTATCCTTGAATCGAGTCGGGGTCAAATATGGTAGAGAAATTAATGGGTTTGGGTTTGGGTTTGGAATCGAGGCTATAATAATCGTAGCCATGGAACAATGCAAGCTAACTATGTTTTTTTTTTCTTTAGAGGTTGGATTATATATAGTGGATAGGGTTCCAAAATTTGCATGGCACAATGAAATTGATACGTACATGGAAATACACCACATATGTGTATACATAAATCATTGTTTGTGACGAAATTATCCGTTTGTATATTATAATGGGTCAAATATTACCCATTTGCATAGAAAAAGATAAAACATTACCCCACTATTATCTTTTCTATATACTCCGTAAAGAATGAACATCATTTGATCCGTTATAACAAAGTGACAGATACTCCATCACAAACCTACCTGCAGTGTTTCGGCTTTGAATCTTCCATCAAATTCAACTTCTCATGCTTCTCTTGGCCCATATCAACCATCAAAACCTCACCTTAATTCATTCACTAGCTAGTCCAATACAAATTACACATAACTCAATATAAACATTGTTGAAGATAAGATATACTGTATGTGATAAAACTCTGAAACGCCGTCTCCAAGCAATAAAACTAGTCCAAAATATTAGCATATTACAACGTAAAAAACACGTCTCATCACCTATATATAATCGTAACGAATTATGACTAAGGAAGATAGATATCTAAGCTGTAGTAGGATCGTCCGATACTATGGATAATTTTAGCATGATGGAAACATCTTGTGTAGTTGCCTTTAGTTAGCTAGGCTTGAAAGACAAACGTTGTTTGTGAGCCTCGGTTGGAAGCTTGACATCTTTGGCTAAACCGAGAGCTTCAAGTAACTTGATGATGTACCAAGTCACATCGACCTGCCACCATTCCAAGCCGTGTCTAGCTGAGTACTCGAACGCATGGTGGTTGTTATGCCATCCTTCTCCCGCCGTCAACATTGCTGCCCACCTATAACCCACAAAATTAATCTTCAATATTTTGAAAAGTAGATGTTAGTTTAGGTTCCGTGTAAATGTACACCTTGTTTTGATTCATACTCTTATGGTTCGTTTGGATAAGAAAATAGAAAGGAAAGGGCAAAGAGGTTATTTGGATAACAAAAATTGAAAGGAAAGGAAAGAAGGGAGGGTTGACAAGTGTCTATTACTCGTATAGTCGTATTAGGAAGAATGGTGTTCAATAAACAAAAAATATAATGATAACTTTATCATGTTATTTGCTTGAGTAATGAATAGTTGGTTAAAAAAATGTTTTACTCGCTTAATAATTTTTGGAACCTAAAATTCATGTAATTTTGATTATTATTTTTTTATTCGTTTAAATATAGCAATTACGTAGTATATTTTCTGACTTAAAAATTGGTAAAAAGTAAAGCAACGTAATTTTTTTATTCGATTTCTTATCCTAATAACTCAATTCACCCGTGACGGGTGAAAAAAAAAAAGCAAGGCATAAAAAACTAAACTGAATGTGTCTTGTCTAAATTAAACTGAATGCATTTGAACTAAACTGAACTAAAAGTGGCAGAATATAAGTACAAAAAAAGTCTTATCTTAACTCGACTCACCCGTACGGAAAAAAAAAACGTAAGTAATTTATCCGCTTTATATCCTAATCCGACTCACGCTTAACTGATAAAAAAAAAACAAGGAAATGAAACTAAGTGTGAATGAGTTTTCTTAGTTATTTAGCCAAAATGAAAGGGGATGACCAGTGTGATATTGAGGGAGTATTATTCTCTCTTCAAATCTTGCTAATTTTGGGAAGATTTCATTTTGGTCTAGAATGAAGAAACTCATTCTCTCCATGTCGTTCCCCTTCATTTCTTTTCCTCCCTAAATTGTATCCAAACGAAGGAAAATGCATTCCTCTCCTCCCTTTCCGTTCATTTCTCTCTATCCAAACGGACCCTTATATAGTGTAAAAAACGTTAATACCGAGTATCTATCTATATTCTATCTATCTATATAATATTATAAAAAGTCAATCCCTAACTAGAAATCCAAAGTAGGTAGTTTTTTGCCACGTGGCATCCCAACAAGCTCTTTATGAGTGACACGTGGCAACACTCCCTTTCTTTCATTTATTTGCACATTAATTTGTTTGACCAAAGAGGAAGATGAAAGGAGAAAATGAAGCAATTTAAAATGCCTTAAATCGCAAACTGACTTCTACAACGAACAACCCACGACGTTGTTGGCCTCGAATCACGACTCCGATAATTGATGTTCCAAACAGTCAAGCTTGACTCAAAACCGCCACCATTCTTTTTAAAATGTAAGATTATATGGGTTTATTTGTCCTCTTAAAATTGGTTCAAGTGCATTATTATTTGTATTTCCTCTTAATATTTTGGTTGCACATGACACAGGTATACGCTACTGTGTCTTAATGTACTCCGTATGTTAGTATAATGCACCCTACATGATTAAGATTTAGACTACTTCACTGCATTTCACCAAAAAAAAAAAAAAGACTACTTCACTGCATAAAATATGGGCAATCCAAACTACAAATCCAAACTAGGTAGTTTTTTGTCACGTGACATCACAACCATTCATTTTCTCAAACCCTTTATTTCATGGGTTAAAATAAAGATAAAATTGTATTATCTATATAATAATATAAAAAAGGCAAACTAAGAAGTCTTCTTTCTAATAAGCTGACACGTGACATCACTATAATTCAATCCTTAGGCTCCTCAAAGAAGGTGTTTTTTTTGGTGACTTCGAAATATCTCCGTATTTTTATCTATAAATAAAATTAAAAGATAATATGTTTCTGTTAAAAAATTGTTTAACTTATTCCAATTATAAAATACCAAAATTTAGAATTTAGCATGCTGCTTTTAGAATGATGACATTAATTAGACAAATGATATTAACCATTTCCTCCTAATTAGTTATAATATGTTTTTTTAACTTATTAATAATTAAGACGATAACGATAATTAAACATGTAACTAACGATGTTAACAATTTAAGGAGGAAAAAATCAATTGATACCCAACGACGGTAATTGATGATATTAACAATAATAAGATATATAATTAACATTTTACAATTAAACGATCATGACGTAAACGATACTTAAACAATTAATTAACACCTAAATTTAATCATTTGCATAAGTTTTTAAAAAAATTAGATAAATGATAATTAAACAAGTGATTACCGATTTAAGGATCTAATATACGTTTTTTTTAAATAAAACCTCAAAAATTGTCCTAAACATCTTCGAGACTAGAATACTTCAAAGTCCTGCGGATGGGAACACTTCGAGGCTAGAACAAATGTGATATAAATTCTTCTCAACGTAAAATAAACACGCCCCGTGCATTTGCACGGGTGAAAAAAACTAGTTATTCTATAAAAAGGCAAGTCAAATCATTAACCTTCCTAGAACATTGACACATGGCACTTTAAATGTCTACAAAAAAGCCAAAGCATTAACCTTCATAAGACATTGACACATGGCACTTTAAATAATAAATGTCTACTAAAAATGTCTAACTTAATATCATGCGTTATGTATTTTTATCGTTAGCAATTCATCATTTTCTTCCCGTGTAATGCACGAGATCTTCTGGTATTACTTAAAGGTTATATATAAAGTGATCGTATTTTATATGGTCCGTAATATTCTTGAAATGGTAATTTAGAGAGTCGTCAAACGAAGTTATTAGATTCTAAAGGGCATTATGATCCGTTAACACCGTGAGGAGTGGAAAGGTCAACTAATATGAAATTATGAAAAATTAGTTTGGTAATACTTATGTTCAAGATTGCCACATGACGCTATATGTAGATCATTTTCTACAATCTATATATATATATCCAATATCCAATAATTATAAAAAGGTAAGCCAAAGCATTAACCTTAATAGAACATTGACACATGACACTTTAAATTAAATGTCTACAAAAAAAGCCAAAGCATTAACCTTCATAAGACATTGACACTCTATTTCATTTTCAATCATTTTCTACAATCTATCTATATCTATATATATATATAATAAAAAGGTAAACATTTTTACATTCTCTTACAACATTTATTTCAAAGTGAATATCATCAAGCCACGTCATCAACGTCATCCATCATTGTTTGACACATGGCAGCTTTCTTCACCCCTTATTCTTCCACTTAATATTTGTAGCATAAATAAGCCATATGAAAAGTATCTAAAGATCATAAAAAAAAACATTATTAACTTCTTTTTTATACTTCTCCATTTCATTAATATCTCATTATATGCCGTAAATTACAAATGTTTGATGTCCTTTTGTGGACGTACACTTTCCTTGAAAAGATATTATTTTATTATGAAGTGTTTTTTTTCTATTTAGCATCAACGCACTTAAAATTGTTTATACTGTAATTATCAATTATTGATCTTTTGAGATTAATAATACAAAATTTTAATTCGTTTTTTTTAACTATATATTGATATAAGCTAAATAACTTAGTTCGAGTTTGTGAAAGTGATTTTATTTTTTAGTTAATGGTGAATAGTTGCGATAAATCACATTAAAAACGTTTCTCTAACTAGCGTGAGTAGACACATGATTGTAACGATATAAAGAGGAGAAATTGAAACATTCAAATTCGTTGAACAAATAAGTAGGCTAATAGTAACAAATTAGCATCGTTCTCTAAGAAAAAAAAAGTTTTGACATATTATTATTTAAACTTCATTTATCTCTAGGTATTACTTCATTTGTTTCAAATTAAAGTTAGTTGAATTTCTTATAATTTTTAATTTTTATATGTCTACAAGTTCAAATTTTGATTTAACCAATTGCATATTTTGTAGTATATTGCTCAATTTTATTCCATTACATTGTTCTTCGCAAATGAATGTTTAAAATTAAGTACTTTAGAAAAGAGAAATTAAAATTAAAAAGACATTATTGTTCATACAAATAAAATTTATTTAGGGAAGTCGTGTACTCCCTCCGATTCACAAAGATGTTCCCATTTGATTAAAATATATCTCACATATCTTTGTGAAACCCCAAATTTCTATCTAAAAATTATAATTCTCCGTATGAAATAACAATATAAATTTAATGTACACACAATTAGGTTATAATTAAACAAGTCCGTGCATTGCACGGGTACAAAACTAGTAATAATATAAAAAGGCAAACTAAGAAGTCTCCTTTCTAATAAGCCGACATGTGACATCGCTACAAGCCGACACGTGTGATAACTCGTGATTTTACCTATTTTTGTCCCACGTTTCGACTCTTATTTAGTCGATTTTATAAGTCGAAATGTTAATATTGACCCGTTTTATGTTTATTTAGATTATTAATCGAGTCTAGCTTAGTTATTGTTATTTTATTATATTTCTCGAGAATTGGGTACTGTGCTTCGATATTTGATGTTATAGGTACCGAGAAGAGTGAACGAGTCAATCGAGACGATAAAAGACGGGTCAAGACTCGAAGAGAAGGAGTCGCGGTCAAGTTGACCTTGACCCAAATGGCCAAACCCATGTTCAATTTGGGAGCTGTAACTTTGTTCACCTTCAATCATTCATCATCTCCATCATCTTCATCCCTCCATCTCAATTCGATTTCTAATTCAATCAACTCCACAATCAATCATCTCCAATCACTATCTCCATTAATCTTCAATCACCTCCAATTCAACATCACTCACCAATCAAATCTTCATTTCAATTAAACACCTTCTGCCCGGATTTCGAGCTCCGACCACCATGGCCACCGGCAGCCACCGCGCACCACCGTTATCCACCATGACTGCCGCCCCTGTTCTGCCCGTTTCTCCGGCCAGATCCCGGCTCCGCATCACCACCTGGTTCCGCCTCCTTCCTCTCCGTCGCGCGCGTCATCTCCGCGCCTGTCACCAACCACACCACCATATCCCGCCGTTCGTCCTCCATCTCAGGCGAGCAACCACCGGCGCGCCACCTCCGGCAGCCACAGCCACGCGCCACCAGTCGCCCAGCTCCGTCGACGGTTGACCTCCGGCGAGCAGCGCACCTCCGTCTCTCAATCGATTGATTCAATTTTGTCTGATGGGTTTGGGGATTTTAATTTCAAAATCATAAGACCATTTAACCCTTGCTTTTACTCTTCTTATTTTATTTAAATGAAGGGTAGTTGGGTCATTCTATTCTTAGGTTGGGGTTTTACAAAAGCCCTCATTTTCTCATTTGGACAAGGAGGCTGTAAGTTAGAGTTGAGAAAATAGAGTAGAGGGTTTAGTGAAGTAGTAGTAAAAACGCAGCCCACATCTTCCATTTTCCTCTTTTTAATTTTAATTAGTTTCTTTTAATTAATTTTAGTGTAATAATTCTTCCTCAAATTCAAGCTTTCAATTAATTTCATCCTTCTTTTGGTATAATTCTTATCTCTTCTCTTTTATTATTTTTATTTATATGTAATTTTATGTTTGTGATATATTTAGTTAGTAATTAGATTAAAGTTACAATTTTTATCATTAATTGTGTTTTGTAATGTTATTTTATAATTGTCTTGTTTGTTTGTATATAGTTTATGTTAGGATTAATTAAAGTTTCCTCCTTTTTTATTTCTTTATGCTTAGTATTAGGCTTGGAGTAATTAGTATTAGTATTTTTATTAGTATAATTATGCTTAGTGAGTAATCTTTTACTAGGGGACGATTAATCCCCGACATGCCTTGATTATGATATTGGGTCCATTTTAATGAGTTATCGGATGTCGAGTTGGGGATTGTCAAGGGGTTAGGATTCAATTAGTCTTTTGGGTTGGTTATGGTTCCTTGACCCTTGTCCATCGGTGGGAGCCGATTAGGTTTAGGAAAACCGATTACCCATTTGACTAACCTCACCGATTTGGGTTGAACATGGGAGTGAGAACCCAATGTTAGTGCCCTTGACTTTCGTTCGGAACTCTTACCTCGGGAGGGGAAGAGGGACGGACGGGAATATAGCGTAGACTTAGTGACTTAGGCTCTTAGCGGGATACCACGGGAGTGGATTTCGGTGTGGACCTAAGATACCAATTACGAGCCCGGGAGGGAAGTACTTGGGATTACTATTTATCCATTCACGAACCCGGGAGGGAGGTGTTTGGACCTTTAGAGGCGTTTTCTCCCTAATTCACTATTCGATGACTTGTTAACGGGATTTCAATGACGTGATTGAGGTGTGTCGGTGGAGGAAATCGGATCCTAGGTTTTTCTCCATTTGATTGATTTACTCGCTTAGTTTTATTATTTGTTTGCTTGTGTTTTTATTAGTTAGTCTTATTAGTTTAATCTCACTCTTTTATTGATCCGCGTAGCTAATTTGTAATCTGAGACCGTACTAGTACTCATTCCCGATCTCTCTGTGGATTCGACCCGACTTACTCTTACTATTTTAGTTTAGGTTAGTTGGTTTGTTTGATGGTAGGATTGGCGACAAATCCCGGCTATCATCAACGTGGCATCACTAAAACTCAATCCTTAAGCTACTAAATGAAGGTGTTTGATTTTTTGTTTTAGAAAAAAAAAATCTTTTGATAATAAGTGTAAATGAAGGTGTTTGATTCCTTTTATTCATTACTACGGAAGATTAACAAGTTGGTGACTTCGAAGTATCTTTGTACTTTTATCTATAAATATAATCAAAAGATAATACTCCTATGTTTCTATAAAAATATTTTTTAGCTTATTCTAATTATAAAATACCAAAATTTAGAATTTAGCAGGTTGTTTTTAGAATGACGACATTAATTACACAAATGACATTTATACTCTTCCCTCCTAATTAGTTTCTAATATATTTTTTAACTTAATAATAAAGACAACGATAATTAAACACATAACTAACGATGTTAACAATTTAAGCGGAAAAATATCAATTGATAACCAACGACGGTAATTAATGAGATTAACAATAATAAGACACATAATTAACATTTTACAATTAAACGATCATGACGTAAACTATAATTAAACAATTATTTAACACTAAATTTAATCATTTGCATGAGTTTAAAAAATATTTAGACAAAATAATTAAACAAGTAATTAACGATTTAAAGATCTAATTTACGTCTATTATAAATATTAATAAAACCCCAAAAATTGTCCCAGACCTCTTCGAAACTATAGAACACTTCAAGGCTAAAACAAAGGGGATATAAATTCTTCTCAACATAAAATAAACACGTCCCGTGCATTTGCACAGGTGAAAAAACTACTCCCTCCGGACACTATTTTTCGCCCCACTAGCTTAATAGATGTGAGGAGTATTTTAATGAAGTGGGGCAAAAAATAGTGTCCGGAGGGAGTAGTTTATATAAAAAGGCAAGACAAAGTATTAACCTTCATAAAACATTATTGGCACATAACACTTTAAATGTTTATAAAAATTATTCACGTAATAGCAAGCTTATGTATTTTTATTGTTAGTAATTATTATTCCGTACCGAATAATTCTATAACATTTTCAATCATTTTCTAACATGGTACAAAAAAAATAAAATTGTACACGTTATTTAGTAATTAATACAAAAAATTCTACTAATTTTATATCACAACTTAATTACCATACTATTTTAACAACTAACGAAATTTAATTATGAGTACATTGCCAAAACTTCATACACGGAGATTAATATACCATGCACCGGTTATCCACATACCCCTTAAATGTCATGTCCGACCATTATACTATAACCTATTCAATTTCTCCTTCTACTTACGGAGTATTTATTTAGCTATTAAATTTTTTATGAGGAGGTTTAATCATTGATAATTACATGTTTTTTTTCTTATAGAAAAAAAAATATGGAGTATTATTTAAACAGGTCCGCGAATATCGTGAGCAACAAAACTAGTTAAAGTATAAAACATAATGTGGTGATCGATTTTGTTCATAATTGAGGAATTCTATTCTAGCTCTATTCACAAGTCATCTTTAATGATTTTTAGAGGGATTTTGTTTAACGAGAGTGTGACGTTATGACGGATATATAACGATAGTTTATTCCCCTTGTTACAAAATTGTTATTGAGAAATAACACTCTTACCAATTATTTCTAGACAAATCACCGGTATTCCAAGCCTGATTTCCCCAAGTATGACAGGCAGAATTCACAAGAAATGTAAAATGATAAACAATGGTAGCCCTTGCACCCTGCAATAATAATAATTTTTTTATCAAGATGTGAACATACATTCATCATCTTATAAGACAAATAGTCAATCATTGATCCAACAAGTTGATGAGCAATTGGAGCTGGGGTTAGAGCATGTTCAATGGAGGGGCAACCTCTTCCCCTCCAATTTTCCTCTCTCCTCCTATATTTCTTACACCTCATCTTCTCTTTCATCCAACTCATTTTTTCATTACCTCTTAATTTTTACTCAAATTTGTCTACAATGGAGGGGTAAACCTCTTCCTTTAATTTGACCCCACCATATTAAAACATCCATCATTTTTAATAAACAACATAAAACAAAATTATTTCATATAAACTAATTAAACGTACATTTATTGTTAATAACGTGCTTACTTACATATAAACTTAAAAAAAATAAAACGTGCATTTAAATTTTAAAATAATTGAACGGACATTCTTAACCTGACGTACTTGTATGGAAATTATTCCATACATGCTCAATGAAATCCTTTTTTAATGCAATATGTGTTGTCCTATCTCGAATCTCATTCTCAACTTGCATATAATTGCCTAAATTCAAATTTCTAAGTCTTCCCGGATGAACATTAAACGACATGTTAGAAGTCCCCGCAGATGTTTCAACTATATTTTCAGTTTGATGTTGAATAAATTCGGTCGAGTCTTGATAATTTTGATAAGAATCTCTCTCATTAAATTTGAAAAAATATGTTGATATTGGACTCTATTTATAGAGGGAATGAAATGAAGATTTTTTGTGATTTTTTTTTTTTAAAAAAAAGTTGTACATTTCGATTATTAGTCATAAACTAACTAAAGGACAATTTACCTAATTAATTAATTGACACAAAACCATTGAAAAGAAAAAAAACAAAGAAAAAAGGAGAGAGAAAGGCACTTGGGCCAATGCAACAAAAACCCCAAGTAAGGGATTGCCCCTTCCCCTTAGAAATTTTAAGAGGTGGGTACAATGGAGGGGTACCTCTTAACAAGAGAGAGAGTGTTAAGAGGTGGGTCTTTCCCCTCCATTGTGTATGCCCTTAAGCCCTAAATTCAAGGATGGATCATTTCGAGTTTAGGTCAAATAGACGTGGTTCAAATTGTCAGGTCTTGACCCTAAAAAAAACATTTGTCAGATTTTTAGTTGGATCGAAATTTGACAGGTCTATAATAAACCGGAGATCGAGTACTCACCAATCCCCACACAAGGTAAGAAAATCCACCAAAAAGGTACAAGAGTAATCCAAGTGCATATGGATGGAACCAATATGTAGTCCTTATGAACCTGTAAAACACTTGCCTCTCCAAGTCTTCTACATTACTTGCCTCACCACTCTACATAATTCAGATAATGAGTCAAATTATACACAGCAATATCAACTAAAATTACTACATTTAACCTTAAAAGACGTTTATATTCTATTACATCCTCTCCCCTGTATCGTGTGCTGAGATTCTACTTGAGAGTTCGAGATATTGGAGGCTGTCAGGGTTCGAACTCATGACCTCTGCCTCTGATACCATGTTAACGAACTATCACAACCAAAACCTAAGGTGTTGGTTGAGATCCGTTTATATCTTATTAGTCATTTCTAACCCACTATCGTAATAATAATTCGTGCATTTGCAGGGGACGTAAACCATTACCTTTTGACGGAGCATTGTGGTGTCGAAGAGCCAGTTCATGTGACTGAACCAAAACCCGTGGACTGGAGTATGCGGGTCTAACTCAGAATCACAAAACTTGTGATGTCGCCTATGGTTGCTCACCCATGTTATTGGATCCTCCTAAATATTTCAAAAGAAAAGTTCAAATTTGATATATTTTTTCAGTCAGATCCGGCCTAAACCTGTAAAATCTGGTCTTAAGGGATACTTCAAACCGACCAGGTCTATGGGTTTGGATTTTTGAAGTGACCGATTTTCGGATTTATATGGTCCGGTCCAGTTTGGTCCGGATTTGGACCGTTCTTGAGGCAGATATTTATACAGTTTGGTCTGACTTGGAATTTTAAACCCAATTCAACACATATGATATAGCCCGTATTTCCATATCTATATCAATTTCCACGTTGGGCTTTGTGGGACGCATCGACAAAATACAGGCCTTTATTACTATCTCACGTACATGAAAACGAAACGTGCGAAAATAGTAGTCGTGAAATTAAATTATTTGTGTTGTTTTGGGAGTGATTATGTTTCATAAGTTAAATAAAATTTGAAATTTAATCTTTATCATAATTTTATGAGAAATTAAATAATTGTCATTCTACCGAAGATGTCTTAATCTAGTGGTTAGGACCAGGTGTTCTGTGACAGTAGGTCTCAGGTTCGAATCCCCCTATATTGTAATGCGACTAAGTACGCTCTTCGATGGACCAAAAAAAAAGGTGCTACTTTTTCATACTTGCGTATTACTCATTTATACTTAAAAATTACAGTAATACCCCTCTCATTTCCCCTCCATCCCCTAGCTCACATAACATTAGAGTAGTTTTGAGTGAAATCCAAATAAATCCCAAACTCCCAAATTTCATCTCCCTCCACCACCTCGCTACGCCGGCAACAACTCCAGCCACCACTCCGGCCGTCACTCCGATCACCAATTTTTTTTTCCGGTTTTTAAAAGACACTTTTTTTTGGAAAAAATGATTATTATTTGTATTTTTTTCGTAATTTGGGAAAAAATATTTATTTTGATTTTTGTTCCATAATTTAATGATAATAATTACCCTCATATATTACACTCAAAGAATAGAAAAAATTAACAAGAAAATTAAATTCTACAATAATAATAATAATTAAAATACGAGAATTATAAAAGTATAAATCAAAATTAATTCGATAATTAAAATAAAAATATAATTACAAAATACTCAAAAACATATTTACAACCTAATTCATAAGTAATTAGGGTAAATCATAAGTAATTTGCAATTAGGATAAATCATAATTCAATTAGAGTAAATCATAAGTAATTTGCAATTAGGGTAAAACCTAATTCAATTAGGGTAAATCATAAGTAAAAAACATTAAACCTAATTCAATTACCGAACTATAATCCATAGCGAATTAATCAATTGATTTTAAAATTTACAAGATTGGAGAAAGAGGTTTAGAAAAGAGGAGAAAAGAAGTGAAACCACAAGTATGAAAAATTATGTAAAGGGTACAATAGGAATAATTAGGAAATTTCAGGTATGATTGATCTGAATATCATACAATTCTGAAAAAGTAATTTCGAAAAAAAATTATCATTCTCAATTTTAAGATCTAGATAAAATACTACAGTATCAAATACTCTTTCCATGTTCAAATAATTGTCATTCTCAATTTTCGAGATACACACATTGAGATGTATGCTTATATTTAAGGGATTTTCGTAAAAAAAATTATGATGTAATTTTTATAATTTTTCAACCTATATAATTTTTTGTAAAAATTGAATTTAAAGGGTCGCTCTAAAAATGACAATTATTTCAGTATGGAGGGAGTATGAAACTATCAATATAGCCATTTTTACCTAAAAAAAGTCATTTTCTTTTTTAATACGGAGTACGGAGTATTACAAGTTCAGCTAGCCTTGCACTAAAGATGAAGTATTTTAAATTTTAAAACGGATCAAATACTACTCCATAGTTATTAAATGGTACTAGTAGTAAAGAGATACTCTTTTTATTCAATTCAAAATACCTATTTTTTTTACACATTTGTCGAGACACGTTTTACACCATTAATATGGAGTATTTCATTTACAACAACAAAAACTATAAACGTTTGATATTCTTAATATACTAATAAAGATAAATCAAACCAAATGCATGATTATATTTTCTCATATAGATCACAGAGAATGTCGAAAATTTTCTCTAATTGTGAATAGTGTCTAAAAAAGAAATGCGTACTTGGAATTTGAACGAAGTGAGTAGATAGACGACGTACCTGCATGGCTAAAACACCAAAGTAAGCAAAGAGGTATTCGAGCCATTTAGGAAGTTTAAAACTCTTGTGAGTCAAATTCCTATGATACGACAAACAAATGCCTAAGACGCCCGTCACAATACCTATACCAATACAAACCCTAACCGCTCCCCAATTGAAATGAAATGGCGCAAACATAGCCAACAAATGAGTTGTCGTAATTATAACTAAATTCCGAATGTCTTGCCATTTCCATTTACTTGGACTACTACTCTTTATCAACCAAGCATTATTATTCTTTGCTCTCTTCACCACAACATCTTTATTATGTGGATTTGTCGACGACACTGCATTCGATGTCGCAACCCTTGTGACAGAATTATAAGCATTATTATTATTATTATTATTATTATTCGATGAATGACTTATTTTTACGTTTGAAAGTGTGTTTTTTAAACTTGACGACAGGGCGGATTTTGGTCGAGAAAATAGCGAGTTTATGCGTGGGATTGAGACTACTAAGGTTGTAGCTGTCGCCATGGAATTAAGCTAAGTGATGGAAGTTTTAAGTGTTGTTCAATGTTACGTGAGTCTATGCATATATATTAGGGCAGTTGGTCTCCATTATTAGGGCACATGGACATGACTACCCGAACCCATGGCCCATGGGTCGGTTGCGTACCATATCTCGAACCTGATTGAGTTGAGTTTCATCGTCGAATTGAAGTCTAAGCTACCATATTTTTGGATTTGGTAAAAAAAAAAATCACGAACTGAGGCTCTGATACCACTAATAATACGAATTGGATTGCGGAAGCATAAAATAACACACATACACATACTCGAGCAAGGTTCGAGTGTTGTCGAAAACCTATAAAAATTTATGACCGCTAGTTGTAGAATGTGGTAGAATTAGACCTGTAATTCAACAACAGTACTAATCGAACTAAAGACCTATTGAGAACGAGCACGTTAATAACCAAACACGTCACATATTTGAATAGAAACGTAAAAAAGTTTCGTGAATAAAACCTATTAAAACGAGATTTTGATTTCTAAATCTCTCAATAATATTTGTAACGAGTATATCCATCAGACCGTCACAAGGAAGAGTTACTCTAGTGATAAAAGATTCCGCCCATGTGATCTCTGATGTTACTTTATGTGATTCATAATGTGGTGGTAAAAAAAAAAGTTGTTGCATTATATTGGCAGTGTTAGTGTACTCGTATATTTCAGTATTTCACATGCATTCCGATGTCCCTGACTGCCTTCCATAACTTCTGTGGCCAAAAAATACGAGTAAATAAATATACTCCTACTACAGTTGTACGTGTGGGTAACATCATCGTACCTGAATGTAATGCTTCGGCACCAATAATATTTAGACGGAATGATTGGGCTCGCTTAAGGTCAACAACTTCTTAATTATCGTTTACACGTAACTTTTAAAACGTCTGTGTTAATTAAATAAATGTCTGTGTTAATTAATTATCTTCGGCACCAATAAATGTCATTCATTCCTAGCTACTCCGTATTTTGTTAGTTTAATAACGTGTTTAAAACATTTGAATTAATGTTAGTATTATTTTCGATTTCGGTTTTTTTAAAACCATTTTCATTTAAATAAAGTTTTAGATCATAAAGTGAGGTCCATTAGTCGATTTCGTCCCGACTAATTTATCATTTCCTCATCAAATAGCAAGTAATCTTCACATTTTATTATACAAAGTTTTCCAATTTTAACTGACGCGAACTTATCGCTTTCCAATGCTCTCATATCTCCTCTAATGGTCGGTTGGTCCTATAAATCTGAAAGGATGAGTAATGAACTTATTTGACGTAATGAGTAGACCAACTTATTTTCAGCAAGTTCTCTTTCAAGGTCTTGAATCGTCAAAAATCGTGTATTATGGTTGTATTATTAAAAAAATTACGTGTTATTCTTTAATAATATTAAACGCAATCACTGATTCACTTCACCGTTATGTGATCTGTACGTGTATCTTAATTTTCTACCCGTAGCCCGATTGATTTTTGTGTAGTTAAGCCACTTACTACCCGTCACCCCACCAGCCCGCTGCCCACCGAGTAGTACATAGTACGTACTGTGAAATTGTGAATGATACAAGGCATAGAAATAAAGAATACAACAAATGCAGTACGATGTACTGTTGAATCACTTGAATCTATGTTTTCTTCATGCTAATGTTTGAAAATTATAACCTACTCCACTATTCAATGTTCCACAATCATAATTACCTTGTTGACGAATATATCCGTCACAAAATTATAACGGATTAAATATTATTTACGTAACTAGATAAGACCATATTAGAATGCATCGGAAATAACAAATATTTTATCTTCATCTTCTATCCATACATGTATGTGACGGTATTTGATCCGTTACATATTTGTTATGGATATACTCGTTACAGTTTGTCAACAATCTTACTACTCCGTATATCATACTCCCTCCCCCCACTAAGATCTTCCCACTTTCCTTAAAAGGAAACTCCACTAAGATTTTCCCACTTCAAAACTTTTCTTATTCATCCATTATACTCTCTTCCTATTGGTTACTTTTGTAATTTGAAATCTTGAACCCCACCAAACAATTTACCACCTTTCATTATCCATTTCTTAATCCATGTACCAAGTCAAAGTGGGAAGAACATTGTGGCGGGGAGGAAGTAGAATATATATGTGGCCTACACATGCAAAGTTCAGTAAAAAAAAAAAATATCTAAGCAAAAAAACATATTCCATGGCTACAATTATTATTACTTCCTCTATCCCAAACCTAAACCCGTTATTTTCTCGATCATATTATCCTATCCCAGCGCTCTTTAACGTTAAAAAAAGCGTTACAACGAGGTTAGGTGTGGGCGCGACGTTAGAGTCAGAGTCAAATTTATGTGCGAGTTGGGGGTCTGATGAGATCGTAGTGAGTAAACCAAAGAATAACACGTGGATTTGGGGTTCTGATATTGTAGTGGATAAACCAAAGGAGAACGTGTTGAAAAGAAGTAAATGAGATTTTGACGATGTTAAGACCCTACTTACGATTATGGCAGCTCATTTGTTGGCTATGTTTGCACCATTTCATTTCAAATGGGGTGCGTTTTGGGTGGCTTTTGGTCTTTATTGGGTAACGGGCATAGTTGGTATTTCTTTGTCGTATCATAGGCATTTGACTCACAAGAGCTTTACACTTCCTAAATGGCTCGAATATCTCTTTGCTTATTTTGGTGTTTTAGCCATTCAGGTTTGTGAATCAATCAATCTCGATCTCTCTAGCTAAATCACTAGTCCTGTACTCAAGTTACGTGTTCACTACTTAAGGGTCGACCTTGCAAACGGGTCAAAGGGTCGAATAGATCCGGTCCTAGTTCGGATCGGGTTTGAATTAGGTCAAGTTCGGGTCAGATTAAGTCATTTTTGGATACATAACAAACTTTTTCTGAGATACCAATTCCTATGCGGCAAAAAATATTTGGGTTGAGTCTTGTTCGATAGGGTCAATTTGATTTATGGATCAAATTCCAGTGTTAGATCGGGGTAATTTTGTTGGGTCTCATTACAGGTGTGGACTTAGTTAACCCTAATAATAAGCACTGTCCAAGCATGACTTGGCTTAGAGCCGGCAAAATATGACACGCCACACGAAAATACGACACGAACCCGGCACAAAATAAACAAGTTTGGGTTGAGGGTTGATGACCCATTTCGACACAACAAGACACGAGATTTAATTGGGCCGGGTTTGGTTGAGGTCCTAAAACACGAACTTGACACAAATAACCTGTTTATTAAATTAGTCAAAACATTTTTTTTATCATTTTTAACATAAATATGTTACTTCGTAATACTTTTCAAATATGGACATGTGGCACGAAAACACGACATGAACCCGACACGAAATAAATGGGTTTGGGTTGAGGCTTAATGACCCATTTATGTAAGTGGGTCGGTCAACACGAAACTTAAATGGGGGGTTTGGGTTGAGGAGTTCTTGACCCGTCATATTTTTATGACGAATATATATTCGAGAATTTGGGTAAATCCTTGTTCTCATGGATAATACACACTTTGTTTTATTTTATGTGGAGGATTGAAACAAAATGTAAACTATTAACTGATATAGAAACAGAAGAATATAATACAACGCGACACCACCGGCCCTAACAATTGACTTTAAAATAATACTCTGTATACTTATTTTAATGATATAATACTAGAAATAATATGGGTTGTATTTAAACACTTAAAATCTTGTAAATTTAATACTGTATAAACGTATGAATTTGAACACAAATTACGATTTGATTTTAGGATGATCCAATTACATGGGTGAGCAATCATAGGTTTCATCACAAATTTTGTGATTCTAAACAAGACCCTCATAGCCCCCTTGAAGGATTTTGGTCCAGCCACATCAACTGGCTCTTTGATCGCGCAACTCTCCGTAAAAAGGTAAAATCGTTAACTGATAACCCGAGTTCATGTTAATTTAAATGATAAAATTATGTAAAGGTAGTACTCGTTCTTTGAGTTTTAAAATTACTCCATATTAATAACCGAGTATTTATCTTTCTAACTTTTAAAATACAATCCTTAGCATACTAACGGAGCAGTTAGAAGTTTATACAACCAGCTGTACATAGTTCTATGTACAATTGGTTTTAAGATTTTGAATTTTATCATAAAGTTTTCGAGTTTTGCTGTAAACTTACAGAGGTTTAGTGTAAAGTTGTCAAGTTAAATCACATAAATATTTAAGCTCAGAAACTTAAAACTTAGCTCAAAAACTTTTATAAGCTCAATGAATTTATATAAAAGTTCAACAATTTTGCCTTGATTGTACAATGCTATTGTACAATCGGATATATAATCCTATTTTCCCTAACAGAGTAATAATCTCTATGTGAGACGGTATTACAAGAGACTAAGTATTGAATTTGCAGGTGGGTGCGGTAAATAATGTGGGAGACTTGGAGGAGCAACCATTTTACCGTTTTCTAAGGAATACATATGCGTTGCATCCTTTTGCACTAGGAGTACTCTTGTATGTTTTTGGTGGATTTTCTTACCTTGTGTGGGGGATGGTAAGTATATTCATTTACTCACATACGATAACTTACTTGTCAACGATCTTTTCAATTCGTAGAAATCAATTGTTCTCTCGATCTAGAAACGAACCTAGGACGACCCCCCAGAAATTGCAAGAAAATAATACAGAGTATTAATTTATGTCAATGCTCACACGTTAGAAAAACCATTAAGATGTTGATGTCGATTGATTAGAAATTGTAATTACTGCAGGGTGTAAGGGCTACGGTTCTATATCATATTACCTTTTTTGTGAATTCTGTCTGCCATATCTGGGGAAATCAAGCTTGGAATACGGGTGATTGGTCTAGAAATAATTGGTATGAGTATTTTACTTTTCAATAGCAATTTTGTATATAAAGTAATTAAATAATTTTTTGCTATTTACCGAGTATTGCAATTTAGCATAAATGCTAACACATATTCGTTCTTGATATACGAACCTTCATTAATTATAATAAGGTCGGTTTAGTTTAAGATGAATTTAACTTAACTTAAGTAAAGTAGACTTAAAAGAATTGTTATGATCTGGCGAGTGAACTGAATTAACCACGATAAAATGAGTTTAATATGAAATGTTAAGAAAATTGCTTCGTATTCTATTTTGATCAAACATGTTTAAAGTTTAATTAATTAAAGAGTAAATTAAAAATTACTCCCTTTTAAGATACCAATTTTAAAATTTACTCCCTTTTGAAATTTTTGTTAAAAATAACTCCCAAAATCTATCAAAAGTTCAAAAATTACTCCAAAATATAATTTTTGGACGAAAATGCCCCTAAATTTTTTATGCCATATTACTTAACCTCACCCTCTAGCCAAGGGCATTTTCGTCCTAAAATTAAATTTGGGAGCAATTTTTGAACTTTTGATAGATTTTGGGAGTTATTTTTAACAAAAATTTTAAAAGGGAGTAAATTTTAAAATTGGTATTTTAAAAGGGAGTAATTTTTAATTTACTCTTAATTAAATGAACGATGTGGGTTTTAGGTGGGTAGCATTGTTGGCGGGGGGAGAAGGATGGCATAACAACCACCATGCGTTCGAGTACTCAGCTAGATTTGGCTTGGAATGGTGGCAGATCGATGCGGCCTGGTACATTATCAAGTTACTTGAAGCTCTCGGTTTAGCCAAAGATATCAAGCTTCCAATCGAGGCTCACAAACAACGTTTGTCTTTCAAGCCTAGCCCCGCCCTAAGGAAATGAAAAACTTGACAGACGACCTTCATCAATTGTTAATCGAATGCTACTACTCGTACTAATAGTAGTCCTAGGTTTAGAGATCATTGTTGTATCGGTGAATAAACTTACGGGGAATTTGGTTGACTGCTTTAGAATAGATTAGAATAGATTTGCTTAATTTCAATGTTTGGTTGGACGTCTTTATAATAGAATTCAGAGGTGACTAAGGTCAAGTTCAAGGTGCGCATGGGATTGTCAACGGATCGGTTTCGGATCGGGTGGAGCCTCACCCGAATCCGCATACTCCACCCGATCCATCCGTCACCCGATTAACCTTCTACCCGAATACGATCCATCTGTCATCCGCGGGTGATTCGAGTGGATCGGGTGCTGAAGAGTTTATGGATCCTAAGTACCTAAGAGGGGGGGTGAATTAGGTACCTTTTAAAATTTTAACTCAAACTTTATTAATTAAAGAGAGTTAAACTAAGTGGACTACTTAAAAATAAAGAAGTGAAAATAAGTAAATGCAAAACAGTCTGACCGTGACAGATTTGCCTTGGCAAAGGATACGGCCACAGAGCAAATGTCACAGTATGGTGGACTGTTGTCTGACTGCCTCTATTTCTCTTAACCGAAGGTAATGTTACAAAGAAATATTACAGTATATCGACTATTGCAAGTACTTTGAAAAACACAACTAAAACTAATATTAATCCACGAACAAATGAGAGCGAAGCTAAACGACATGTGTTCTACTTTGTATGCGGCGGAAGTAAAGAGAAGAACATGAACACATTCCGTTTTTGAATTGGTTCGGCCAACACTCTAAGGGCCTACGTCCAATGCTTTTCTTATTAATAAATGTTAAGTAATCTACTCCGAAAACTTAAACCCTTACAATAAGAACCAATAACCTACTCCGGTTACGACTCACGAGTTAGGAAGACTACTCCGTCTCCTAACTCTCCAATGACCTACCCCGGTCACGACTCTAATTAACTTACAAGGAAGTTACACTATTACAATCTAACTAAGTTAGACAAGAGCACTCATGACATAATGCAACAGTTCGTTCGACTGTGATTTCTGAAGACTTTAAAAATATTTTGCAAAGAGTTTTCTAGGGTTTTGGGATTTTAAGAGACAATTTGCAAAGAGAGATTTTGAGCTGAAAAGTCTTGAAGAATAAGTGTAGTGGAGCATCTCCTTTTATAGAGGAGCAAAAATCAAGATTGAAGCTTCCAAAAATAAGTCATCACTTTTAGGAAGAAGCAAAAGAGTTGGTTAATCAAGGAGACACAAGAAGAGCAATCTTGAAGATGTGAAACAAGGAAAGCAAGGTGAAGGTTTTCCAAATAAAGTGAAGGATAAGACTCAAGGTTGAAGCCAAGCAAAATAGGACAAACACAACTTTTGAGGCACCTTCTTTAGGAGAGAGAGAAAGCCTACTTTTGGTGTTTGGTTAAAAGCTTTACAACCCTTTTTGGGGTTTATTTGGGAAATCGTTTTGACACTACAAAAACCACTTGCTTGCTCAACACTACACTTTAGAAATCAGTTTTGAAAGGATTTAAAAGGATGAGAACTTTAAGTCTTGAAATCTTTTCCTTTTGAAGAGGGCCGAACGGAAGTAACAGTCAACCAAACTGTTGTAAATAGTTGGGTTGGCTAGTTAGTAGAACTAACTACAATATATCAAAAGACTCTTATCTTTACATCGTGACACTCTATGACGTTCTTGATTCTTTGGGCTTCTCGTCTTGATCTTCAAACGATCAATCTCAACATTCATCAACTAATTTTCTATTAAGCATAACCTGAAAAGTTAAACTAAGAAAACACAAATTAAATAGGTTAGTCATCATCAACAAACCCAACAGGTGCTTAACCGATTAAAAGATATTTTTTAAAAATGCAATAACAAATATACAAATCATAAGAAGCGTAAAGTTTTTGAGATTTTTTTGTGATCGGAAATTAAGAGGGGAAAAGAAAATCTAAGATAGTGGTCGGCAAAGTGATTACGGAAAATATTTTATTAGGGTTTTAGAAAAAAAGGATAATGTGTATACAAATAGAGTGAAGTTAATTTTTATTTGTTTTAATTCATTCATTTTTTTTAATCTATAAACGGGTGGACGGATCAGATGACGGGTGAAAAATCTCCACCCGAATCTGACCCGATCCATCACCCGATTCATCTGTCATCCGCTTTAAATCCATTTAGTTCGAATTTTCATCCATTAATTTTATTCGGGTGGATCGTATTTAAGCGGGTTCGATTGAAATTGACCTCCCTACTTTCGGCCCATCATACATTCAACACTTTCCGATACTTTCCAACACTTTCCTATATTTATTGTTCCCAAAATAACAATCAAAGATCAATGAAATCTTATACTCCCTCCAATAAGTTTCTATTATTGACACGGATTTCTTTTTTGTCCGAGTTTGATCTTTTATCAACTTTTCATTTTAGGCCATAAATATGTATGGAGTAGTTCACATTTATCCACCAATTTCTCTATCCTTCTCCTTTTTTAAGTCACTTATTTTTCTCTTTTTAGTTTCCACCCAAAATCCAAAGGTGTCAATGTTATGAACTCGGAGAGAGTAGTTTATCTTGTAGCTCATTATGCTACAAGTCGTAGTCGTATTGTGTGGGAACGGAGTATTCCGCCACGCATTGTTTACCTCCTTAAAGACGATCTTATCAATAACACGTAATCCCGAATGGGAATTCAAAAAAATAAAATAAAAAATCGTATAGTTTATCGGACTACTTCTTACATTATACGGAGTACATGATATATACTCCGTGTATATATATATATATATATATATATATATATATATATATATATATATATATGTAGCGCCCCCATGCAAAGCTGAGAAAATATCTAAGCAAAATACCATATACTTGCATCATTAGTCATTTGTTCCATGGCTACAATTATTATTACTTCCTCGATCCCAAACCTAAACCCGTTATTTCCTCGATCATATCCCGCCCTAGGCCCAACCCTCTTTAAGGCTACAAAAATTGTTACACCGAGGTTATTTGTGAACGCGATATCAGAGTCAAATTCACCTAAGATTTGGGATTATGATACTTTAGTGAATAAACTAAAGATCAACACGTGTATTTGGGGTTCTGATATCGTAGTGGATAAACCTAAGAATAACGTGTTAATAAGAAGTAAATGGAATTTGGACGATGTGAAGACACTAGTTGTGATTACCGTAGTTCATTTGTTGGCTATGTTTGCACCATTTCATTTCAAATGGGGTGCGTTTTGGATGGCTTTTGGTCTTTATTATATTGGGTAACAGCCATAGTTGGCATTTCCTTGTCGTATCATAGGAATTTGACTCACAAGAGTTTTACACTTCCTAAATGGCTCGAATATCTCTTTGCTTATTTCGGAGTTTTAGCCATTCAGGTTTGTCAATCAATCGATCTCGATCTCTAGCTAGCAAGTCTCTAGTAGTCCTATACTCTTGTTATGTGTCTTCACTACTTAAGGGCCGACCTTGTAAACTGGACAAACGGATCAGGTCCTAGTCGAATCGAGTTCAAATCGAGTCAAGTTAAGTCGTTCATAATAAAAGATCATCAATATTCATACAGAGCAAACATTTTTTAGGGATATCAGTTTATATATATGTGGTAGTAGACATCTGCATTGAGTCGGGTTCAATATAATCGATTCAGATTACCCATCAAATTTTAATTGTATGATGTAATATTAGGATGATCCAATTACATGGGTGAGCAACCATAGGTTCCATCACAAATTTTGTGATTCTAAACAAGACCCACATAGTCCACTTGAAGGATTTTGGTCCAGCCACATCAATTGGCTCTTTGATCGTGCAACTCTCCGTAAAAAGGTAATTTCCTAAAGGAAAATGAGTTGGCGCCACCCGGTGGCGCCTAATCTGTGCGTTATCGGGGTTATTATGGTAATTTGGATATATATTTTAATTTTCATCTTTTAAAGTGTGAATTCAAACCTAAAAAGTAGTAAAGGGTAGTTTAGTAATTTCAATTTTTAGTTAGTTAGAAGATAGATTTAAAAAAAATCTCAAAGAATTACTTAAAGATTTTGTAGGACTATATAGACTTATCAAAACTTGATCCGACCTGCAAACCTACCCGACCCGTTGTCCTGAACTCGTTTTTTCGACACGTGACCGGTAAATTTAGGGTAAAAATATGATCCGTCCAGTTCAACTCATTGGGTCAACGAATTTATTAAAATTAATAAAATATTTATATTTATATACTGTATTTGGATTTATGATTAACAAATTACTCCGTATTATTTTACTATTTTAAATTACAAATATAAAAAATATTCAATTTAATATAAGTCTTTTTTATCATTTAATAAAAAATAATTAAAGACTAATGATAATACCATTAAAATAAACTATTTTGTGCCCCGTATTCTAACCATAACCCGACCCATGTTCAACCCGACCCGTGACCCGTCCCGTTTGACAGGTCCTGACAAACGGTTCAACCAGGTCGGGTTTGGGTCATATAGCTTCGGGTCGAGTCACTTTCACAAATGTAGCATGCAATATAATCCACTATATGTTATACTACATACTTATTAATTATCTTCAATATTTTCTAATGTCAATGAAAACGTCTCAATCCCGTGAATTTTCATGGGCTAGTACACTAGTTCAATTCAATTAATGTATTATACGGAGTATATGAACATAAAGATGAAGAAATGTACTCCGAGTATTGTTAAAACGTTAACAATAAAAATAATCCGTATATGAACATGGGATATATTTGTGTTAAATCTTGGAAACATAAATTTTAGTTTTTTGATTTTATTCTAACTAAATAGATATGAATTGATATGAAATTACATATATATCCTTATGTATTTAGGGAAAAAAATGAAAACTCATTTTTTTATTTTTTTATTTTTCTTATTTTTTAATAATGGTGGCGCCGAGATTCGGCGCTACCTGGTGTCGCCCTATCAATATCCTTTCCTAAAATCTAACCAGATTTCGTGTTAACTTAAATGATAAAGTAAATCCTCGGTATACGCATAGCCTGCAAACCACGCACACCAGGTAAACCGTCCGTGGGTGACAGGCTCGAAGTCCAAAAGACATAGTCTCAAGTCATACAACTCCCATAAATTCGCGCTTGCAGAGGGTTGAACATGAGACCTTTAGACTGATGGCCACAAATTTTAATCATTTGTTATAGTATTTAACATTGTATTTAAATTTGCAGGTGGGTGCGGTAAATAATGTGGGAGACTTGGAGGAACAACCATTTTACCGGTTTCTAAGGAATACATGTGTCTTGCATCCTCTTGCACTAGGAGTACTCTTGTATGTTTTTGGTGGATTTTCTTACCTTGTCTGGGGGATGGTAAGCACTCGCTACTGGAATTGGATCCTCTCCGTTACTTTTTTTCTCAATTATCTTCCATTACCTCTAATACAACAATCGATCACTGTTGGATCGTTTTGAAACGAATCTAAACCGTACAAAAGTAATGGAAGGTAATAAAAAGGAGAAAGTAATGGACATGAACTTTACTCCTCGCTACTCAGTACTCACTATGATACAGAGTAACTTACTTGTCAACGAACTTTTGGAAAATTTGTAGAATTTTTTTTTTTTTTTTTTTTCATTTTGAATCGAATGAAGGATCTCTTAAAAGTTGCGAGAAAATATATAGTGATACGAGATTATGTTGAATTGTCAAATGAGGGTTTGAGTTTACACTAGAGAGAATTTTTTGATCGTTAGTTACTATTAGATTTAGGGTTTTTCTAACATGTGCCCATTGGGCACATGATAAGAAGCATATTATGGGAAACAATCACAAGCAAATCTCATGTGAAATTAAAATTTAAACTCAAAATTACCATAATTGAAGAATTATACTTGTAAATCTTCCTATAATAGGCTTCTTATCATGTGCCCATTGGGCACATGTTAGAAAAACCCATTTAGATTTATTTTTATTCGTATTTCGTACATTTTGTAAGTGTTATATAGAACTTTTTTTTTTGTCTCTTTTCTTAAAAAAAAAAAAATTTAAAAATATTGTACAAACTAAAGTTAAAGAAATGTTTGAGAGATCAAATAAATTAGTTATCACAATATGCTCAAGAATCCCAGCGGAACTGTTTGCTCTAGCTCAGCAGAACATTGGAGGACGAAACTAGTTGGCTTCGATTGGTATCCTTTAACGCTTTCTAAGTTAACAGATTTGTGTGTGTTTTGAGAATATCCCACTTCTTTTCTCAACCATCTCGACCAAAAAAAATATACTCGAGAATCTTTCTTTAATTAATATACAAGTATTAATTTGTGTTAGTGCGCATAGTTTAGAAAAATCGTTAAAATGTTGATGCTCATATTATAATTAGAAATTGCAATCATTGCAGGGTGTAAGGACTACAGTTACATATCATATTACATTTTTTGTGAATTCTGCATGCCATATTTGGGGAAATCAAGCTTGGAACACGGGTGATTGGTCTAGAAATAATTGGTATATATGAGTATTTTATAGTATTACTTTTCACTAGCCATTTTGTAGATAAAGTATTGACTAACGTCCAAAATAGAAAATGATTAGTATTCCATTTTGACGTGTTTAAATTTGAATTAAATGATCGATGTGGGTTTTAGGTGGGTAGCATTGCTTTCGGGGGGAGAAGGATGGCATAACAACCACCATGCGTTCGAGTACTCAGCTAGACACGGCTTGGAATGGTGGCAGATCGACGCGGGTTGGTACATTATCAAGTTACTTGAAGCTCTCGGTTTAGCCAAAGATATCAAGCTTCCAATCAAGGCTCACAAACAACGTTTGTCTTTCAAGCCTACTCCTAGCCTGAGGAAGTAAAAAACTTGATAAACGACCTTCAGTTGCTAACTGAATATCGGCTCTTAGTATTAAACTAGTACTCCGTATTAATTAGGATTAATCCAAGTTTATCACCATTAGCAAACAAAAAATAAGTTCATTAAAATATGCATTAAATTAACTGAGATTACTCGATTATCTTGATTATTATCTTTGGAGTTTTAATTTATTTTCTTAAATCAAAATCTAAAGATTAAAATTACGAAAAGTTAATAGGTTACGAATTAGCTAGACATTTATAAGTAATCACTAAATATAATTTCTTATTTGCCCTGCATTATTGTGCACGATCTATATTACAGTAGTAAAATTTTATACAATTTTAGATTTAATTGTGATTTTCGATAAACTACAACATACTCCATATGTGTGTATATACACTTAAAAGTTAAAATTACACGATATTTGACTTTTTATTTTCATAAATTTTCATACTATCATTTAAAATTATTTATTTTCCTAACACATAAAACCTTATACGAGTCGTGCAACTGCATGGGTCGTAATAAACGAGCCGTAACGATGGTAGCATATGCAGTTGGCCAAACTGATACTATTAATGTAGTGTACGTAGTTTGCCAAATTGATATTAATGTACACCTAATATGTTACTCAATAGAATTTTTTTTTTAAAAAAAAAAAAAAAACTTAATATGCTACTCCTATAAGCATATTATGAAACGATATATTGGACCCCGATATGTCATTACAACACGTCATTTACCTAACATTATCATAATATCATTAACATATTTTTTGATCAAACATGTTATTTTTTAACTTACGAGTATATTTTTACGGATCCGTTATTAAGCAGGCGAGAACCGTATATATGTAGCGTACCCATGCAAAGTTGAGAGAACATCTAAGAAAAATAGCATACACTTAGCTTACATTATTGTTCCATGGCTACAATTATTATTACTTCCTCGATTCCAAACCTAAATCCGTTATTTTCTCGATCATATCCCGCCCCAGCCCTCTTTAAGGCTACAATAAGTGTTACAACGAGGTTATGTGTGAATGCGACATCAGAGTCAAATTCATATAGGAATTGGGTTTCTGATATCGTAGTGAATAAACCAAAAAATGACACATGTATCTGGGATTCTGATATCGTAGTGAATGAATCAAAGAATGACACACGGATCATTGGGGTTCTGATGATATCGTGGTGAATAATAAACCAAAGAATAACGTGTTTATAAGACGTAAATGGAATTTTGATGATGTTAAGGCACTAGTTGTGATTACCATAGTTCATTTGTTGGCTATGTTTGCGCCATTTCATTTCAAATGGGGTGCGTTTTGGGTGGCTTTTGGTCTTTATTGGGTAACGGGCATAGTTGGCATTTCTTTGTCGTATCATAGGAATTTGACTCACAAGAGTTTTACACTTCCTAAATGGCTCGAATATGTCTTTGCTTATTTTGGAGTTTTAGCCCTTCAGGTTTGTGAGTCAATCGATCTCGATCTCGATCTCTCTAGCTAGCTAAGTCTCTAGTAGTCCTATACTCTTGTTATGTGTTCTCTACTTAAGGGTCGACCTTGTAAACTGGTCAAATGGATCAGTTCCTAGTCGAATCGAGTTCAAATCAGGTCCAGTTAAGTCATTTTCACATACAAAAAAATCTAGAAAATAAAATTGTAGATTAATCTAGAAAAATATAGGACATCAATTACCTTGAATTATCCATATAATTAGTCTAGAAAAAAAGATCAACTCTAGATATAGAAATTTCTAGTTATCAAAACTAGTATAAACATGTATTGCATGTATCCTTGTAATGTGTAGTCCGAGAAGCACTGGGTCTCACCAATACTATATATCATACTCTATTACTCTCTCCGGATTATTGTAACTATATACCCCCTCCGATTTACAAAGATGTTCCCCTTTGTTTAATATATGTGAGGTATATTTTAATTAAAGGAGAAGATCTTTGTGAATCAGAGGGAGTATATATATATACTTCCGCTACCAAAAATTCCAACAGTTAAGTCATTTTCACTCACTTTTAGGGATATCAGTTTATAGCTTGATACGTGGCAATAGACATCTGCGTGCATTGAGTCGGGTTCAATATATGATCAATTCGGATTACAGATCAAATTAACTATATGATGTAATATTAGGAAGATCCAATTACATGGGTGAGCAATCATAGGTTTCATCACAAATTTTGTGATTCTAAACAAGACCCACATACATAGCCCACTTGAGGATTTTGGTTCAGCCACATCAACTGGATCTTTGATCACACAACTCTCCGTAAAAAGGTAACTCCGTAAAAATCTAGTAAACTGATAACCAGAGCTCGTGTTAACTTAAACGATAAAGTAATACTCCCTCCGAGTTTCTAACATTGCCCCGTATTCCTTTTTGGGCTGAGTTTGATCTTTTACCCATTTGCCATGTAGGCCATAAATGTGTGGTTCACATTCACCCACCCATTTATCTCTCTTCCTTCTTTTTTTTTTAACCACTCATTTTTCCTTCCTTATTTTCCACCCCATAAAGAAACGGGGCAATCATAGAAATTCGGAGGGAGTATTTCTTTTGTTTTAATCATTTGTTTGCGGGTGGGTGCGGTAAATAATGTGGGAGACTTGGAGGAACAACCTTTTTACCGTTTTCTAAGGGATACACGTGTTGCATCCTATTGCACTAGGAGTAGTCTTTGTATGTTTTTGGTGGATTTACTTACCTTGCCTGGGGCGTGGTAAGTAACTGTGGTAAAAATTTCAAGAAAATAGTGATACGACTATACGAGATTATGTTGAATTGTCAAAGGAAAATGAGATGGCGTCACCCGGTGGCACCGAATTTGTGCGCCACCGAGGGTATTTTAATCATTTACTATACTTAGGCCCTGTTCTTTTCGGCTTATTTTCAGCGCATTTCAGACCAGCTCAGCTCGTATCAGCTCAGCCCAGCTCGTATCAGCTCAGCCCAGCTCCTATAAGCTCAGCTCAGCTCTAATATTTTCAGCTCAGCTCCAATATTTTCAACTCCTAAAATAATATTCAATAATAATAATAATAATAATAATAATAATAATAATAATAATAACAATAATAATAATAACAAAAATATATTTCTGATAACAATATTTATATGAACGGAAGTTACATTAAGATCGAAGTATTATTATATATTTATTATAATATATTTATTATTATTATTATTATTATCATTATTATTATTATTGAAGTACGGAGTATTATTTATTTATTTATTTATATGAACGGAAGTTACATTAAGATCGAAACAAATTACAACAAGTTATTATTATTGTTGTTGTTGTTGTTATTTTTATTATTTGTATCTCTTAATGTTAATAATGATAATAACAAATTATTATTATCATCGTCATTGTCGTTGTCGTCATCATCATTGTCATTGTTATTATTATCGTTATTATTATTATTTTCTATTTTTAATATCATCATTGTTATTATAATAATTATTAATATTATTATACTCTCCATAATATTTTGAGGTCTTGAAATAGATGTTACATTTAAATATTTATAACTCACACACATAATATAACATATGAGTATAATTTGTATTGTATTAAAATTTAAGAATATGAAAATTTAAAATTTTGTATATTACGTAATCAAAGATATATACATAATGTTTTCTATTGCCAAATACTAAAAAAAAATAAAAGTAGAAATCAAATAAACTGGAGTGACTACTATGTTGTTGTTATTATCATTACCATTATTAATAATTAATTATTATTATTATTATTATTATTATTATTATTATTATTATTATAATTAATTAATTAATTTATTATTATTATTATTATTATTATTATTATTATTATTATTATTTTATTTTATTTTTGCAAGAATTGTATGACTCTTTTTTTTTCATCATCATCATCATCATTATTATTATTATTATTTAGTGTTATAAGTTTTTATATTTTTTTCTCATTTTTTAAAATATTATTAGATAATTTAGTAGTAGTTATTAGTTTCAGCTTCTTTTAATTCAGCTCAGCTTCTATCAGTCCAGTTCAGCTCCTATCAGACCAGCCCAGCTCCTATCAGACCAGCTCAGCTCAGCTCAGCCCTGTTTCAGCCGAAAAGAACAGGGCCTTATTTTATTTATTTCCATTAAAATATGATTTTAAATTAAATTTGTTGTAAAGGGTAAATGTGACAGTTCACTTATTTAAAATAACTTATAATATATAATTTAAAAAAAGAAAATAACAAAAGAATCTGAAGATTTGAAAAAAGGAGGCTTAATTGTAGGATTAGTTACGTGTATATTGGAAAAAAAAAAATATTTCATATGCATTATAACGTTGTAATTTATTGTAGGATAACATTATAACCGACCTAAAACGCTAGGTAATTTATTTTACGAACATTAATTTTAAATAGTGTCGATCGATTAATTTTTTTTAATCCGTAAAAATTTGGCACCGATTGCGTTTTTTTACCAATTTCTTGCATCGGTTAATTTTTTTTTTATTCGTAATATGATTATATTTTTTTTATCAATTCGTCACTTCAGTACCACATTTTTTACCTATTTGGCATCGACGATATTTTTTTATCAATTCGTCACTTGAGTGTCACTTTTTTACCTATTTGGCGCCGACGATACTTCTTTTTTACCAATCCGCCACCTTTGAGACACTTTTTTCACTCATTTGGTTATTTGGCCTTCATATAAGTCGAAAATACATAGGGCTGTCCGACCGATATGTCACATAGGGAGTATTAAAATTACATATACTTCCGTAGCCTAGCATTATTATTGAGCTCAGGACCAGCTTACATTTTAACGATCTCCTGAGATCGATGAATGACCGAGCTCAGTGAGGGTTTGACTAAATCGATTTTGTAGCTATACGAGCTAGCTAGCTCTTATCGTTACATAAATACACACCTCTTCGTATGTTAAGAATAAATACAATTCATTATTTTGTCCGAACAATTTACTTATTAGGTTAGTTGTTACCTACCATTAGTAAGTCTAATTTTCATGTATGCAGTACGATTAATATAAGACCGTCATTTATATTCACGAGCTTGAAGTAGACGTCTTCTTTCAAGTTTGGAGTGATAATGATGAAATTTTTTTCCAAAAAATAATAACGAATCAATAATACGTAAATTAATGATGAAGAATCAATTAAAAGATACATTAAACATTATTTTATTTAAAATATTCTTGATTAAATAATTTATAATAAATAATAAATGGTAAAATTACATGTATATCCTTTTGAAATTTACCCAAAATCAAAATAAAGATTTTCATGATTTTATTTTTTTTATTATTTTATTCCGATGGCGTCGAGATTCGGCGCCACCCGGTGGCGCCCTATCACTATCCATCTTTGGTTATTGTGAGATCAATAAAACTTTATTTTTTTTGCCTCTTTTCTTAAAAAAAATAAATATAAAAATTATTGTACAAACTGAAGTTAAACAAATGTTTAAGAGATAAGAGAAATTAGTTATCACAATATGCTCAAGAATCCTATCGGAACTGTTTGCTCTAGCTCAGCTAAACATTGGAGGACGAAACTAGTTGGCTTCGATGGATATATATCATTTTACGCTTTCTAAGTTAACTGTTTTGTGTGTGTTTTGGGATTATTTCACTTCTTTTCTCGACCAAAAAAAATATGCTCGTGCGTGAATTTTCTTTAATTAATTGATAGACCGTATTTAGTACGAGTTAGAAACGTCGAGTTAGACGTTTATTTGGTGACGTAATAATGATTTTGGGGATAATTGAGTAGAATTCTCATTTTATGATATTAATTGTATTAGAGAATAATTATATGATTTAATTGATCGTTGGGTTACCCAATTGAAGCATGAAAGCCCAGAAGAAACAACAGAACCGACAGTCTCGACAGACTCGTGCAGCTCGGATATTGAAGACGGAATTTAAATCGCTTTAGATTCCGTGACAGCTTATTATTTATTAAGTATAATTATATTATTATTATTTTATTATTAGAGTTTGGTAAGTAATAGACTTACCTTAATTATTATTATTAGACTACTATTAGTATAGATTATTAGAATCAAGTTGAACGTTAACCCTAGCTTTCTCCAAGACCATGTGTAACTAATTTTCTCATCTCGGTTCAAGACATTGAAGCGCTTAATCTTGTGAGTTTGAAAGTTCTTATCTTTATTCTTGATTATTGATTAATTGTTCAGTTTAATTATATGAATGTTGTTATTGATTTCTGGATTGATCAACTAGCTAGTTATCTTTTGCATTGTTCTATTGTTAGTTTTGTTAATTGAACAGGATTTGTTGATTAACTTGACTTAAGTAACATCTAAGACTTAACTATTGAACAGGATTCGTTGATATTAAGACTTAGGAGCAATTATCACAGATTAATAGCACAACTGGATTGTATGTGTTTATTTATCTCTTTATCGAATTCTCTATCTATTAATGCTGCTGTTGAATTAAATTTAGAACTGGATTGTTTAGGTTATTTAACAGTTAGGACTGATTACGAACGGGATACGTTTTAATTAGTTATTCGTAAGGAGAATTAGAATCTTCGATTCACGATAAATAATCAAGAATAATAATTTGAACCGGATTTCGATGATCAATTGTGATTAAGTTGTGGATTTGTACTTGACCCGAGACCATTTAATCATTTGATTTAGTTAAAGTTTTAATCTTTTCAGTTTTAGTTGTTAGAAAATCATTCAAAACCCCCCTTTCTTATTGTTTAATTAATTAGTTATTTTTCGTTCTACATTAGTACACATTTATAGTTAATCCGATTCTCTGTGGGTTCGACCCTTATTTCCATTATACTAATATTTTAGTTAGTTGGTTATAAGTGAATATAAATTGTAATTTGAGGCATACGACTTTAGCCTGTCATTAATATATTAATATGTGTAAGTGTGCACACGTTAGAAAAATTGTTAAAATATTGATGCTCATATTGTAATTAGAAATTGCAATCACTACAGGGTGTAAGGACTACACTTACATATCATATTACTCGTACATTTTTTGGGATTCTGCATGCCATATTTGGGGAAATCAAGCTTGGAATACCGGTTATTGTTCTAATAATTGGTATGAGTATTTTATATTACTTGTCACTAGCAATTTTGTAGATAAAGTATTGACTGACACGTCCAAAATAGAAAATATTTAGTATTAATTCCATTTTGACGTGTTTAAATTTGAATTAAATGATCGATGTGGGTTTTAGGTGGGTAGCATTGTTGTCGGGGGAGAAGGATGGCATAACAACCACCATGCGTTCGAGTACTCGGCTAGAATTGGCTTGGAATGGTGGCAGATCGATGCGGCTTGGTACATTATCAAGTTACTTGAAGCTCTCGGTTTAGCCAAAGATGTCAAGATTCCAATCGAGGCTCACAAACAACGTTTATCTTTCAAGCCTAGCCTAAGGCCGGACTAATCATGCATCAATTGTACTAGATCTGACTACTAGGTTTGAATACCGTTGTTACATGGGTAACGGGTTAATAAACTTACGTTCCAAGGCGTTTTGGTTGGCTACTTCGGAATAAATTAAAATAAATTTGTTGCATTTCAATATTTGATTTCACGACTTTTGAATTAATTACTTTAGCACTTCTAATAATAAATATTTTAGTTTGTAAACAATTTATCTAATACAACATAAATTACTTTCCTAATCCCATGATTTTTCATGTGAATAACACTTAAGTTCGAAGTTCGTTGTTGCATAGCTATGTGCTTCGAATTTGCTTTATGTCCTGTAGGCGTTGTTAAATTATTTCCTTCATCTTTCTACGTCAACTTTATGTTCTTTTTTATATTTTTGATCTCCCTCTTTTTAAAAGTAACTAGTGTGTTACCCGTGAAAAATTTCACGGGTTGTCCATTTTTATTGATATTTAAAGATGAAGGAAGCGACATTGATTTTTAAATCACGCGAATGAGTGTGATCATCAATATGTGAGTTAGTTTTTAAAACATAATCATCTTAAAGATTAATTTTGTTGATATAATAAAATAATTTATTCTTTATTTCATACGTTACTAATTATATAAAGTACAATCAAATCTACTCATAAACAAAACTAAAATAGTTAAATACTATATCGTTTGACCCGTCTTAAATATAGTTTGATTATAGTGAAATAATTATAATGAATATTTTGAGTTCGTTTGATTATAGTGAAATGTTACTCTGTATTACTTACTTCGTACTATTAATTATACTGAAAGTTTATCTACAATTATTTAAAAAATATATCGTTATAAATGAATGCACTTCTAATCGTGTGAAAAGTACTATTTGTTGCGTGTTTTCAAAGACAACATAATGTAGACTTGATTAAGCGGTCATGAATAGGATTCAAACCAGTCCATAAAAGAAATACTCCGTATGATTTATTTAATACTCCGTATGACAATTTGACTCTTATATTGTTCATATTTTCAATCTTATTCAAATTAGTTACACCGTATCTACAAAAACTTTGTAAAAGTATTTAAACAAATAATAGTTTAACACCCGTGAAAAATCCACGGGTATATTTTTTATTTTTACTAAAAATAAAAATATCACGGGAAGGACACGTCTTGTAGCATCCTCGGCCTTCTAACTTTCGGGAACTCAATGCTAACTACAAACCACATCAAGAAAAAAAAAATCAAATCGCAATACGTTTCCAATGAATTAGAGTCAAAGTTTATGAAAGAAAAAGATAGTGGGCGCTAATTCTAAAATATGGAGGGAATATATCGTTAATATATCAAAAACATGTTTAATCTTACCAATACTACGTATCTACTCGTATTTTTTTTAAATGAAATTTAAAAACTAAGAATAAAATTGTATTTGCACTTTAGAAAATTGAAGACAGTATACATTCTTCAATTGCGTTAATAACTCGTAAATGCGATAATTGTGCGTTAATAACTCGTAAATGCGATAATAACGCGTATATGACCCGAACCCCGTCTCAAAATCCATATAAACCCGACCCTTATATATAGTTAATATTTTTAACATGCGTATACCATTTTTTCACAAAATCCCTTTAAACCCGTGTTTAACCCGAAAGCAAACCAAAGCTGTGTAAATGTAATTTCATGTAACCCGTATTTGACCCGAAGACGGTACTTATAGGTCAAGGATGAGAAATTGAGTTAAATAAATGCAATTTCTTGTTTTCAATGGTTCTACTCACTATAATCAAGAATTGGGTTGTTATTCTAAATAATTTCATTTTGTTTTGTTTTTCAAAGGCTTCATTTACTATTACTCGTAAATTCAACCCGTATAATTAATGTTTTTAATGTGCGTTAATAAACCATTTGATCCGAAATCCGTTTAAACCCGAATCGTATAAGTAATGTGTTTAATATGCAACCCGTAAATGCGATAATAACACGTATTTGACCCGAACCCCGTCTCAAAATCCATATAAATAAACTCGATCCTTATAGTTAATATATTTAATATGCGTTAATAAATCGTTTTCTTAGTATTTGACCCGAAGACGGTACTTATAGGTCAAAGATGAAAAATTGAGTTATATAAATGCAATTTCTTGTTTTCAAGGGTTCTACTCCCTATAATCAAGAAATGGGTTGTTATTCTAAATAATTTCATTTTTTTTTCAAAGGCTTCATTTATTATTACTCGTAAATTCAACCCGTATAATTAATGTTTTTAATGTGCGTTAATAAACCATTTGATCCGAAATTCGTTTAAACCCGAATCGTATAAGTAATGTGTTTAATATGCAACCCGTAAATGCGATAATAAGGACGTATAACGCTGATTTCAATTTGTGTTCTACTCCGTATGATTCAAGTCAACTTGGCCTCAAAAGTCAAACACAAAATCATGGGAAGAGCTGAGAATTAAAATTTCCCTAGCTAGAGATACAAAGAATAAATTTTACTTCTACAATTTCTTCAAAAAAAAAAAGTCAACAATTAACAATTGCTATACACAAAAAAATTTGATACCAAATAAAATTAAAACGGTACCAACTAAGAAAATATTCAAATATGCGATTAGGATATAAAAAAGAAAAGTTAAAATTAGAATATTAGAAATAATTGTTTTAAAAAAAAATTGCAAAGTATTTAAAATTAAAAAATTTGGGGAATCAAAATGCAAGTGATGGAAAATGAGAAATTTACGGGGAAGGTTGAAGAATTAATTACAGGTTGGAATATGTTATTAGTTAATGTCCGTATATTTATTATGATTATGTGAAACGTATTATTTAATTGATGGTTATTTTTTACGGAGTATTAATAGTAATTGCATAATACAATTCACATTATCGAGATACCAAGAAATCATGGACAATGTATCACGTTAATCACAATTATTCTCATATGACCCCCGTCTTTTATTGTAAAAATAGGTCATTAATTAGAAATTAGAAATCATAACTAATCATAAAAATTAGAAATCATAACCAGGAAAAAAAATATTAGAAAATAGCACAATATTATAACTATAATCAAAATTAGAAATAATCACAATTGAAAAGTCATTAACTTTTATAAAAGTTCATATATACCATCGTTTGAAATATATCACACAAAACTAATTAAATAAATTTTCAAATAGTTATAAAAAAAATTAATGGACTTTAATACCTAAAATACCTCTACGAAATTCACTATATATCTTCGTTCATCATCACCTGGAAAAAAAAACTTCCTTATCAAAAATTAACAAAAAAAATGTCCTTATTAAAAACTAACATCACAATCTATATCGTCATATTTTGAATAAACATAAAACCTACAACATAAATCGCAAGTACACACATAACAAACATGCATCATAAACCCATGATTTGTTCAACAATCTTACAATAAAGAAGAACTTGAACTTTTACGGTTTTACCTCATCTTTTTTCTTAAGAAAACGGAAATTCACCAAAAAAAAATCAAAATAATTACCAATTAAATTATGGTCCTCATGATGCCTTGCTTTTTCGCTGTCTTCTTCTCCTTTCTTCTACCTGAAAATTCACGAAATAAATTGAAAAAAAAGTCAGATTTTTTAAAATTCAATTATCATTATCGATCATCAATAAAATCAGATTTTTGATAAAAAAAAGTTGAATCAATAACGAAGGGGATTAATCGTTGATGACGGAGCATTGAACAACTGATTAATGTTCCTGATTACCGAGAATGGGAAGATTAATTATGAATCAAGGTATTTAATGAGCCGGGTTGTTGGATTGAGGTGGTTGAGATTTGATTGCAATTGCCTCATATTGAAACAACTGAAACACTGCATATGTCACACATATTGAACTAAAGAGCGATCGATAAAGATATGAAAATAGAGAACGAAGATAAAACAACTGGGTAAGAATTTCGGATTGCAGGAACGATGACGGGATGAGATGGAAAATCAACTAACCTGCTTAACATAATATATAGTTGATTCATAGAAGTGACCGAGGAAGGTGAATGAAGACGATGAGACGCCAATTAATTAAATCCCCATTTCCGGTGAAAGATTGATCTGATACCCATGTAGACGGCAATTGAGGGGGATCATTAAGTATCCTTATTCAATAATAAGGGGGATTAATCGCTGATGACGGAGCAGTAAACAACCGATTAATGATGCATCAAAACCGAGAATGGGAAGATTAATGATGCCTCAAAGCATTTAATGAGCCGGGTTGTTGGATTGAGGTGGGTGAGAATTGATTGCAATTGCTGAAGTGAAAGTGGGTGAAGGATATAGAAGTGAAGTGGTAGAAATCTAAAAGTGTAAAGGACTTATTTTGAAATGGAGAATGTTGGTGGCCTTGAAAACTGTTTCTTGGTTTCTGATTTAATATAGAGAGGATTGTAACCCTGTGAAATTTCACGGAGTTACACTAATACTCCCAGGCCATTTCATTTATTTTTAGGTATCTCGGACTCTCGTCAATTGTTATCCTATCCATTTAAGTAAATGAAATTGATGAGCAAATTAAATTGATCTTTCACACTTAATTTGATCTACCACTTGTCATTTGATTTATTAATCAGTTCGCTCCAATTTTCTTAATCTTTGTGCACAAATCAAAGAACAATAATTACTGACCCAGACGAAGGAAGTACAATTTAAATTAACCCTCATGAATTGAACAACAACAACAACAACACGATAGTTTTATAACAGTACAGTAATTACAAACATATCGTCCTTAAAATAAAACGGGTCACTCAATAAGATTATACCCATATTGTAGATATGGGTTAGGGCTTAGGGAGACATTATTCAACAACAACAACACAACATATATATAATAGGACATACATAGAGTATTATTTTTGCTCCATTTAGTCATCATGTCCTACATATTATAGGACAATCTTATAAAAGAGTAACGTAGCGTAGGGGAGACGTAACATGCACTATTGATTGGAGTAGTTTTGATCGATCATTCGCAACGATCCTCAGGGTTAGGATAATAAGCCTTACAACGAAAGCCCCAAGGGGTTAAGCTGCAGGAACACCAACCACAACACCAGTAAGAAGGGCCGCATGGCTTGCCCAGCGGCACGCACCAGTTAGCGGCGGTCTCATTACCAATGGCTTGCAGCATTATGTCCGACAGTGGTTTGAACGACGAGTGTCGGACACCCATGGTCACGTCAGGCATAATGGTGCAAACCATCACTAGGGCAACCATTATTATTATTGACACCTTGTTCACATTATTACCCAACTTATTCATCTTTGTTTTTTCTTCTTTTTTTTGTTACTGTTTTTGTTTTGTCAATGTTTGGGTTGAGTTCTTTTTATAGGGATTTGAATGAAGGGGGACCCAAGTCACGTCACTTTCTTTTCGATTAGTCAGTCTTTCTTGTGACGGACATATCCATCATAGGTAAGAATTTGTGTTTTTCGATAACTTTTGAATGAGTATTGTTAACTCATTTATTATCTGAATGAAGGGCCCCGAACCTTGGCACCACCGTAATTATAACAACTTTGTTCTAATAATTAATATTGTTGTCGCTGTTATCCTCATTTTTAATAAACAAATTAAAGTTTGGTAATATTCGGGTATCATGACTATCATCCAGTTATATATAAATTCGGTTCAATCTAAGTTCGAAGTGAATTGGAACGGATTTCGGGTATTACTTATCAAGTTATGAATCATGTCAGATGTTTGATCGGTAGATCATATCGGGTGTTCGATCGTTTATCAATTATATACAGTCCTTCACTCCTGTTTTTCTATCTAAACAAAGAATCTTTTCTTCTATTAAATCTCTACCCTATCTTCACCCCAAATTTCTCTGTTCGAACGCATCATAAAGGTCAAACACAACCCAGAACGAGGGCTGGAGTGCCAAAATATAATACTCCGTAACACAAACAAAAAGAACCATTACACGAGAGAAAACGTTGTTAGAAATTGGGAGGTAGAAATTACAAGAACTAATACAATATTTCAACAATATCAATTTATAAACTACTCGGCACTAATTAACCCAATTCGAATAATCATAAAAAGACGATTCGTACTAATTAACCCAATACGAATAATCATAAAAATACGATTAAGGTCAACCTATATATAGTATGTAGGAGTAGAGATAACACTAGAAATATCGGATAATTGCAAAAAGAGAAATATAAAAGAAATGTAGGTAAACGATCATCCTAGACCACAATCATAAAATCATATTTCCTCCGTCTTATTCATTTCTTATCTGTTGCTTTTGAAACAAAGTTTACGAACAGAAAATGAATTACTTCGTAATTTGGATCACACTGACTTGCCTTACCTTACCTAGCTAATGGAAACTTTCTCCGTTCCAATTGATTCTTTGCATTTATTTTTTTGGACATTATTCATAGGTGAGTAAAATCGTCAATGTAACTTCTATTAACTCTCATCCAATCAAGCATTGCGTAGGGGCTACTTACGTTGTGCGGGGTAATCAAATTTTTTATCCAGTAATTTTTAGAAAATACTCCGTTATTAACTGAAAATATAGACAAAAAAAATGTACATTAACAAATAAAGAAAATGTAAAAAAATCAAATGGAACAAAGTAGCTGAACAAAACTAAAACCGAATGACACGACTACGACTCTACGAGTACGTGTTAACACATGTTGTCATCCCAATCTTATACATTTACTGATACCGAGTATCAGACTCAGACTGATACTAACTCAATAACTTGCTATTATTATCAGCTATTAATATGGGGTAAATGACTAAATGCGGTACCACATTACATGCAGAGATAAGATAAAAAAAAAAAAAAAAAAAAAAAAATTACTTCTTAGTAAATGTTACAGTCGAGTATTCACTTCGATTTTTACCAACTGTTACGTTTATTTTTATTTTTTTGTCATATTCAATTGCTACATTTCTATATTATGTACCGTTTTGTTTGTATAGAATGTTTTACTTTATTGGTGAAACTCACCGACCACGCTAACACCCTTATTATTTGTACAAAAAAATATATGTTGTGAATAGTAAGAATCAGAGATATCTCCATTACTTTGACCTCATGTCAAGTACCCAACAGTCCGTCATAAATTTATGATGAATTTATCCGTTTTAAAAAAAAATTGAATGATAATCGAGATGATAACCAATTGAAAATATAGAGTATCCTAAAGAAAGTGACGCTTGTTTCCTTCAAAAGCAAATATACATGCATGGCCTTAATTACACACAAAAAAAATGGTGAAATTAGGTCTCTTAGGTTTTATTTGTAGTAATTAATCCCGTAATTTTAAGGGAATTTGAAATTCAACCTTACTTTTATTTTTTAATTTCTCTTAAATTTAAGTGAACATTCGTTTTTTTTTTTATATAATACAAAACTTATTAAATACTTTTTTTTTTCTTCTTAATTACTCTACAATGTTGTTAATTTTTATACATTTAATTGTTTATCTAAAAACAATTTTAGCTTTGTTTACGGTAAAATAAAATAAAATAAAAACAAATACGAGTATATTTAATGAAATATTCTTATTTGTAGGATCAATTATCTAATAATAAAAATTCAATAAATACATTCTTACATTTTAACATATACGGAGTATTATTTCGCCGCTGAAACTAGCTAGCTTCAAAATCTTCTTCTTGAGTTTTATCTACTGATCGAGTCCTCACGCAACACTTGTTTGTTGTGATAACGTCTCTGCTGTTTATTTATTGGATAATCTCGTCCAACATCAGCTAATATAACCAAGCATATTGAACTCGACATTCATTTTGTTCGCGATCTCCGACTGCGGAACTGTAATAGTTGTGCAAATAATAATGTACGATTGTACGAATATACTCCATATTAATTATTCTCTCTGTTCCGTTCATTTGTTTGTCTTTTATATTCACTATGAGGAGTATTTTAATCAAAAACAAACAAATGAATGGAATAGAGGGAGTAATCTATATATTGTCATAATAGAGCTTCCCAAATCAAGGATTTACATTCACCATTAAATATAAAATGAACCAACTTATTTTTACGGTAATGTTTAAACCATTAAAATCTTCTAAAATTCGAATAAACTTTAGAAATTGAAGAATAAATTGCACAAATATTACTGTAATATAATTAATACATACAAGTACATGTATTAAAACTTTATTTTCTTTTTTATATTAGTGTCCTATCTACATACGGACTGTATCTATCATTAATTTCTTTTTTTTATACTACCAATGAAATTAAATTAATTTTAATACTCCCTCTTTCTCGATCATTATTTGTTATTTTTTATACAGTATTATTTGTGATAAGTATTTTAATTAAAAGACAACAAATTACCAAGACGGAAAGAATAGTAATAAGTTGAAAATAAATCATCACATACATACACTATTACATACAATATTATATTATCCTTTATAAAACAAAAAACTCAATTACTTCGTACTCCTTATAATAATTTATTTATTTTTGATTCAACGAAGAGCGCACTTAGTCGCATTAGGTAAACCCAAATTGTACGTGTTGCATTCCCTATGTTCTATTTGTACATTTGTTTTTTTCACACCTATTCATGCACGTTTTCTTTTGTCCATATCTTTAGATACTTACCATATTTCTAAAAATTATAAAAATTTAATACGGAATATTTTTAATGTACTCGATTAGACAAATTAAATATGATCTCACACGACTATCTTTTATCTTAATATAGTATTAGAAGTCACTAAAACAAGTTTCAACTAAACTGAATGAGATAAAATGAATTAAATGAGTTTGAAATAAATTGCATTGATCATTGATACAAGTTGAGCTAAATGAGGGTGAAGTCATTAAAACAAGTTGAATTGAATAATTTTCAATTGAGATGCATAAACAATTTAAATTATCACAAATTATAGCATATAACCGTTGCACCGTACGATAGACCTTAAAATTATGAATTTATTGTAACAAGTTATTTTGTACACAACTTTAAGTTATTTACTGATCTGACCACTATTTAATACGAAAAAAATGATAACTATTTATCAGTAAGTAATAACTAACTAACCTATAATGGTGACATTTTATAATAAATTACTAATTTTTATTATTGTCGCATGGTACAACAATTATACACAATAATTATTACTGTTAAATTATAACGAATGGATTAAACTTAAGTGAATTAAGTTAAAGCGCGTGGCCGAATAATGTAGATCGAGTTGAAGTGAAATAAACCGAAAATAAACTTTAAAAAAAAAAAAAAAAAAAAAAAAAAAACTTGACCTAGGTGACTTGGGTCCGTTTTTATGTGTGGTTCTTTTTGCTACTTGTTTATTACTTTCCCAATCCCGTGATTTTTCATGTGAATAACACTGAAGTTTGTTGTTGCGTAGTTAATTATGTACTTCGCTTTATGTCCTTCTATAGTCGTTTGTTAAATTATTTCCTTCATCTTTCTACGTGAATTATGTTCCATTTAAGTAAATGAAATTGATGAGCAAATTAAACTGATCTTTCACACTTAATTTGATCTACTACTTGTCATTTACTGTAATTTATTAATCGGCTCGCTCCAATTTTCTTGATCTTTGTGCACAAACCAAAGAACAACAATTATTGACCTGGACGGAGAAAGTATAATTTAAATCAACTCCCAAGTATAATTTAAATCAACTCCCATGATCGAATTGAACAACAAGATGATAATTCTATAACAGTACTATACTGTAATTACATACATACCGTCCTTTATAAAATAAAACGGGTCACCCATAAGATTATACCCATATTGTAGATATGGGTTAGGGCTTAGGGAGACATTATTCAACAACAACAACAACAACCCAACATATATACTACAACACATACATATTATTTTTGGTCCATTTAGTCATGTCCTACATATTATTATAGGACAATCTACCTATTCTTGTATGGGACGGTCTCACGATTAGGGTAAGGCCGGCCATAAGGGAGACATTATGCATTATTCATTCGCAGCGACCCTTGGGGTCAGGCGAAAAAGACCTACAACGAAAGCCAAAAGCCGTTAAGCCGCACTTACACCAACCACAACACCAGTAAGCAGGGCCGCATGGCTTGTCGAACGGCACGCACCAGTTAGCCGTGTCATGATCAATGGCTTGCAGCATTATGTTCGACAGTGGTTCAAACGACGACTGTCGGACACCCATGCTCACATCACCCATCATCAGTCATCACTAGGGCAACAACCATTATTATTATTACTGACACCTTATTAACATTATAATTACCCAACTTCATCTTTGTTTTCTTTTTGTTTTGTGTTTGTTTGGGTTGCGTTCTTTTTATAGGGGATTGAAAGAAGGGCACCCACGTCACCTCACGTCACTTTCTTTTCTATCAGCAAGTGTTCATGGATATGCCCGTCACAAGTAAGAATTTACGGTATGTTTTTCGATAACTTTTGAGTGAGTATTGTTACCTCATTTATTATCTAAATGAAGGGCGCATGCACTGAATCTTGGCGCCACCGTAATTATATATAACTTAGTTCTAATTAATTAATATTGTTGTCGTCGTTATATATCCTCATTTTTAACAAACAAAGTTTGGTAATATTCAGGTATCATCCAGTTATTTAAATTCGGTTCAATCTCAGTTCGAAGTGAATTGGAACGGGTTTCGGGTATTACTCAAATTATTAATCATGTTAGATGTTTGATTGGTAAATCATATCGGGTGTTCGATCGTTTATATATCAATATACATTCGTCCACTCCTATTTTTCTATCTACACAAAGAATCTTTTCTTCTATCAATCTCTACCCAATCTTTCATACCAAATTTCTCTATTTGAATGCACGATAGAGGTCAAACACAACTTAGAAGAGGGCTGGGAGTGCCAAAATATAATACTTTGTAACACAAGAACCATTACGTGCAATCACAAGAGAAAATGGTGTTTAAAATTGGAAGGTAGAAAAGAACTACGGAGTAGTACAACATTTCAACAATATCAATTTATTATAAACTACTCCGCATGCACTAATTAACCCAATACGGATAATCGATCATGAAAGACGATTAAAAGGCCAACCTATATATAGTAGGAGTAGAGATAACACTAGAAATATCGGTGATACGTGTCGTTACCGCACTCAAATTAATAATTTATAACCTTACTCTTATCACACTAACGATCTTAAAAATTACGTAGTATAGTATAAGTAAGGGTCGATCCCACGGAGAGACGATTTATTCATTAACTAGTCCATTACATATTTACGATTATATTAACAATATTAACAATAATATATACGGAATGGGGGGTTCAATTAATTGTCTCGAATAATCTAAACTAATGAACTACTCCATAATAAACTATAACTAATATCCTAATATATACAAGTGAAACAAGCATAATAATTCGGCTCATATATTTCTTATACTTGGTTACCCATTCAGTTACTAAATCGACTCGTCGTACCCACATTATTTTATTACTAGATTAATTGTAGAGAATTTAGCCGCTAAATCTCTCTATCTTTCCTTACTTATAATCGATGTCGAGCCGCTCGATCACCAATTCTAACTAATTAATTATTACGTAAGTTTCGACGCTCCGTAAGTTAACTAGTCGCATTAAGGACGAGAAAGACATCATTAATCCTAGCCAATTAAAAATTAACTAGATCAAATTATACTCCTAGATTAACCTAGTGACAATTCGCAGTCCTAAATTAATATAGTTGCTACTCGGTTGTATAATTTAACGCCGCGCCAAATAATACAACTAGCTATTGAACAATAAGAACGAGTATAAAATTGAATACTAACAAAATAATATTGGTAAAACTAATTGATTTCATAACTGAACGATTAACGTCATATAAGATCCAAGACAAAATTAATAACCGAAATTAACAAGTATTAAGGAGTAGAGAACTTAATATCTAGGCCCAAAAGACTTCTCCTTGATTCGGTTTCGACACCTCCACAAGTAGTAGTGCTTCCGTCTTCCCTCGAGTTGAAGCCGCTTCACCCGACGGACTGCTCCGAGCTCCAAAAAACTGTTGACTTCAATTACTAAAAGGGTTTGGTATTTTTGTGTTTGCTTGCTTCCTTGATTCATGATGGGAGATCGGGTATTTATAGTTGCATTGGATCAAAATTTAGGAAAGATTTGAGGTATAATTTCTGGGTAGAAATATGGAAACTGACGAGAGTAAGAAATATGAGGAATATCTTGTTTCCATAATCTCCTCTCTATTGATGGTTCGTATCTTTCAACTTCCCCTTCTTGTGCTTTTTGTTCTTCATTAGATTTCCTTCCAAAACTTCTCACTGCCCTTCATATCTTTCTTTATTTGCTTTAGATTTTCCAATATTACGTCCTACAAATCTCAGTCTGACTCCCATGTTATTTGGTTATTACCTGTTAATCAAAAAGTACATGAATTAATTCTTTTGATATGAAAAGTGACAAATAAGGTAATCAAATCCCGAAATTAGTAAAAGTGGGATAAATAATATAAATAATGTAAGAGACGACCATAAAATAATATAATAACGGGGTACAAAATATGAATAATTCGGGAGTTATCAAATTCCCCCACACTTAGCTTGTTGTCGTCCTCGACAATGATAAAACCTTAGATACAATTAGATAGATCAACCTCGACGATTTCGCACAAACCAAAACAAGATTACCGACGACAAACTAAATTATTTTAAGTTAGATAAATTAGTTCACTAAGTTAGAGAAGTCAATAAAAATATTTGAGTTAGATTAAGAAGCATATATACTAAACTTTTCCTCCACATGGAACTATTCAATTAATTAATTTAACAATATTTAATATTTTAGACCGCTTCTAAATATAAATTATAAATGAACTCATTATTTTTCACACTCATTGAACTACCTAAAAAAAGTTGTATAAAAATTGACTCAAAAAGACGAGTTTCGGCAATTTAAGGTCTTGGGGGAAGGGGATTTACTTTCCGTACATTCCTATTACCAGTTCAGTACGAGGATCGTTCTCCCGAGCTCATAGGCAAACTAAACACCTCATCTCACTTTTTCTATATTTATTGTTTTTTTTTCTTTTTCATTTTTCATTTTTTTTTTGTATAATTTTTTTTATGTATTTTCTTTCGATTTTTTTTTTTTTTTTTTTTTTTTTTGCCCGATCAAGTGACCCATGTAACGAGTTTTCAACCAATGACTCCCGCCCTTCCGGACAAGGCATTAGGCATTCTCCCAATCCCATTAGGACTAGGTTCCCCTCGGATTTACTAACTCGAGTCACAAGAACGACTCACTCACTCTCGAGGTGTCTAATCTTCCTTAGCCCTAATTAGGAGTCACCTAGGAAAGCAAATTAATTTAACAAGACCGGCTTACTTTTCGTACCTCTAGAGTCAATAAAAAAATAGTAAAGGTAGTACAAATAAGTGCTATTCTTTATAATTCACTTATAACTCAAATTTAAAAGAAACTTAAAATATCATCTACTATTAAATTAATTAATCCAAGTTCGATCGGGAGAAAAAATAACTGCATATATAACTTCAAAACATTTTTTTTTAATATTAGTAACAAAAGTTAGTAAATTTTGAAAAATTGTTAGATTAGAGCTTGTCGTCGACTCTCTTGTTTTAGTTAGCCTAAAAACACCTAGGTTGTAACCTTAAAGCACACTTATTATAATTTTTAAAATAGACTCATTTTATTAAAATTTTAATTAACTCCCCCCGCACTTAAGATCGACATTGTCCTCAATGTAAAACAAATGGACTCAAAAAATAAAGGAGAGAACACTTAGCGGATTTAATATGTGAGTAGGCACGGTGCCTCGAAGTAAACTCATTCGCATCATGTGGCAATCCCTCTTTATATGCTTAAGCCAATTGTGCAGCACCGACCCGTGTGTATGTCCATTGTATTAGCTCCAGTCCCATAACAACCTCTACAGCCTCCAAAAGTGCACAATAACAGTATTCTCAATGGGGTGGCCGTCACATCCGGTGTAGCCAATTGCTTTAGCGTCTTCTCAGCCATCTTTACTTCTTCCTCTTCTATAAAAAACTTGTCGAGCTCTAATGGTTCCTCGGCCTTTCTTCTCAGAAATTCTTTCCTTAGCCTCCTTGCGGTTTTCTCGATTTCGGGATTGAAATTTATCGCTCCTCTAGATCGACGAGTGTTATGATGATGCATACACCTATCAGGAGCGGAAGAGAATGGATAACTAGTATGTAATAAGGCAAACGAATATGTGTTACGTTTTATTTTGTAGTACCGCAAGCGTACGGGTATTGTAGCATACGGGTCGATCTCAGGGAGGTGAATGATTAAGTACTAGCTAATTTCTGACTCAAGTTATCTACGCCGAATAAATTAAAATGGTGATTGTCTAACTAATGTCTAACAAACTAGTAGAGGTAATAAATCGAGATGAAATCAATAATTAAAAAGACCTAGGGTAGTGGTTCACCGTTAACATGGATTATCGATGCGATCAAAATGTTACACAACTTTGTCGAATTACCGTCTTGGGTGAGACTAGCATTCCAATTTTAAACAATACTTTAAATTCTCCGTCGAGACATAAAAAGCCTATCTAGCATGTTATAAATCCTATTCTCATGGCACGAATAACAAAACTAGACGCATTAGGAATCGATACTAACATGTCCCAATTATTCCAATTCACTATTCTCATGTGAAAATTCAAATCTTGTTTCGGTTCTCTAAATTAAAACCCGACTCTCGTCGTAATTAAAATTGAGTGGAAATTAATCGATAAAGATACAAACTTTTAGGCATGATTCATATGAAAACATCCAACTTTCGTTGTAATGACAATCTAGACTCAAACCTAGCAATTCAAACTAATCAATCAATTATTAAGCACAACCGCAACAAACCCAATTCAATAATTCAACAAAGCGCGATTAAAGTCAGATCAAAGCATCAATAACCCATATTATCCGCTCACCGAGCCCTAGATAAAAAGACTACTCACAATTCATAATAAAAATAACAATCAACAAATAAAATAAAGAGTAGAGAATTAGAAAAACTTAGTCTTGAATAATAATGAACAAAATGATGAACGATCGTTTCTTCAAAGTCTTCGAATAATTAAACTAGAATTGCATAAATCTAATGAAATTGAATAGGTTTTTGTGTATCTATAGTCTAGGAATAATATGGTTCTTCTAATAATAATAAGCATCAAATATAAGTAGGATAGAATAGGGGGGAGATCAAGAGTCACGCGGGTAGCTATTCGCTAGTAGCGGTACATTTCGCTACTAGCGGCACTTTGGAAGCTCCACAAATTGCATGAATTCTGATGAAGCCTCTACTAGCGGCAGTTTTGCTCTTCATCATCCGCTAGTAGCGGCACTTCAAAATTCTTTATTCTCTCTTCTTTGCTTTTCCTTTGATTTCCTTTTCTTCTTTTCTTCATGCGATCTTCAATATAACTCGGCATTCGACACGTGTAACACCAATATAATCCGGGCATAACACAAGAATTTCTCGGCTCTTCAAAATAGCTAGAACCGTCATCAAAAATCACATATTCACTCAAATCATGCAAGATCATCGGAAATCAATCAAATATCACTATATCGTCCAAAATCCACTCTTAAACACTATAAATATGACGATATATACTCACAAGTAGTGCTAAAAATAGCACTTAACAAATTCCCCCATGCTAAACCTTTACTCGTCCTCGAGTAAACTCAAAAGGCATAAGACGATATCAATGCAAGGTCTAGCTAACTCCCTCACTCACAAATGGTTAGCTCACAACTTCCTTCTTATATCGCCCTCACTACCTACTCCGAAATCGTCTAGCTTAGCATGGTCAACACCAAAAGATAAATCAAGGAGTCAAGTCAGTGTATGACTCCCCCATGCTAGCTCAAAAACACTCTCGATAAGAAGCCAATAATATCAACATCAATAAACATCAATTCACAATCATAACCAAAAATAGGATCACAGCAACCAACGATCCCCAACACACAATCCAACACAAAATTATGACGCCAAAAAATGATCCTAATCCTAACCCTTACCTCCAAACGCCGTCTTCTTATGTCGCCGACCGCCATGATGTTTACTATTTGCCCATAGTACGGGATATTATGGCCCCTTTTCTTTCTTGCGGCTCTTTTTTTTCCTTTTTTTTCTTTATTCTTTTTTTTTCATTTTTCACTTTTTTTTTTTCATTTTTTCTTAATCACTCATTTTGCCTAGGCCGCCCTTTCGGGTTTTCAACCTAGCTTTTTCTTCTTATTTTTTTTATGTACTCACTTTTTCCACTCTCAACCTCAATGTTGCCTAGAACGTCTGCCCTTGCAGATTATCATTCTAGCGAGGCCTCCCATTTTTTTGCCTAAGCCGCCCTTTCGGGTTTTCGACTTAGCGGGATTTTATTCTTTTTTTTTCCTTTTTTCTTTCTGTTTTTATTTTTTTTTTGAAAATAAATACATACAAAAGTGAAATATCCCTCTCCCATGCTTGAATCGAGCAATGTCCTCAATGCGACAAAGACAAAAATAAAATAGGAAAGAGGGGACAAATCACCTATCATGAAGAATCAGAGGAGTCTCCAGAAGGTTGACGAGAGTCACTACGTGCCTCCCGACGACTGTTAATATCGCTCCTCTCAGCTGCTAACTCTGCATAAAACTGCTCCGAAGGGGAAGTGTATGTGTTAGGATGTCTAGCCGATAAAAACTTGTCGAAACCTCGACACAACTCTAGCACTTCCCACATAGCTAACCCTTGTTCCGCCCGCCAATCATCGACCTCTAATCTCCACATGTCGGACTCCCTAGAAGATGAAGCATGTGTGAATGAGGGAGAGGGTCTCTCGGTCGCAATTTCATCATCACTGCCATCCATAGCATCATCATCATTTTCTAGAACACGCTTCGCTACCCTTTTGTCACCCGGCTCCAAGAGAGTAAGTGGGTCACGTGGTATATATAAATCGATGGTCCTTGGCCCGGTAGGAATAGATTGCTCCGTAGAACGAGGCAATCGTAAGTAAGGTGAAGCTTTCGGACCACGTCTCCATAAAAAATAACCACGGGCCACTGAATCTTGAAGCATAAATGTACGCTCCAATGTATCAAAATCGAGCAAATGACCTCCCGTCACCGGTGTAACTGTGCTAGGAATAGTGACTCCCAAATGGGTAAGTATTAATGTAACCATGCCACCCATACTAATTTTTCCTTTAACGTTCTTCCTACACTTAAGGCAGCTCGATACAAACAAGTCAACCCAATTAGACACCATCGAAGCTTCGGGCATCAACACTCACAAGTAAGTCATTCCAGTTTCCCCACACCTTCACAATTTTTTTCCTTTTCTTTTTCTTTTTCTTTCTTTTTTTCTTTTTTCTTTCTTTTTCTTTCTCTTTTTTTTCCTTTTTTTTTCTTTACGTAAATAAAACAGAAAAAAATACATACGTAACTTGGGTTGCCTCCCAAGAAGCGCTTGTTTAACATCATTAGCTCGATGGATGCTTTTGTAGTATAATTCTTAAGAAGATGCAGTCAAAGCTCTTAGAAGTCGATCATAAACCTGTGAATACGACTTAGATAGCTGTGAATAACAGCATGTTAACCAATAGACAAAGACCCAACCAAAAGATTGTAGGAACTTATCATACGTTTTTGAGGAACTATTATCATACATAAACACATCAATCCATGTTAGAGTCTTAAGTCCATCAAATTGTGTAGCATGAGATTTGGAGGATGAGACATTATCCACATTATCACAACGTAGAGGCATAATATCATTAATAATCATCTTAGAAGTTTCAGAAGGTCTACCTTTATCTGTTCCAAAACTATTACAAAGAGAGGGAGATGGAGACCAAACAAACTTCTTCATAATTATGGAACTATACGAGGGTAATGAGCTTAGACAAGGTGGAGGATAAAGAAGAGGAAAAGATGGAACCATATTAAGGGGATTATATTTGAAAGATGGATATGAAGTACAACCATAAAGAGTGATATTAGAATGGTTGTGAGGAACAAATTCTTCCCTGTAATCACAATCCTCAACTTCCTCCTCGGCCAAAAACCTCTCGATAGGATGGTAAATTTCATTCACGCTCCTATCATGCTCAATTTTATTATTTACAAGCTCACAGTTATCACTAGTTTCCACATAAATATTGTCTTTAACATACAAAGAAAAAGATAAATTTGGCTTACCACCGTCACGAGATAGCCAGTCATAGAATTTCAATGCTTCATCAGCGGACCTAGAAGGAAAATTTCCATTAGAAAAGTCAAGCATTGATTGTGTACAACTATTGATACCTTTCTCTATTGTTAGACATAGCTCTTCGTCGCTAAAGCCATGACCATCCAGTGAGACAAGATATTGTTTAAGTCGATCAAGGTAAGCCCAAAATTCTTCATCTTCATATTGTGGAAAACCAAGATAAAACATAATTAAAGAAAAATAACGTAGTCTAACAAATAAAAAAACTAAGCTAATATTAATCCATTACCTCCCCGGCAACGGCGCCAAAAAACTTGTTACGTTTTATTTTGTAGTACCGCAAGCGTACGGGTATTGTAGCATACGGGTCGATCTCAGGGAGGTGAATGATTAAGTACTAGCTAATTTCTGACTCAAGTTATCTAAGCCGAATAAATTAAAATGGTGATTGTCTAACTAATGTCTAACAAACTAGTAGAGGTAATAAATCGAGATGAAATCAATAATTAAAAAGACCTAGGGCAGTGGTTCACCGTTAACATGGATTATCGATGCGATCAAAATGTTACACAACTTTGTCGAATTACCGTCTTGGGTGAGACTAGCATTCCAATTTTAAACAATACTTTAAATTCTCCGTCGAGACATAAAAAGCCTATCTAGCATGTTATAAATCCTATTCTCATGGCACGAATAACAAAACTAGACGCATTAGGAATCGATACTAACATGTCCCAATTATTCCAATTCACTATTCTCATGTGAAAATTCAAATCTTGTTTCGGTTCTCTAAATTAAAACCCGACTCTCGTCGTAATTAAAATTGAGTGGAAATTAATCGATAAAGATACAAACTTTTAGGCATGATTCATATGAAAACATCCAACTTTCGTTGTAATGACAATCTAGACTCAAACCTAGCAATTCAAACTAATCAATCAATTATTAAGCACAACCGCAACAAACCCAATTCAATAATTCAACAAAGCGCGATTAAAGTCAGATCAAAGCATCAATAACCCATATTATCGGCTCACCGAGCCCTAGATAAAAAGACTACTCACAATTCATAATAAAAATAACAATCAACAAATAAAATAAAGAGTAGAGAATTAGAAAAACTTAGTCTTGAATAATAATGAACAAAATGATGAACGATCGTTTCTTCAAAGTCTTCGAATAATTAAACTAGAATTGCATAAATCTAATGAAATTGAATAGGTTTTTGTGTATCTATAGTCTAGGAATAATATGGTTCTTCTAATAATAATAAGCATCAAATATAAGTAGGATAGAATAGGGGGGAGATCAAGAGTCACGCGGGTAGCTATTCGCTAGTAGCGGCACATTTCGCTACTAGCGGCACTTTGGAAGCTCCACAAATTGCATGAATTCTGATGAAGCCTCTACTAGCGGCAGTTTTGCTCTTCATCATCCGCTAGTAGTGGCACTTCAAAATTCTTTATTCTCTCTTCTTTGCTTTTCCTTTGATTTCCTTTTCTTCTTTTCTTCATGCGATCTTCAATATAACTCGGCATTCGACACGTGTAACACCAATATAATCCGGGCATAACACAAGAATTTCTCGGCTCTTCAAAATAGCTAGAACCGTCATCAAAAATCACATATTCACTCAAATCATGCAAGATCATCGGAAATCAATCAAATATCACTATATCGTCCAAAATCCACTCTTAAACACTATAAATATGACGATATATACTCACAAGTAGTGCTAAAAATAGCACTTAACAATATGTGGTGAAAATTAGTATCGAAAATTGATACGTGCCAAAATTATAATTTGTAACCTTACTCTTATCACACTAACGATCTTAAAAATTACGTAGTATAGTATAAGTAAGGGTCGATCCCACGGAGAGACGATTTATTCATTAACTAGTCCATTACATATTTACGATTATATTAACAATATTAACAATAATATATACGGAATGGGGGGTTCAATTAATTGTCTCGAATAATCTAAACTAATGAACTACTCCATAATAAACTATAACTAATATCCTAATATATACAAGTGAAACAAGCATAATAATTCGGCTCATATATTTCTTATACTTGGTTACCCATTCAGTTACTAAATCGACTCGTCGTACCCACATTATTTTATTACTAGATTAATTGTAGAGAATTCAGCCGCTAAATCTCCCTATCTTTCCTTACTTATAATCGATGTCGAGCCGCTCGATCACCAATTCTAACTAATTAATTATTACGTAAGTTTCGACGCTCCGTAAGTTAACTAGTCGCATTAAGGACGAGAAAGACATCATTAATCCTAGCCAATTAAAAATTAACTAGATCAAATTATACTCCTAGATTAACCTAGTGACAATTCGCAGTCCTAAATTAATATAGTTGCTACTCGGTTGTATAATTTAACGCCGCGCCAAATAATACAACTAGCTATTGAACAATAAGAACGAGTATAAAATTGAATACTAACAAAATAATATTGGTAAAACTAATTGATTTCATAACTGAACGATTAACGTCATATAAGATCCAAGACAAAATTAATAACTGAAATTAACAAGTATTAAGGAGTAGAGAACTTAATATCTAGGCCCAAAAGACTTCTCCTTGATTCGGTTTCGACACCTCCACAAGTAGTAGTGCTTCCGTCTTCCCTCGAGTTGAAGCCGCTTCACCCGACGGACTGCTCCGAGCTCCAAAAAACTGTTGACTTCAATTACTAAAAGGGTTTGGTATTTTTGTGTTTGCTTGCTTCCTTGATTCATGATGGGAGATCGGGTATTTATAGTTGCATTGGATCAAAATTTAGGAAAGATTTGAGGTATAATTTCTGGGTAGAAATATGGAAACTGACGAGAGTAAGAAATATGAGGAATATCTTGTTTCCATAATCTCCTCTCTATTGATGGTTCGTATCTTTCAACTTCCAGCCACTTCTTGTGCTTTTTGTTCTTCATTAGATTTCCTTCCAAAACTTCTCACTGCCCTTCATATCTTTCTTTATTTGCTTTAGATTTTCCAATATTACGTCCTATAAATCTCAGTCTGACTCCCATGTTATTTGGTTATTACCTGTTAATCAAAAAGTACATGAATTAATTCTTTTGATATGAAAAGTGACAAATAAGGTAATCAAATCCCGAAATTAGTAAAAGTGGGATAAATAATGTAAGAGACGACCATAAAATAATATAATAACGGGGTACAAAATATGAATAATTCGGGAGTTATCAATCGGATGATGGCGAAAAGTGAAATATAAAAGAAATGTAAGTAAACAATCATATCATAGAGACATAACCTCAATCATAAAATCATATTTCCTTCGTCTTATTCATTTGTTATCTATTGCTTTCGAAACAAAGTTCACGAACAGAACAATGAATTACTCTGTGATTTGGACCACACAAAATTCACTTCCCTTACCTATTGAGTAAGTTAAATCGTCAATATAACTTCTAATATAAAATAAAATATAATCATGTGAGATCTTGTTTAAATTATCTAATGGAGTACGTTATAAATATCAAAATTTTAAAAATACGTAACTAAAGTTAATAGACAAAAAAATATGTACTCCGTATATTGATAAGTGTAGTAAAAAACGAGAGGTAGTACAAAACTAACTGTGGGTCTCTCTTGCGACGGGTCTATCCGTCATAATAATAAAATGAGCCAAATACATATCACATGTATGAATAAGACAACTAGTTTGTTATGTCCCACCCATACTTTATTTTTGTCTTTAGTGTTGTAGACACCCGCATTTTGACTGCCAGGTGTCTATGACAGTTTCCAAAAAATACCCGATGATGATCGGACGCTAACATGCTTCTATGCGCTCGGATACGGGCTCAAATCCATTAATCGTTGGCTAACACACTTACGGAGTACAAATCTCACCAAACGGACCTCAAGTCTAGGCCCAGTGGATCATTCCGAGTCAAACAAGACTAATTTGGGCCGAAACCGGCACCGGAAATAAAACCGATTTTTTACATTTGGGTCAACCCCGGTCAAAGTCGCTTCCGAGACACACAAAACAACCCATCAATCATCAAAAGCCCAAGTCAAGCACAAAATCCATCAAAGTCAAAGTCACGGTCCAAATTAAAGTCAACGGACCTGCGCGATCCAGTTGGGCCACTCGATCGAGTGACCCACCCACTCGATCGAGTGGGCTTGTTTTGAGCCCGGCTGCAGGCTTCACGGGCTACTCGACTGTTGGGGTTTTAGTTACCTCGCAAGCGCACGATGCAATCGTTGCACTAGAAAGGGTCGGTCCACAAGGAGTGTGGTGATTCCTAGTCGTTTTAATCCTAATTGTTTATCTAAGTCGATAGAGATTGGTGATAGGGGACTAAAGCTAGGTGAATGAATATTAACTAAAACAAGATACTACTAAAAAGAAAATGAAACTAAAATAAGGAAAAATGATAACTAGTGGAATAACGATTAATCAAGAATAGAAGGGACTAGGGAGCGATGTCGCTTCAATCCACCTAAATCGCACCAAAGTATATCGAGTATCGAAGGAATCGGGATTAAGGGCAAAGTTGTATCGTCTAGGTCGGCCACCTCCCTCCCGGGTTCGTGTCCGGCTTAATTTCCCGTTTACCTCCCTCCCGGGTTCGTAAAGCGGAATCCCTAAGTCAAATTCGAGGGTCACTCCCGTGATAAATCCCAAACCGACTCAAGTCAAAAAGGGTACGCATACTAGTGTGTAGGATACCACGCTAGACACCACTCCCGTGTTCGATCTAGTACGGTAAGGCAAGATATAGAGTCAAACCGGTTACCCATCCTAATCGACTCCCATCGATGACCAAGGGATCGGGACCGTCTCAAACTCCTAAACCAAGGCAATCCAAAATCCTCCACACCACTTTACCCAATTACCCAATTCAATCGATACAAAACATACAAGAGGCACAATTTAGGCGGATTTAGGCTTCATCGACCCCTAGTGGGTGACTACTCACTAATCATGGCTAAATTGGTGGAATTAAGCATAAAGGTGGAGTCTTTAACTATGAACATTGTTGTAAATTGAATTATATTACCAATTATGTGAAAATGGTCAAATTGGAGGAATCTAATTGGAGATTTCTAATACTAACATGAAATTCATAAATATGAACAAAGTAAGAGAAAACTAAACTAATTGCAAACTAGAGTAACAAACAAAGAAAAGAGAAGACTAAGATGAACTAACAAGAGCTAACAAATAAAACTAAGAAATTGGGAAGAAATGAAGAAAAACAAAACTAGAATAAAGATTAGAGATTACCAAAGATGGAGAGACAAAGGAGATAATAATAGAAGAAAATAATATATAAAGCTTGAATCTTGAATGAGGAGGATGAAAATCTTCAAAAACTACAAATTCTCTCAAAAACCCCAAATAATTCAAAGTATGGTGCTAAGATGTTATGGAAGCTTGGGAGGCAAAATAAGAAATTGAGTATTTATACTTCTAATTAGGTTACATAGAAAACCGGTCGAAAAACGAAGTGAAATGGCAAAACCGGAGTAACGCACGAAACATGCGTTTCGCACGGTGAGAATCGCACGGTCTTAACCTCCTGACTTGAGAATCGCACGGTCCACCGTGCTATTCTCTTCCTATGCCCATTTTCCGTTTCTTGTCTTCTATGCGCTTGTTTAGGCTCGAACTCGGTCCATGTACCTCCTTTTACCCGGGCATGCTCAAGTCTCATCGTTTTCGTCACGGAAATGCCTAAAAACGAACAACAAACGCAAAAACCCGTGTGTTGGGGTTTTAAATACCTCGCAAGCGCACGACGTAATCGTAGCACAATAGAGGGTCGATCCACAAGGAGCGGGACGGTTCCTAATTGTTTTAATTCTAAATGTTTATCTAAGTCTAATAAGGGAGAAATGGTGAACTACGACTACAATGACGAATGAGAGACTAAAGAAAGAAATGGAACTAAAGAAGGTGGAAAACTAAAGATAAAACAAGCAAATACTAAAATTTACGATTACTCAAATAGGGAAAAACCTAGGGTCCGACTTAACCTCCGATATACCATAATCATGAGTAAAGAATACCGGGTATTGGATTGCTATGGACGGTGGGAAGAGTGGAACGCCTCTAAGGATCGGTTACCTCCCTCCCGGGTTCGTAATCCGACTAAGCAAAAACCGGCCACCTCCCTCCCGGGTTCGTGAGTCGATTCTTTAAGACCGCGTCTATTCCCGATTCTTCCTCCTCCCTTTCCCAAGGCAAAGAGTTCAAACCGAAAGCTTGGGTACCCTACCAAGTTCCCACTCCCATGTTCAACTAGGTGGGGTAAAGCGAGTCTAAGGGCGAGGTCTACTTCCTAAACCTAACCGACTCCCATCGGTGGACAAGGGTTAAGGGTTCAAACACAACCCACAAGACAAGTCAATCCACAAAGCCCAAAACTAACCAATTCCCATCAATCCTCAACAATCTAACAATAGTATTCAAACACACAATTTAGGCATATCGGGGCCAAATCGCACCCTAGAAGAGGACTACTCACTAATCATGGCTAAATTAGCGGAATTAAGTATAAAGGTGGAGTCTTTAACTATGAACATTGTTGTAAATTGAATTATACTACCAATTATGTGAAAGTGGTCAAATTGGAAGAATCTAATTGGGGATTTCTAATACTAACATGAAATTCATAAATATTAACAAAGTGAGAGAAAACTAAACGAATTGCAAACTAGAGTAACAAACAAAGATAACAAGAACTAAGTTAAGCTAAGAAAAAGAAAAGATAACAAGATGAAATTAAGACAAGAAGGAAGTAAAAATTACCCACTTAAGGAGGATGGAAAGATTAATTAAGAAGAAGAAATAATAATCATAAAAGCTTCAATCTTTGACAATGGGAAGATGAAGATCTTCAAGGGGTTACAAACCTCTCTAAAACCCTCAAAGAATTCCAAAATGTAAGTTAATGTAAAATGAAAGCCCTTGGAGGCAAAAAAAATAACATTCGAGTATTTATATGTTGGAATTAGGTTACACAAAGCCGGGCCAAAAACAGGGGCGATTACGGAGCTGGAGTTGCGCACGGTCGCTCCGTTGCGCACGGTCAGTTACGCACGGCCGCACCCTTCCTGTTTGGGTTACGCACGGTGGATCGTGCGTAACTCGATCTTCCGTTATTTTCCCTTTTTGGTCCTCTATGCGCTTGTCTAGGCTCGAACTCGGGTCTGTTGCTCCCTTTTACTCGGGCGTGCTCGATTTCATCGTTTTTGACACGAAAATGCCTAAAAACAAGTAACAAACACAAGAAAACCGAGTAATACAAAATATAGCCAAAACGAGCCAAAATGCCTAAGAAAACACGATTAATCGAGGCTAAATAAACGTCAAAGTAGTGTGAAAATACGGTCAATAACGGAGTTATCAACCTCCCCACACTAGACATTTACTCGTCCTCGAGTAAACGCGACAAAGGCAAAGACAAACACCTAGGACAAAAAGGAGTGAATGCACAATATAAGCATCCCTCAATCACTAAAATATCACTAACCGCATGAGTATTAGCGCACTCAACGCCCCTTCAACTCACAACGATATACCATGAGGATAAGCATGCCGTTGCAAGGCAAGTTGGGTCTTGCACAAAACTTTTGACACAAACAATCAATTAAGCACACAAATACATGACATGTTTGCATCACAAAAAGGAGAACACTGTCACCCTCATCAAGGCGGCGGGGAAAAACACTAATCATCCACCTATTATGAAAACTAACATTCTCAAACTAGTTAACCTACAAGACATGGGCAAAAATCTAATACTATAGCTATAAATTACTATGAATATCGATAATCTAGCGAATTTCCTCCCAACCTTCCAAATAAACTACAAGAGGGCGTAAGATGGCGTGGAAAGGTAGAACCGTGGCGTTATAAAACACTGTAGGTAAGTGTGCCTCGACCTCTTTATAAAATAAAGAGAAGGGTCGTCCCAAAACTCACTATGACCAAATAATCCAAGTAGAAAGGAGATAGAAAAATAATAGTTCCAATGACCGGTTCACCACAGCTATCTTCCTTCCTTAGGAACTCGGTCCCTCGGTAGGCCCTTCACGATGGCTCCCCAAATCAACGGAAAATTTATTTATTTTTATGTGTGGTGATCTTTCTTTGATTTTCATAGTTTTTCATTTCTTTCTTTCTCCCCCTTGTTTTCTTTTCAATTTCTTCTTTTTCTTTGTTTCTTTTTCGATTTTTTTTTTTTTTTTTTTTTTTTTTTTTTCTTCGAAGTGGGGAGAACATTACACATTAGAATCACCAATAAGCAAAAAGCAAAAAATATTGTGGAAAGTATTTGTGATTTTTGATAGATAATCTTGGATTATAAAAGCGGTCACAATGAATAATGGTCACCTAGGGACACGAGTCACGGTAACCAAGGAGTTTTCACACCACGGGGGATCAAAATGGTCAAGTGCAAACCCCCGAGTAATCTATTTGGTAGGAAGGGTGGACCTAAGCTAGAATGTCGATAAACCAAGTATTTTAAAGCTATTCTACTAGATTCGAGTCCTACATCAAGGTAAGTAAAACTAATAAGAAAATGTAGGCTTCCAACATAAGCTTCAAGACTAGGTTTTCGAAAATATTTACACTACCCTAAGGCACACTAAACTAGACCCTAAACACACGAAAATAAAGAAAACAAATAAAACAAAACACGAATGAGTCAATTTCCACAAGTAGGCAAACAACCAACAACCCAAATGTTCATCAAGAACCTCCAATACAATCAAATCCCATCCTCCTTCAACAAATGCAAGGAAAAAAAAAAGGAATAAGGTGGAAAGAATATACCGGGGCGGTCTTCATCCATCTACCTCGGATTTTGATTTTTGGCGTCCGACGGGTTGTTTACCTACACAAGGGAAAAAGAGGAAACAACACAAAAACAAATATATGTACACAAGCTACACTAAATCAAACTAGACACACTAAAAAACTAGAAACAAAATCTTTTTGGATTTTTGAGATTTTTGAAATTTTTATGGTTTTTAAATTTTTTGAAGAGAACTAAGCTAAGACTCCTCCCCACACTTGAACCTTGCATTGTCCTCAATGCAAAATGCAAGATGGAAAGTAGTAAGAAAATAAAAAGAGAAAATGAAAAGAAAGAAAACTAAGAAAATCTAAGAGAAAATGAAAGAAAATAAAATAAGTTGAAAAAATATTTGGATTTTCACGTGGTGCTTTTAGTGTAATCAAGTCACTAAAGCACCGGGAGCAAAACACTTTGGATTTTTCAAATGGATTTTTGGTGTAATCACGTCACCAAAAATCCGGGAGCAAAAGTTTTGGATTTTTCAAAGGGATTTTTGGTGTAATCACGTCACCAAAAATCCGGGAGCAATAATTTTGGATTTTTCAAAAATGGAAATTCGGTGTAATCACATCACCGAATATCCGGGAGCAAAAGTTTTACCCTCATTCATTCCTCACTAACAACATACCAAGGTTTCACCACACAAAATTTTACCACCCGAAATTTTTCCACACAAAAGTCTACCACATCCTCTAGCATAAACCTTTTCCCAACATCACTACACTCACCTTCCCATGCACATCACCGCTCTCACCCACATCACCACTCTCACCCACCTCTTATCTTTCAAAAACGACCACTCTACTCCTCAACGATCACTGACACAACCTAAAGCCACCTCCCCACACTAAAACCTTATCATGAAGTTCATTGGGGAGGGGGGTAACGAGAAAAGAAGGTATCGAAAAAGGAATTTACCGAATTCTCAATTCGGTTAATCGATCCCATTGCTTCCTCATGTTGTTGTCGGGACGTTGTACGGAGTTCCTCGATGGACCTACGGGTCTCCTCATGGTTTGAGGTCACAAGGTCCGAAAGTGAGGAGATTTGGGCACTAAAGGCGGACATGTCCCAAGGGGCATAACCCGGTTGTTGGTAACCTTGCCCAAATCCAAATGGTGGTGGTTGGCCAAAGCCGAATTGTTGACCGGTATTCGACGAAGATGGGCCGGGTTGATGGAAAGATGGGCGAGGTGGCTCTAGGATTCGACCCTCCTCTTCTTCCTCAATGTCCTCGGTCTCGTAAATAATGCGGGAGGGGTCGTGGCCGTAGTTGGCCGGGTGCCAATTGGCATTAATGTTCCCACGAGTGTATTCATTCATTCGAAGAGGCATTCCCCAATTTTCCCGTCTATGGATTGTGACATGAGGTGGATCCGGGAGTAAAATGGATCGGAGAGGGGTTATGAAGAATCGAATTCGGGTTATCCCGTCAATTGAGTCGGTTTTGATGGTGGCCCAAAGATAAGCAAGGTCAATATAGGTTCCACCTAAGGCTCGAGGCTCCGGTTCTCGGTTCATGCCTAATCCTTGGGCTATCAAGGTCACTAGGCCACCACCCACCACCGTTGGAGGGTTGCTAAGGGTCATGGAGTAGAGGTGCATGATGACGGCCTTAGTAAAATCCACGGATAGGGGCCGATGGGTCAAGACCTCCATAAGCGATTGACACGCTATAGCACTAACCCGGTGGTGGGATTCATACGGGCCTATGAGGATATTCGAGAAAAGGCGCAATACGTAACGAAGAACGGGATTCTTCACCTCACTAAGGGTTGTAGCCCTAGCCTCATAAGCTTTACCGCTCCTAGATATCTCCTCCCAAAACTCTTCCCTTTCTTTAAGCACGGCGGATTTTCGGGAGGCCTTTCCCGGGGCAAGGTGGATGAAATTAATGCCGAGCATTCGGGACAATCGGTCCAAACTCAAGGTAATTTCGTTACCTAAGATTTGGAATGTTATGGTAGGATTTGGACCCGAGGTCTCGGTCGAGAGTGTAGCAATGAATTCACATGTCAAGGATTGGTAGGAATAGGCATGCATAAACCCAATCGGACAATTAAACCTAGTGAGCAAAACTTCTAATTCACTATCAATTCCCATAGCCATGGCGGTTTCTCGGTGAAAAAAACGAGTTGGGTCAAATGGTAATTTTAGAAGTGCCTTGTATTTAGCCCGTTGTTTTTCGGTGCGGAAACTTACATTTTCATGCTTATATTTGTGTTGATTCACAGGTTGTCGAATTAGGACGGGATTTGAAGAAGAAGAGGGAGCATCCATACCTGATGAAAACGGTCTTTTTGGGGCCATTGATGGATGCTAGCTTGATGATCAGACGAATAAATTCGCTTCTAGCCCGTCTTCAATCCGTGTCCAACCCAAAAAGTGCCCGGAATCAATCGATGAGGGTCTCAAAATGTTTAGCACGGTTAAAATAGCCGTTCTTCAAAAGATGGGTTCAATTGAAGGTGTGAAAATGGCTAAAATAACAGATCTAGGAATTCGGTGTGGTGAACTTTTGATGTTTATTCTTGGTTTTGCATGTTATGGAGTGAAGAGGAAGTGATAAGGGAAAGAATGGTGCAAAAATTGGGAGATTTGGCTTGATTTTGAAGGATTTATGAGAAAATTTGGGTGAAGGTATAATGGGGGTTTAATGGAGGTGGTTGAAGGTATGAAGATGTGAATTGGGGAAGATGAAGATTGGTTTAAAGGGGAGGTGTTTGTTGTGGGGTGTTAGTAAATGATAATAATAATAATAATAATAATAATAATAATAATAATGGTAGAGTAGTATGATGGGGGGTGTCGGGTTAGTGGACCGTGTTTATTATTATTATTATTATTATTATTATTATTATTATTTTATTTTATTTTATATTACGCACGGTCAATGGGTTAGGCACGGCGGGTTACGCACGGCCGCACGCTCCCTGTAAGAGTTGCGCACGGTGCATAGTGCGTAACTCATTTTCCCCTTGTTTTCTCATTTTTCCGATTTTTGGCCCTCCAAATCCATCCCAAGATGCACCAAATAAGCTCCAATGACGATAAAATTCTTCACAAAAGTGCTCCTTCAAGAAAATCCAATAAAGAGAAAAGATAGAAAAGTGCCAAGTATCGGGGTTGCCTCCCACGAAGCGCCTTTGTTTAAGGTCGTTGGCTCGACCGAATGAATTTGTTGAGAATTATACAATAGAAATCTTCTTAATGCATGGAATTAGGTGAGCTTGAGGGAAGCGATTTCCCTTTGAATTGGTTGCCCGGCGAAATAGTGCTTAAGCCGGCTACCGTTTACTTTGAATCTTTCTTCATTCCCCTCCACCTCCACCGAACCATAGGGAAATACCTTCACGATCTTGAATGGACCCGACCATCTCGACTTGAGCTTCCCGGGAAATAATCTCAACCTTGAGTTAAAAAGGAGGACTAGTTCACCTTCCTTGAATTCCCTCCTCACTAGATTCTTGTCATGGAATCTCTTGGTTTTCTCCTTGTAAATCTTCGCATTCTCATAAGCATGTAGGCGGAATTCTTCGAGCTCGTTAAGGTCCAAGAGCCTCCTTTCTCCGGCTTTCTTCATGTCTAAGTTCAAACACTTGATTGCCCAATAAGCCTTATGTTCCATCTCGACAGGAAGGTGACAAGCCTTCCCATATACGAGACGGAACGGGGAGGTTCCGATTGGTGTTTTGAAGGCGGTTCGGTACGCCCAAAGGGCTTCATCAATCCTTGACGCCCAATCTTTCCTTGATCGGTTGACTGTTTTTTCGAGGATCGTCTTGATTTCTCGATTAGAAATTTCCGCTTGCCCATTGGTTTGCGGATGATATGCAAGACTTTTCTTGTGTTGAATACCATATTTCTTGAGCATGGCGGCTAATGTTCTCTCAAGGAAGTGAGTACCCCGGTCACTAATCAAGACTCTAGGGACTCCAAACCTAGGAAATATGATCTTGGTCAAGAGCTTTATCACCGATTTCGCATCACAAGTCTTGGTGGGGATTGCTTCCACCCACTTACTCACATAATCAACCGCCACTAATATATACTCGTTTCCACAAGAGGAGGGGAAAGGACCTTGGTAATCTATCCCCCACACATCGAAAATCTCGACCTCAAGCATACATTGTAGTGGCATCTCATGGCGCCTTGATATGTTCCCGCTCCTTTGACATTTGTCACAACTCTTGACGTGAGCGGCTACGTCATGGTAGATAGTGGGCCAATAGAATCCACATTGTAGAATCTTGGCGGACGTCTTCATTGAGCTCGCGTGACCGCCACAAGGCATATCATGACAATGTGTTATAATAGACTTGGTTTCTTCGTAGGGCACACATCTTCGGAATAACCCGTCGGCACATGACTTGTATAAGTTGGGATCCTCCCAATGAAATTGCTTGACATCATGGAAGAATTTCTTCTTCTTGTGAGAGTCGTAGTCGTGGGGCACAATTCCCGACACAATATAATTCACGAAATCGGCATACCACGGGGCCTCTACCATTGATAGAGCTAGTAGATGATCGTCTCGAAGGGAATACAAATTGTTGAAGTCCTTGTAAATCTTCGCATTCTCATAAGCATGTAGGCGGAATTCTTCGAGCTCGTTAAGGTCCAAGAGCCTCCTTTCTCCGGCTTTCTTCATGTCTAAGTTCAAACACTTGATTGCCCAATAAGCCTTATGTTCCATCTCGACAGGAAGGTGACAAGCCTTCCCATATACGAGACGGAACGGGGAGGTTCCGATTGGTGTTTTGAAGGCGGTTCGGTACGCCCAAAGGGCTTCATCAATCCTTGACGCCCAATCTTTCCTTGATCGGTTGACTGTTTTTTCGAGGATCGTCTTGATTTCTCGATTAGAAATTTCCGCTTGCCCATTGGTTTGCGGATGATATGCAAGACTTTTCTTGTGTTGAATACCATATTTCTTGAGCATGGCGGCTAATGTTCTCTCAAGGAAGTGAGTACCCCGGTCACTAATCAAGACTCTAGGGACTCCAAACCTAGGAAATATGATCTTGGTCAAGAGCTTTATCACCGATTTCGCATCACAAGTCTTGGTGGGGATTGCTTCCACCCACTTACTCACATAATCAACCGCCACTAATATATACTCGTTTCCACAAGAGGAGGGGAAAGGACCTTGGTAATCTATCCCCCACACATCGAAAATCTCGACCTCAAGCATACATTGTAGTGGCATCTCATGGCGCCTTGATATGTTCCCGCTCCTTTGACATTTGTCACAACTCTTGACGTGAGCGGCTACGTCATGGTAGATAGTGGGCCAATAGAATCCACATTGTAGAATCTTGGCGGACGTCTTCATTGAGCTCGCGTGACCGCCACAAGGCATATCATGACAATGTGTTATAATAGACTTGGTTTCTTCGTAGGGCACACATCTTCAGAATAACCCGTCGGCACATGACTTGTATAAGTTGGGATCCTCCCAATGAAATTGCTTGACATCATGGAAGAATTTCTTCTTCTTGTGAGAGTCGTAGTCGTGGGGCACAATTCCCGACACAATATAATTCACGAAATCGGCATACCACGGGGCCTCTACCATTGATAGAGCTAGTAGATGATCGTCTCGAAGGGAATCATCTATGGGTATGTCCGGATCACGGTCTTCGAGCACTAGTCGAGATAAATGGTCGGCGACCACATTTTCCGTTCCTTTCTTATCCCGGACCTCAATGTCAAACTCTTGGAGGAGTAGAACCCACCGGAGTAAGCGAGCTTTGGAATCCTTCTTTGCCATAAGATACTTCAAGGCCGAATGGTCGGTGTGGACAATAACTTTCGACCCCACAAGGTAGGATCGGAACTTCTCCATTGAATATACCACCGCCAAAAGCTCTTTCTCCGTGGTTGTGTAATTTGCTTGAGCGGAGTCGAGGGTCTTGCTTGCGTAATAGATTGTATGGAGTTTCCCTTCCTTTCTTTGTCCCAAAACCGCCCCAATGGCGAAATCGCTCGCGTCGCACATAAGCTCAAAGGGGATATTCCAATCCGGGGCTTGAATAATGGGAGCCGAAATAAGGGCATCCTTCAACCTATTGAAAGCATCAAGACAAACATTAGACATAATAAAAGGAACATCTTTGGCGAGAAGCTCCGTCAAGGGTCTAGCTACCTTGGAAAAGTCCTTAATGAAACGGCGGTAAAATCCCGCGTGACCAAGGAAGCTACGTACCCCTTTGACGTTGCTAGGAGGGGGCAATTTTTCAATTGCCTCAACCTTCGCCTTATCAACTTCTATCCCCCGGTTAGACACTACGTGTCCTAGAACTACTCCTTCCGTCACCATGAAGTGACATTTTTCCCAATTTAAAGTTAGACCGGTCTCCTTACACCGTTGTAGGATCTTGTCAAGGTTTTCTAAGCAATTTTCGAATGAAAACCCTACAACGGAGAAATCGTCCATGAACACTTCGAGGGTCTTCTCTACAAATTCGGAAAAAATAGACATCATGCAACGTTGGAACGTACTTGGCGCATTACATAACCCAAAGGGCATACGACGGTAGGCGTATACCCCATAGGTACAAGTGAATGTTGTCTTCTCTTGATCATCGGGATGGATCGGGATTTGGAAAAATCCCGAAAATCCATCCAAATAACAAAAATAGGAGTGTTTTGCCAAGCGTTCCAACATTTGGTCTATGAAAGGGAGGGGAAATGGTCCTTCCGGGTGGCTTTGTTAAGTTGTCGATAGTCTATGACCATACGCCACCCGGTAACCGGTCTAGTGGAGACTAACTCACCCTTCTCATTTTTGGCAACCGTCGTCCCACCTTTCTTAGGGACGACATGAACGGGACTAACCCACTTACTATCCGAAATTGGATAAATGATATTAGCATCAAGGAGTTTTAGTACCTCCTTCCTCACCACCTCGGTCATGGCCGGATTGAGACGTCTTTGACGCTCAATGGATGAGGTGCTCTCATCTTCCAAGAGTATACGATGAGAGCATAAGGCGGGACTAATACCATGAATATCATCAATAGTGTACCCAATGACTTCTCTATATTTTCTCAAAACTTCCAACAAATCATGTACTTGATAGTCATTAAGTGCACTATTAACAATAACGGGGTATGACTCATTAGGACCTAAGAAAGCATATTTAAGAGATGAGGGAAGAGGTTTCAACTCCACTTTAGGAGGCGTAGATCTCTCCTCATATAACCCTTCCTCGGTCAAGCTTTCTAGTGACCTTGTGGTGCATTGCTTCAAGATTGAGTCCATAGCTAGAGCATATTCCATTGCATCCATTTCCGAATTCTCGATAATAGACTCCTCAAGGACATGATGAGCATCTTGCTCCATGGTAGACTCTTCAAGCATTTGCATTTGGTAACACGATCCAAGATTTGATGGTTCCTTCATGGCTTTCTCAAGTGAAAACTCCATCTTGTCATCCCCAACTTGGAGTGAGAGCTTACCATTCTTGACATCAATAAGAGCTCCCCCGGTGGCTAGGCATGGACGACCAAGTATAATGGGAATCTTGGTGTCTTCGGGGATGTCCATGATATAGAAGTCACACGGGATGATTAAGTTCCCGACTTTGATTGGCACATCCTCGGCTATCCCCATCGGATACTTAACGGAACGATCCGCTAATTGGAGGGACACTCTTGTTGGAGCTAGCTCAAAGCCCTCAAGCTTATTGAAGATGGAAAGGGGCATAAGGCTTACACTTGCCCCTAGATCACAAAATGCCTTCTCAATGTTGATGGAACCAATTGAGCAAGGAATAGTGAAGCTCCCGGGATCTTCCAATTTTTGTGGCAACTTGTTTAAGAGAACGGCACTACACTCCTTTGAAAGGCTTACCGACAATTGCTCACCATATGCCTTTTTTGAAATGACATCCTTCAAGAACTTGCCATAAGAGGGGATGTCTCTAATGACCTCAAGGAAAGGAAGTGTGATATGCATGCTCTTCATCATCTCCAAGAACTTACCATACTTTTGCTCAAGCTTGGCCCTAGCTAACCTTTGAGGAAATGGAATCGGTGGCACATAAGCTTTGACCTCATTAGTAACCTTTGGGGTTTCTTTTGCCACATGATCTTCAATGATGGACGGTTCATCAACAACCACTTCACTTGAACCCTCTTTTTCACCCTTTACCTCCTCACTTACTTCATCTTCAACATTGGCCTTCCTCTTCTTGTTGACCACAACTTCATCCAATATGCGCCCATTCCTTAATTGAATGGCATTCAATTCGCCTTTACCCTTAGGATTTTCTTTAATACCTCCCAGAAATATCCCACTCGATGCGGTCAACTCGTTGACTTGGTTCGCGAGTTGTTGTATTTGATGATCGGTGATTCTTTGGGCATTTTGGACTTGACTCTTCAATTGAGAGATTGAAGAAGTAGTCTCTTCATGACGTTGATCTTGGCGTTGAATGAAGCTATTTTGGGTGCTCATCATTTGCTCCATAAGTATTTCCAAATTGGACTTAGGTGGTGGAGCTTGTTGTTGCACAATTTGTTGTTGTGGGACTTGAGTAAGTTGTTGTTGATGTGGTATAGGACTAGTGAATGGTGTAGGGGTTTGATATGGAACTTGAAATTTATTTTGGAGAGGGGTTTGGAATGGGGTGGTGTTGAATGTTGGCCTTGCTTGGAAATTTCTTGCTTGAAAACCCGATGTATCTTGTGCTTGGAAGTTGAATCCTTGATTAAAGCCTTGATTTGGCCTTTGGAAATTTTGATTAAATGTAGTCTTTTGTTGATTTGGAGTTTGGAAGTTCTTGTTCCCATAGGATAAGAACGCTCTTTGTCCGGGATGATATTGGTTGTTGTTGAATGCTTGCCTTGCATTTGTTTCTCATATACCATTGGCTTGCTCCATTGTGGTGACAACACAACACTCCGCGGCATCAGGACTTGGACTTCCGCATAGCTCACAAGAGAACTCATTGATCTCCTTAGAAGAACTTGATCCCCCTTGCTTGAATTGAGAAAGTTGCTTTGTCAAATTATCTATCTTTGCATTAAGAGCATTCAAGGTCTCACTATTATCTTGCTTCTTCAACTTCCTCCTATCCCCACCCCAATGATTATTATTGGAGGCCATCTTCTCAATGAAACCCATAGCCGCGGTGTGGTGTACTAGATCAATAGCACCACCGGCCGCCGCATCCAATCCCACTTGATATTCGGGACGCACACCATTGTAGAATGTGAGGATGACCACATGAGGGGCTATGCCATGATGAGGGCATTGTCTTAGCAATTCCTTGAACCTCTCCCATGCATCATAGAGGGATTCATGGTCTTCTTGGGCAAAATTGGTTATATCATTTCGGTACTTCGCCGTCTTGCCCGGTGGAAAGAACTTCAACAAGAAAGCCTTGGATAATTTGTCCCAAGTATCAAAAGAACCGGCCGGTTGACTTCTTAGCCACTCCTTAGCTCTCCCATTCAATGAATACGGGAAAAGTCTCAAGCGAATAGCTTCATCCGAGGCTCCATTGATCTTGACATTATCGCAAGCTTCCAAGAATACATTAATATGCTCATTGGGATTATCAAGAGGTAACCCGGAGAATTGATTTTGTTGCACGAATTGAATAAGAGTAGTCTTGATCTCAAAATTGTTTGCTCCAATTGCGGGCCTCGTAATACTTGATTGCGACACCACTTGGGGTGTCGATTCCTCTCGTATAGAAGCCATAATAGGAGGCGGTGATGGTGGTCTTGGAGAATTAACTTCTTCGTCGGACTCAATTGTTTCTTCGGATCTTATTTCTTCCTCGGATTCGGAAATAATAGGTGGTGAAGGTGGTTGCCCTCGATTTCTTCTTCTCTCGGCGTTGTATCGCCTTGCGGTAGCTTCAATCTCGGGATTCAACAAATGAATTGGTGAGAGCCCAAGAATCCGCCTACTCATGCAAAACAATACACAAACTAGAAAGTAGGAGTTAGATCACGAGCAAAGGCACACCGGAGTGTGCAAAGTAACCAATAACTTAGTCTAAACGCAAGAATAAAAACTACTAGTACCGCTAACACTCCCCGGCAACGGCGCCAAAAACTTGTTGGGGTTTTAAATACCTCGCAAGCGCACGACGTAATCGTAGCACAATAGAGGGTCGATCCACAAGGAGCGGGACGGTTCCTAATTGTTTTAATTCTAAATGTTTATCTAAGTCTAATAAGGGAGAAATGGTGAACTACGACTACAATGACGAATGAGAGACTAAAGAAAGAAATGGAACTAAAGAAGGTGGAAAACTAAAGATAAAACAAGCAAATACTAAAATTTACGATTACTCAAATAGGGAAAAACCTAGGGTCCGACTTAACCTCCGATATACCATAATCATGAGTAAAGAATACCGGGTATTGGATTGCTATGGACGGTGGGAAGAGTGGAACGCCTCTAAGGATCGGTTACCTCCCTCCCGGGTTCGTAATCCGACTAAGCAAAAACCGGCCACCTCCCTCCCGGGTTCGTGAGTCGATTCTTTAAGACCGCGTCTATTCCCGATTCTTCCTCCTCTCTTTCCCAAGGCAAAGAGTTCAAACCGAAAGCTTGGGTACCCTACCAAGTTCCCACTCCCATGTTCAACTAGGTGGGGTAAAGCGAGTCTAAGGGCGAGGTCTACTTCCTAAACCTAACCGACTCCCATCGGTGGACAAGGGTTAAGGGTTCAAACACAACCCACAAGACAAGTCAATCCACAAAGCCCAAAACTAACCAATTCCCATCAATCCTCAACAATCTAACAATAGTATTCAAACACACAATTTAGGCATATCGGGGCCAAATCGCACCCTAGAAGAGGACTACTCACTAATCATGGCTAAATTAGCGGAATTAAGTATAAAGGTGGAGTCTTTAACTATGAACATTGTTGTAAATTGAATTATACTACCAATTATGTGAAAGTGGTCAAATTGGAAGAATCTAATTGGGGATTTCTAATACTAACATGAAATTCATAAATATTAACAAAGTGAGAGAAAACTAAACTAATTGCAAACTAGAGTAACAAACAAAGATAACAGGAACTAAGTTAAGCTAAGAAAAAGAAAAGATAACAAGATGAAATTAAGACAAGAAGGAAGTAAAAATTACCCACTTAAGGAGGATGGAAAGATTAATTAAGAAGAAGAAATAATAATCATAAAAGCTTCAATCTTTGACAATGGGAAGATGAAGATCTTCAAGGGGTTACAAACCTCTCTAAAACCCTCAAAGAATTCCAAAATGTAAGTTAATGTAAAATGAAAGCCCTTGGAGGCAAAAAAAATAACATTCGAGTATTTATATGCTGGAATTAGGTTACACAAAGCCGGGCTAAAAACAGGGGCGATTACGGAGCTGGAGTTGCGCACGGTCGCTCCGTTGCGCACGGTCAGTTACGCACGGCCGCACCCTTCCTGTTTGGGTTACGCACGGTGGATCGTGCGTAACTCGATCTTCCGTTATTTTCCCTTTTTGGTCCTCTATGCGCTTGTCTAGGCTCGAACTCGGGTCTGTTGCTCCCTTTTACTCGGGCGTGCTCGATTTCATCGTTTTTGACACGAAAATGCCTAAAAAAAAGTAACAAACACAAGAAAACCGAGTAATACAAAATATAGCCAAAACGAGCCAAAATGCCTAAGAAAACACGATTAATCGAGGCTAAATAAACGTCAAAGTAGTGTGAAAATATGGTCAATAACGGAGTTATCACCGTGTAATACAAAATATAGGCGAAACGAGCCGGAATGCCAAAGAATATACGATTAATCGAGGCTAAATAAACGTCAAAAGGGTGTAGAAAGTGGTCAATAACGGAGTTATCATCGACCGAGTTAGCCCTTTACTCGGTCGAGTAACCCTAATTCGGGTGCCCTAGCCTTGCCTTTATAAGTAACCCTCATGCAACAACTTTGAACAACTTTTCGAAACCCTAGGGCAATCACACACACACTACGTCTTTTACAAACCCTAATCAAACCCTAGCAATCCGACACTAGCAAAACCCTAAACCTAGTTTTAGGAATCAATCCCGAGCCACCATAACTTAACCTACGTAAAACCTCGAAGACTCTTGTGTAGAAGTCACGGTTACGAATCCGCACCGAGACAAGAACATGTAGGTTGAGGGTGTCAAAACCCTCTCTTTTCTCCCTTTCCTCTCTTTGTCGTCCGCGTCCCTTTTTTTCGTCGTTTTCTTTTTTCGTTTTTTTTATTTTGTTCTTCGCATTCTGATAACTCCGTCATTGACCGCTTTTCTACACCCGTTTGACGTTTATTTAGCCTCGATTAATCGTATTTTCTTTGGCATTCCGGCTCATTTCGCCTATATTTTGTATTACACGGGTTTTTGCGTTTGTTGTTCGTTTTTAGGCATTTCCGTGACGAAAACGATGAAACTTGAGCATGCCCGGGTAAAAGGAGGTACATGACCCGAGTTCGAGCCTAAACAAGCGCATAGAAGACAAGAAACGGGAAAATTGGCATAGGAAGAGAATAGCACGGTCCACCGTGCGATTCTCAAGTCAGGAGGTTAGGACCGTGCGATTCTCACCGTGCGAAACGCATGTTTCGTGCGTTACTCCGGTTTTGCCATTTCACTTCGTTTTTCGACCGGTTTTCTATGTAACCTAATTAGAAGTATAAATACTCAAATTCTTATTTTTGCCTCTAAAGTTTTCATTACACAAGATTTTATTTTGAATTATTTGGGGTTTTAGAGAGGCTTGTAATTTCTTGAAGATCTTCACCTTCCTTATTGTCCAAGATTCAAGCTTTTTATGATTATTATTATCTATTCTTTCTAATTTCTCCATCCTCTTTAAGTGGGTAATTTTTGCTTCTTCCTTTGCTTTAATTTTGTTAATTTCTCATTTTTGTTAGTTCAACTTAGTAGTTTACAATTGATTAGTTTTCTTTTGATTTGTTCCTTCTTCCTCTTGTTCATGTTTGTGAGCCTTTTCATGTTAGACATAGAAACCCCAAATTAAAAATCCCCAATTTGACCAATTTTGTTATTTGTTTTTATTTTGTTAGTTCTCCATTGTTGTAGTTTGTTTATTCCCCATTTTTATTTGTTCCTCCAATTATATTTTCCTAAAGTAGTCATCCTTGCATGATTAGTAGTAAAAATCAA